>CAJQZJ010000531.1:3100250-3155660 GCA_907164525.1 Lophiomys imhausi | reverse complement strand
ACACACACACACACACACACACACACACACACACACACACACACACACACACACACATATATAATGAAAAAAAAACCTGGAATTTCTTTGGCTTGCTCCCCAATTCAGAGCATATAGAAGCATATAGAACTTTAAAGCAATGCCCTATCTCATCACATTTCAGTTTGCAAACTCTTAACTCCAAAAGGGCAGAGAGCACTCATATCTGACTCACTGCTGGCCCCTCTGTGTACAACAGTGTGCCTGAGAGGTTAGCTGTTAGCAAGGGCTTGACGAATCAACAGGGAACTGTTACGCCCCTCCATAGCTTCCCAGAGATGTGTATCCACCCCTCCACACACGTGCTATTTCTCTCGATCTACTCCTCAACATTTTTGTGTCTAGTGATGCTGGGAATTTGTATGTGGCCATTTATGGCCTTTTCATGAGTTGCCCTGCAAATGTCTCAAAGGTAAGTCTATTTATTTATTTATTAGGGGAAATAAGACTGCACCCCTGACACCTGAGTACACCTCCCAGGTTCGTGGTGCTGTCCATTCAGTGAGCCACTTAGTCAGGTGGAGATAAAAGCTTATCTAAACAGTACACAGCACTGCCTCTACTGGCAGACACAAACTCACAATTTCATATTTAGTCAGAAGGGAGGCATAAAAACTGCGTGACCTAGGCTTCCTGGCACCTGTCAACATCCAGAGGGCCACAGTGAAGCATCCATCCTTCAACAAACTTCTCTGTTCTTATTTAGTTGAGAGGTGGAGGAAGGGAGTAAAAGATGAATGCTCCTAGTGAGAAAGAAAGCTAAGCAGACAGACACCTGGCAGGATGGGAACCTCTGAGAGAACCCTAATCATGGCGAAGACATACAGCAGTCATTTCACAGACCCACTTCACACAGATGGAGACAGAGTGGTGCTGAAGAGAAGACCCTTGGTCATGAGGCGGGTGGACAGGATGGGCTCGGGCTAGTATCTTCTTTTTCCTTTTCTTGTTTGCTCTTGTGTGTGCAACACACACACACACACATTACCTTCCTTGCACCTGCAGTACTAAGTTGCAACCGTAGGAGTCCAGATGACAGGGGGTATGGGCTCCTAGGGAGCCGACCCACAATGTGCTTTCCTGTCCATTTCTTCCAGGGAACCCAAAGTCAGACCACATCACCTCCTGTTTGGGGAAAAACAGAAACAAACAAACAAATAACCAAAACAGCAGATGAGATCATCAGGAACTGACAGTCTTCCAGGTGGTGCCGCTCGTGCTCACTTGCACAAATGCTTTTACAACTTACATTTTCTTACAGAAAGTCTTAGACATGGAAAGGGTGAGGCTTTCAGGGTAGTATGAAAAGATTTTTCAACCAAAAATATCTGAATAAGCTCCCTCAGAAGTAGCAGTCATTCAATAAAGGCTTACTATTTACAACATGCCAGGAACTGTTTTTGGAAGCCTATGGCAAATCACTGAATAAATTCGGCCAACTGGGTGTGACTCTTATACTTGTAAGAAACAGACACAATTCTGCAGCTCCCTGGGGTAGAAGTTCTGCAGGAGGTAGGAATATCGTGGAAGCATGATTTGGGAAGCCACGGGCCTTTCAGCAGACAATATTTGTGGGCATAAGCACTTTATTACCCTTATGCACTTCAATGACCACATAAAAGAAGCCTTCAAGGTGAGCCCAGTCATTTAAACCTACCGACACTAGAGCCTTAGCTCATACCCACTCAACTAGTCTCAAGCAAGTGTGTCACAGAATGGCTTTTGAAATGGTGATTCATAGGTGATTGATTCTACTATCTGCCCCAAGTGTAATAAAGAAAGCACCCTGCTCCAGACCAGTGCTCTCCTAGGCAAGATTCTGAGGCAGGTCTTGCCCATACTCATGAGCTGGAAAATAAAAACAACTAGCAACCCAAGCATGTGAATGTTGGTGTATTTTCTAATCATTAATTTTTCCTTTGATTTTTTTTAAAGAATGAAACAAAAATACTTTAATGTGCAGAGTACTCATATGAATGCCAACACTTCAAAAACTCCTCACTATTCTGCAATCTAAATTCTCCTGCTTTTGAGGGGAACTATTAACAGTTCTATTCAAAGAGAAAAAGATTTTAAACAGACATTCAATGAATGGTTTTTGAGGAAGACTAGAGAAAAACACTTATTTTAAGTGATGAAACAGTAAGTTAGTCAGGGAAGTCCAAGACACTCCCAAAACATTATAAGCTATTGATATTGCTCTTGGTGTCCCTCCCAGAGGCAGAGTTAAGTCTGTGGTAGGATTGGTGAAGTTAACAGAATCTAGCAGCATAGGGATTTTGGAAGCTTGGCGTCTCAGATAAAAGGTATGAGTGGATCCAGTTACATCCGGATGTGATTAACACTGAAGGGCCTGACTTGAAAGCCCGCCAAGAGCAGATGATCATGGGAGCACAAGACACATTATTGTGGAGGTGTGCCTTAGAAAGTCTACCAGGATCTATGGCAACGAAATGCTGGGAATTCATGGCAGATATCATTATGACACATTATGACATAAGGGATTTAAATCAGAGGCCCATGAGGCCTTGGGCCCACCTTCCTCCTTGTCTCCCTCTACCAACATGTTGAAAGACCACACTCCACTGCTCATCACTGTTTTGTGCTGACCTGCTGGGAATCCATGCTAGTGGAGAAAATAAAGGCAGACCCTCCCTGGTGCTCCAGAACGCTGGTCTCAGAGCATGGGAATGGCCAAAACACCGGAGTGGAGTCCTTGGAGCCCCAGAGCATCACAACAGTGAGCCCAAGAAACTTTCCATCCTGCAAACAGTTGGGTCCTAGGACAGTAGAGGAGGCAATTCTTCGGTGATTAAAAGGCCGCCCCACTTCAATGGTCGAAACAGATCAAATTTATAAACTGAGACGTCTTAAGATCTGACGAATAAGAATCACAGACTTTAAGACTGAAAGTCTTGGTAGAAACCAGCCACCCGTAAGGATTCATACCAAAAATTAACCTGAGAGAATTAATAACCTTTTAAAAAACTTAAGTTTGTGTTAAGTGTTTATTTTTTATAGATATTAGAGTATTTTAGGCATTAAGATATTCTTAATTAGATTATAGGTTTTAGAATTAGGGTTTGGGTTTTAGGATTCAGGAACTTTATAGGTAATTGTTAAGTATTAATAAATATGTAAGTATAAATAAAAATTTTCTGCTATATCAGTCCCTATTGCCGAAGACACCATGCACTTGGGACCCAGGACCCAGAGGACTCAAGCTGGATCTGAATTGAAAACCTCCTCCGTGAGGACTAGTTTTCACGGTGCCACTTGGTGCCACATGAACTTCCAAAGGAGGGAAACAACCAATAGTCTTACCCAGCTATGCTGCTTTAGATCACAACAACAACCAGCACGGCACAGTGACCCTCACGGTGCAGTAATGGCACTCATACCTCAGCAGTAACCAACAACGGCTCCCTAACTGGACTTAAGTCCTGCTCAAGAGGAGGGAAGTCATGCTTGGTACTAGAAATCTAGTCAACTACTCGGAGCTGGTGAAGGCACAAATCTTGGAGGAGAAATCTACAGCCACCAATTTATTAACCCAGCAGCACAATCGCTGACTACACTCTACATTTTTGTCACCATACACACAAATAAGTGTAGCTCTTAATCCTCATCAAGGAAACTTACTTTTCTTGAAACAGTCATTATAGAAAACCACACTGGTCAACATGAAGAGTTGTGGAAACCAGCCCCAACTGATACATCTACAACACAATTTATGCACCAAAGGCTTGGGGATCGTTGGAGAAGAGGAAGCTGGAAAAACTGTAAGAGCCAGAGGGACAAGAGGTTTCCTGTGAGGCCGAATCCGCTGAAAATGTCAGTGAAGCCACACTCATGAAGTCTCAATGACATGGCTGCCTAAACAAGAGCTGAACAAGGGTGGCACCAAAGGACATGTTACCATGGAAGATGGAAAGCTAACAAGGCCTCAACTCTACAAAAAGAACTGTAGGCAACTAGGGGATGCTGAGAGGGAGATAAGTCCTGGTCCCCAGGGAAGAGCACACTAATTGGTTATCCAATATCAAATGGTCAGCCCTGAAAACATGCATACATGTAACATTATACAGAACGAGACGATTTTATTATTATTATTGTTCAAGACAGGGTTTCTTTTTATAGTCCTGGCTGTCCTGGAATGCTCTTGTAGACCAGGCTGGCCTGGAACTCAGAGATCCACCTGCCTCTGCCTTTGGAGTGCTGGGACTAAAGGGGTGTGCCAACACTGCCCACGTAGAGCAGGATGTATTTATGTATTTAGAAACATATATATGTATACAAAAACACATACATACATATGTAACACAATTAAAGAAAACGAGACTATGAATTTGAAGAAGAGGAGGGAGTGGTACTTGGCTGGAGTTGGAGGGAGGAAAGGGAAGGAGTAATTATATTATGATATAAATTATTTTTAAAAAGGAATGAGGTTACTTAGGAAAAATTGAACTAGAATGCTTTCCTATGTTTAGGTGATAGGTTTTGGAAGGATGAAAAGTCAATTATGGCTTTAAAGTTTAGCTTAAATTCAAAAGATAAGGATCTTGGAAAATATCCAAATTTAAAGATGGTGGAAACAATAACATAATAATTAAAAAAGATGTCTAGGATAAACAGAATGGAAGTAACACACAGAGTGTTTCAAGTGGTTGGGAGAGGGCTCAGTCAATAAAGCTGAACAAGTCTGAGGACCTGGTTCAATCCCCAGAAACCCCTGCATGAAACAAGCTGGGATTGGCAGCCCACTTGTAATCCCAGTGTTGGGGAGGCAAAGACAGAAGAAACCCGGGGCTGTCCGGCTAGCCAGCCTCACCTAATCAAGGAATTCTAGGCCAAATGAGAAACTGTGTCACAAAAACCAAAGCAAATGAAGTGAGTTACACCTGAGAAACAACCAAGTGTTGACTTTGGTCTTCAACTACACCCCCAATATGTTCACATGTACTTGGTCACTCGTGTGCTCTCCTACACAAGTGTTTCAAGGTAAGACCAAATACAGCACATCTCCTGAACAGAAGAGCATTGTTCACCCACAGTTAATATAAGACGGGACAATACAGAGAACCCCCCCCAAAAAAAAGACAGGACAAATTAGAAACAGGTTGGCCAATGAAAAGAACCGTGGTTTATAACAAAGAAGTAGGACAGACACTTTATGTTACTGCATCTTTGGATGGCCCTGCTTTATCATGGTGTTTCCAATATAGTATATGATTAATGATGATTTTTATTAGTATGGACATATGGTAGTCCAGTTTCTCAAAGAAAGAACTAAGGATTCACAGGCAGGCCCAGTGCTTTTGTAACACGGGGAAGGAGAACACTCACGGGTGGACACTGCTAAACACTAAGAAGTATTTGGAAACTCTCGGCCCTCCCCTATCTATTTTTCTTTTCAACTTAATTCCATTGAGGTAAGATTTAAATATGACAAAATATGCCATTCTGAAGCACAGTTCGACATGTCTGATAAATGTAGATGACATGTAACTGACCATGACAAAGGTCAGTAAGACTTCCATTACTTCCCTAAGTTGCCTCTTCCTCCTGGGTAGGCAATCCTCCTGCTCTACCTTCAGGCCAAAGTAACACTATTTGGCAACTAGATTCTTCTAGATACGTATACCAACAATAAGAATCTACACTGAAAATGTCTTCATTTATTTAAGAAGTTCATTTGTTTATGGTGTATGTGTCATGGCACATGGGTGAAGGACAGAGGCCAATTTGTGGGCACCAGATCTCTCCCTCTAACATGTGAGTTCTGGGATCAAACTCAGGTCACCAGGCTCCACAGCAGGAACCTTTACTCACAGTGATCTCTCTGGCTCATCTTCCTTAAATAAAAGGGTTCCTGCCCCACAATGACTCCTGAGCCTTAGGAGTGGTGGCATAAATATCCTATTTAGGACTATCAATGTACACTTAGTTTCACAACTGTGAGGGATCTAGGGAGAGATGGGCCTTATCTTCATCTCAGTGTACCTGCTAAGGAGCCCACCAGGCTGCGATCGATAGTGCTAAGCCCACAATCACACAGAAGATCCAGGTTAAACTCAGTGGGTCTCAGAAAAATAAAAACTGCTCCCAAAACAAAAACCATGAAATGGAAAGGAACTTAAGGGGGTTTAATAGGGGTATGAAACAGATTAGAGAGGTTTGGGAAGTGTGTGTGTGTGTGAGAGAGGGGGGGGGACACTTTTTCCCCCAAAGGGTTCCCCCATAGGGAGGCAAAGGCAGGCAGATCTTTCTTAATTTCAAGGCCAGCATGGTCTGCATAATGCATCTCATGACAGACATAGAGAGAGCCTGTCTCAAACAACAACAACAAAACAAAAGGGCTCTCAAATGTTAAACAACAGAGACTTTAAACTCTACAGTTAAAAAAAAATTAAAGTATGTTAAAAAAATATGTCTCAATATTGATAGTGTGCTGCATCACTAAGCTATTACCAACATTTAGGCAACAAAATAATAAATTATAAAGTGTACTGAATTCTTTTTTTTTTTTTTTTTGGTTTTTTCGAGACAGGGTTTCTCTGTGTAGCCCTGGCTGTCCTGGACTCACTTTGTAGACCAGGCTGGCCTCGAACTCACAAAGATCCGCCTGCCTCTGCCTCCCAAGTGCTGGGATTAAAGGCGTGCGCCACCACCGCCCGGCCTGAATTCTTATAGAAAACATACTTTTTGACCCTGAGCCTTGGTTTCTGGATAGGCTTCAATGTACTGTCTTTTTAGGGTTTCCACTGCTATGATAAAACCTCATGACCAAAGAGAGCAACCTGGGGAGGAAACGATTTGCTTCACCTTACACTTCCAAGTAGCAGTCCAGCACCAAGGAAATCAAGGCAGGAGCTGATGCAAAGGCCATGGAATGCTGCTTACTGGCTTGCTCCTCACAGCTTGTTTGCTCAGCCTGCTTCTGTACATCCCAGGACCACCAGCCCAGGGGTGGCACCACCCACAATGGGCTGGGCCCTCCCACATCAATCATTAATCAAGAAAATGCCCCCGAGGCTTACCTACACCCCAATCTTTTGTTTTTGTTTGTTTTTCGAGACAGGGTTTCTCTGTGTAGTCCTGACTATCCTGGAACTCACACTGTAGACCAGGCTGGCCTTGAACTTGAACTCACAGAGATCTGCCTGCCTCTGCCTCTGCCTCCTGAGTGCTGGGATTAAAGGTGTGAGTTGCCAAACCCAGCCATTACAGACAGTTTCAAACTGCTGTGTGGGTACTGGGATTTAACCTGGCTCCTATGGTAGAACAATCAGTGCTCTTAACCATTCAGCCATCTCTCCAGGCCCCCACGCCTGTTTTTTTTTTAAGTGCTGTGTACACCACCATAGGTATTGGAGAAGTCACCTTAACCAGAGACTGTCATGGCACTTGTCCTGGTTAGTTTTTGTCAACTTGACACAAGTTAGGGTCATCTGAAAGGAAGGAACCTCAATTGAAAAAAATGTCTCCATAAAATTGGCCTGCAGGCAAGGCATGCCTGACCACGCCTTTAATCCCAGTACTTGCCTGGGAGGCAGAGGAAGGCAGATCTCTGTGAGTTCAAATTCAAGGCCAGCCTGGTCTACAGAGTGAGTTCCAGGATAGCAATGGCTACACAAAGAAACCCTGTTTCGGAAAAACCAAACCAAACAAACATAACAACTAGGTTATTCATAGTAGCTCCCGGATTTATTTTTATCCAAGACCTAAAGAGCTTTTTTTTTTTTTTTTTTTTTGAGACAGGATTTCTCTGTGTAGCCTTGGCTGTCCTGGAACTCAGATCTGCCTGTTGCTAGTCTCTGCTGAGATTTAAGGCATGTGCTACCATGCCAGGCTCCTAAATAGCTCTTAAACTTGTCCTAATCAATAAGTTCAATAAACATTATAGAAAGAAACTCCATTTCAAAACTGCTGTACACATAACGAAATCATCCATATTTTTACAGTTTTAACAACAACAAAAAACTAGTAGGAGGTTTATATGGCAGGATGACAGCTTCCATTAGCCTACCACAAAAACCAATAACAATGAAAAATCATTAAAACTCTATGATTAAATTACATACTTTCATATGATATTATTTGAGAAGACATTTAAAGAAGTTTTTCCTCATGCTCCTTGCTACCCGGACCCTGGTCCTTACCTTGAAGGTGAGGATCCACAGCCCAGAGTTTAAGTGCGCTTATGCTGACACTCCCACCACTAGACTCTGAGTGCCTGGGCTCAGCGGTGCTCCTTCTGTCACCCTGGGGCCACTGCCCCACTCTAGGTACTTTCCATTTCCAGATAAGAATTCAGAAAACCCAGTCATACACAATTCCACAACAGAACAACAATACACAAAATTTGAATTTTCTTTTTTCCCTCAGGAAAATGACCTTTAGGTATAGAAACAGAAGAGGTCGTTAAATCTCTACTTACTGAGTAAATTCTATTTTCTACCTTTTTAAACACGTGAATTGTGAGGTGCCATTCTGTCTCAGCAGAAAGCAACCCTGTCTGAAGCTCCTTTAATCATTTCCAAAACACCTGCCTCTATTTCAACACATCCTCAGAGCCATGTCACAAAGTCCAGCAGGTCTGAACTAATCTTCCATTTATTGCTTCTGCAGGTTCTTCTCTATCCTGGTGACGTTATGAGACTCCTGACTCTCTGTAGCAACCTCAATCATAACGTGAAATAGACTCTACCTGGAAAACATTCTTGGGGTACAAAATTCCTTTTAGTGTATGTTCATTCTTCACAACCTCAATTTTAAGAATGTTTATCAACAACTACAAGAGATAAAGGCAATGTTTCTCACAAATTCCCTATCTTCGTAGGGCAGTAAAGACAAAGGGCTCAGACATGCTTTGCTGAGTCAATGGTATGAATGGATAACTAAAAAAGCCAATGAGACTAATTCTGACATACTCAAAAGCCAAGTGTCAATAATTTCAGGTCATCTGCAAGACTACCAGATCTTTTCCAATTATATTAGTGCATTTACCAGTTTATTTGCCAATATATATAAATATGGCATATCTAACAGAGAATTAATCTCCTTTATGGAAGAAAAGATTAGATAGATGGAGACCTTAAACAGAGGCTGTAAGTAAAAATGTATAAACCTAGTACAAAGGCTGAAGAGGTAGAAATTTCTTATCAAAACTGACAGATGTTACACTTGGTTAACTAGAAAAGCCACAGAACATTTGACAAGGGAAAAGCCAGGGGTTTAAGCCAAAATGTTCTTTAAAGGGTGTTAAAGACCAAAGAAGTATGTCATCATTCAAATACCTATTACATATTCAGTTCTGAGCACTAAAAAAAAAGGTAAAGAACATAGCCCAGTGTTGTTAAAGGGGTAAGATGCAATTCTATGAGGAAAGTTCATAGCACTAAGTGCCTTCAAAAAGAAAACTGTGACAGCTCATATTAGCGAATTAACAGCTAAACTGGATGAATTGGAAAAAGAATAAGCAAACACTCCCAAGAGGAGCAGAAGGCAGGAAATTATCAAACTTAGAGCTGAAATCAACAGCTTAGAAACAAAAAGAATGATACAAAGAATCAATGAAACCTTCGAGAAAAATCAACAAAATAGACAAACCCTTAGCCAAATTAACTAAAAGGCAGAGGGGAAAAAAACAAAATCAGAAATGAAAAGGGAGAAATAACAACAGACATTGAGGAAATCCAGAGAATATTTGGGTCCTACTTTAAAAATCTATACTCCACCAAATTTGAAAACTTAAGTAAAATGGACAATTTTCTTGATAGATTCCACCTACCGAAGCTAAATCAAGATCAGGTTAACAGATTAAACAGCCCTATAACCCCTAAGGAAATAGAAACAGTCATTAAAAATCTCGCAACCAAAAAAAGCCCAGGGCCAAATGGCTTTAGCACGGAATTCTACCAGACCTTCAAATAAGAGCTAACACCAATACTCTTCAAACTCTTTCACAAAATAGAATCAGAAAGAACACTGCCAAACTCATTCTATGAGGCCATAGTCACCCTGACTCCTAAACCACACAAAGACCCAACAAAGAAAGAGAACTTTAGACCAATCTCCCTCATGAACATAGATGCAAAAATACTTAATAAAATACTAGCAAACCGAATTCAAGAACACATCAAAAGTATCATACACCATGATCAAGTAGGCTTCATCCCAGGAATGCAGGGATGGTTCAACATACGAAAGTCTATCAACATAATTCACCATATAAACAAGATGAAGGAAAAAACCACATGATAATCTCGCTAGATGCAGAAAAAGCATTTGACAAAATCCAACACATCTTCATGCTAAAAGTTCTGGAGAGAACGGGCTTACAAGGACCGTACCTAGAAATAATAAAGGCAATATACAGCAAGCCGGTGGCCAACATCAAATTAAATGGAGAGAAACTTGAAGCATTTCCTCTAAACTCAGGGACAAGACAAGGATGTCCACTTTTGCCATATCTCTTCAATATAGTACTTGAAGTTCTTGCTAGAGCAATAAGACAACTAAAGGAGACCTAGGGGATACAAATTGGAAATGAAGAAGTCAAATTATACCTATTTGCAGACGATATGATAGTATACATAAGCAACCCCAAAAATTCCACCAGAGAACTCTTACAGCTGATAAACTCCTTCAGCAAGGTGGCTAGATACAAAATTAATTCAAAAAAAATCAGAAGCCCTTCTATATACAAGAAACAAATGGGCTGAGAAAGAAATCAGGGAAACAACCCCCTTCACAATAGCCACAAACAATATAAAATACCTGGGGGTAACTCTAATCAAGAAATACAAGTTCAAACTGAACACATAGGAATGTCGCTAGGGATGTGTGTGTTTAAGTGGCTCAGGTTTTACAGCCAAGGCTGAATCTGAGCAAGTCCTAAGGAGTAGAATTTACTTGGCAAAGCTTGAGAGGATCTGAGCAAAGGTCAGAAGGTGGGAGAGAGCGTGGTCTGCCCAGCAGCCAAGGAGGAGTCCAGATGATGACTCATGTACACTAAACAGTTGGGCTAGGATGCTGGGGAGGGCCTTAAATGCTGTCCTTGCATATTTTCATGTCACTGACCATTTATGAACATGATTAATATGTTTAGTATTTAATATCAAACTTGACTTGAAGAGTATATGTCTTTTTTTTTTTAAGAACTGGAGGAGACAGTGCCAGAAGAAGAGAATAATTACAGAAGGGACACCAGACTCAGGAGACACCCTTCTGCCCTTTAGGATCTGTGAGGCCAACACTATCTTCACAACACTGCTCAATTGTTACTGCCCATTTCCCTGTGTTGATACTTGCACTGACTGTGTACAGTCAACAGTGAATGAAACTGCTAGTGTCAAGATAGCGCAGTTCAAATATACTAGTAGTATTGGTATTTTTTAAGATTTATTTTTATTTTATGTGTATGGGTGTTTTTACATGCATATTTGTCTATGTGCCAAGTGCATGCCTGATCCCCACGGAGGCCAGTAAAGGGCATCAGATCCCTGGAACTGGAGTTACAGATGGCTGTGGTGTATGGTGTGTCATGTTGGTGCTGGGAATCAAACCTGCGTCGTCTGGATAAGCAGTCAGTGCTTTTAGCTGCTGAGCCAACTATTATATAATTTTTTAAAGGGTTACTGAGGTATAATTAATGTACAGCAAACATTATATATTTAAAGCATTTGATTGATGAACTTGATCTACCTGCATCACTGAGAGTCATCAAGACAATCAAGAGGACAAACAACCTGACCACGTTCAAAACCTCCCCAGTGTCCCCTCATGACCCATGTCTCCCTACAGACCTCATTCTCTGACAACCACCAATCTACTTTGTCATTATAAATTAGTTTGTAACTTCTAGGATTGTAAGGAAATTAAATTCTACATGAAACATTCCCTTTTTGTACTAATATTAATCAAAGGCAAAACTAAAACAAAAGCAAACTGGATCACAATAAGGAATATGCCAAAATAGGTAAATTCATTCTATTACAATCAAAGGTCAATAAAGCCAAGTGTATGAAGTAAAACCTGACCAATTAAAAATGAGGAAAAAGCTAACAGTGCCCCTCAATACCACATATAAAACAAATGTACAGAAATCAGTGAGGATGTAGGACACTCAAACCCCAGCCCAACTTCAAGGACACCCACAAGGTTCTCCACCTAGCAAGAGAAAGTACAATTTCCAAGTTTATGTGGAACATTCATCAAGATTAACCATACTTTGGGCTATGAAACAAACTTACATATATTTAAAAGGACTGAAATTATGCCAATTATGTTTTCTGACTACAAAGGAATCAAATCAGAAATCAATGATAAAGAGATGGTTAGAAATAACACCAAATATTATAAAGTGGATGTTATAGTTCATAAAATAATCAACACACCAGAGAGTAAACCACAAGAGAAGTTAGCAAATATTTTAAAATGAATGAAAGCCATACTGGAAACTGTACCTTGAGATACATGACTTTGGAAGCTCCTGAGTACTAAAAACTTTTCCCATAACAAAGGTGTGGTGCTGACAAATGTGAATTTTTCGATAACAAATTGCATCAACCACATCAGAGCACACCAACATTCAGAAGAGCCACACAATTCAGTAGCCCGACATTTCCAAATAGCTAGGGAATGACATTACGTAAGATCTATTCTGTGTAAGCTGGGCCATGGGATTTTATTATACAAAGAGTTCTTTCATGGTGGGTTCAGAGTCTATACTGCAACTTTTAAGAAAATAGCCCTTATCAAGTTTGGTGTGGTATTTTTTAAAATTCTACAATTATCTGAAAAGATTGTTAAATACTTCTCCTTTTCAGCTGTCTATGTGTGTGAGACAAGATTTTCTTCATCTCTTAACAGACCAGCAAACTGCAACAGCCATGCTGGAGCAGAAGATATGAGAATCCAATCGTCTTCTATAGCCAGGCAGTAAGTTGGCTTGTAAAATATGTAAAACAACCCACTCTTCTGATCACATTAAGTTTCAAGTACACTTTCTTAGAATAGTGTTTGTTATTGACATATACTGGGCTTATTATCTATTTTTTTGTTTAAGTTTTTGGTTCTTGAGACAGGGTCACATGCTGGATGTAGCTGAAGCTATACTAGATGTCCTGATTAATACCAATTATCCCAAGCCAACATAAAAAAGCTTGAAACAATAATACGCATGATTTAGCAACGAGCTAACTGCATTTCTGAAAGCAGAACAAGAGCAGATACTTACGCTGTACCAAGAGTTGGTACCCAGAAAACCGATGGGCAAGGACGATATAATATTAGCACTTGATGGTTCACAACAGAACTAACTCCCAAAACATGAACTGACACAAACTCATTCAACTAAAAATACCAGATTTTATAAGGGCTTACTTAGAACTCCAGCTTATTATCATACTTAATGGCCAGGGCATGTGTGTGCCAGTGGTGGCTGTGCCTGAGATGGGATAGGCCTGACTGGGTCATCTGTGAGAGGCATCCCAGGTAGCACAAGTTAGACTGAGCATGGCTGGAAGTACTTCACCTAAGTTGAACAAACCCCTTCTGAGAAAAGGTTTACATAACCTCTTTGTGCCTTATTTTTCTAAAAAGAGAGATAACCATCCATTAAATCATTGTGTTACTATGAGCATTCTAAACATAAAGTGGTCAGAAAGGGGCCAAGGACATGCGTGCGCTTGGTGAATACTATTATTGCACAGGATTTTATTGAAATGCGGTGGGAGAAGGCAGAAGTACAAGCTACAGAGTGGCTGAGGTATGGGCAAGACCAAAGCATTCTAAAAGCTAACTAGGAAATCTATGAGTCCCAGGGTTAAAGATCATAGTGTGATCTAAAATAATAAGAAAACCCATCACTCAGAAGTGTCACTTCAAGGTGGTTGTGTATGGTGTTTGGCTTTGGAAGCATTAACTGAATGTTTTCAAAGTCAGCACCTTTATTTCATGGCCGGAAGGAAAAAGAGGCTCTGCACGTGATAGTGCACAGCTGGACCCACACTCAGGAGATGGAGATGAGGGAGGGAGGTGAGGTTAAGGCCAGCCTGGGCTACACAGTGAGAACTTCTCAAGAAAGAAAGAAAAGAAAAACAAAGGGGGAGAGGGAGGGAGGAAAATGAGGAGCTCTACTAATATTTTTCCCTCTTTTTATAAAAAACAAAATTTTTTAACATTTAAAAAGGTTAATAAATGAAAATCATGAAATATCTGTAGTCACAGAAACTATGTGAATACCTTGATTCAATAGGGAAAAGAAAAATACAGGCTGAGCAGGAACAGAGTGAGAGCCCAGAGCACCAGACACAGGACAGGATCCCAAGGGAGTGGCAGGGGAGGGTATGTGGCAGGGAGTAGCTGGACTAAAGGGGAAATACATCTTCCCACAGAGGATAGTGCTAGACCTGAGCCACGCCTGTTAGGGTCAAGGAAGGCAGCCATGTGAACAAGCTCCCTGGGACCACTCCCTCTTGCCCCACAGTTAAGGCAGAACAGAAACCAGAGCAGGGATTTGCAAAATCACTCCACCAAACCAACTGGCAGTCTGAGTAGAATACACTTGAGAGAAAAAAGGACACAGTCTACAAAGCCTGTTGTCAGTCAAGCCAACACACAGCAAAGAACTCCCGTCTTCTTACTTCCTCAAGTGTTCCTACACCCCTCTGCCAGGAGCCCAGAATTCTCTGCCTCAGAACATAAACTACCTGAGGAAACCATGGCCTGAGGAGAGATGCAAGGCAGAGGCAGCCTGGTCAGCGCTTCTGCAGAGAGCAGCTTCCGTGTCTACCTGCCTCACAGGCAGAACAAGATTTCTGTGCAGGCCAAAGGGAAAGGAAGTGTCACACACAGTCTATGTTTCTAGTACAATCCAAACTCAGCAAGCATTGTTTAAAGGTGGAGGGATGTGGGGGCAGTGGTGACCAGGAAGTACCCAGCACTGGGGCTCATCTGATAGGGCAACTGTCAGCCTCCTTGACCCTATACTTTGGCAGTTGGCTTCAGTGGGTGGAACAGTCACTCAGGTCTCAAGTGACAACTTACCTGAGGAAAAGGCAGTTAGGAGAGAAGGGGCCGAACCCCCCCCCCCCCCCCCCGCCCATCTCTGCATGCACATGCTGTTTCTCCTTCCCTCTTGTATCCAATAAACCTGCCTTTATATAACTTTAAAAAAGAGAGAGAGAGAGAGAGACAGAGACTGCAAATTTCTAATTTAGGATCGCTCTTAGAAGCAAATTCTTACCAAGACTTAAAAAAAAAAAAATCAGCTGGGTGTGGTGGCGCACGCCTTTAATCCCAGCACTCGCGAGGCAGAGACAGACGGATCTCTGTGAGTTCAAGGCCAGCCTGGTCTACAGAGTGAGTTCCAGGACAGTCAAGGTTACATAAAAAAACCAAAAAAAAAAAAAAAAAGAAAGAAAGAAAAACAAAGAAAAAGACTAAAAAGAATGTGTAACTCACCTGGAAAACATCTGTCTTATCTTCAAATAGAGTGAGAAAGTATTTATAGTCAGCGTAAGCCCAGAATTTGGAATGGTCATAATCTTTAAATGGTCCAGAGGTACCAGACAGGTCACAGTTCCAGGCCAAAAACTCCTCAAGTGTAGCATCCACGTAGCTACATGTGGTTTCAAACTGAGGAACTACAATGTAAAAGAACACACCTTGAGATGTTTAATAAGTACAGTCTCTAAATACTTTTTTTAAAGTAAATTTGACCCTCTCATTTATCAATATTTGAAAATGAATTCTGTACTCACTCATATAACTATTTACGTTGTTCACAATAAAACAAAAAGAGTGATTTTGTTCTTAAGATTAATGACTGCCATCCAAACCAGACCAACAGTCCAAGCATGGTATGAAGGCTGAGGGAGGGGGATCTTGGGTTTGAGGCACACCGTGAAAATAGGGGTGCAAAGAGACAGGAGAAAGAAAGAAAAAAGAAAGAGAAGGAAGAAACAGGAAGAAGAGAGAGGGGGACATGGAGTGAGAAGGAGGGAGGAAGGGTAAAAGACCACCTTTACGACAGTAAGATGCAGTCTCCACTCTGGGGGATCTGTGTCCACCCTGGTAAAGCTCAGACATTATCTGCCTCTCATTCTCACTGGCTCATGGATGTGCGTTCTCCAGTGTCTACTGACTGTGACTGCTCAGCTTTACTGTCAGATTGGCTGAATTTATCGTCACCTGGAGGACACAGTTCTGGGCGTGCTGTGGAAACGTTTTCAGAGATGTTTAACCTAGGAAAGAAAACTCAATCTGGACATGAATGACATGGAGGGTCAGAGTAGTGGAGAGGTAGAGAGAAAGGGGAGGGAGAGAGGGAGGGAAGGAGGAAGGGAGGGAGAGAGAACAAGATTCAAAGAGTGCCAAGATTCATCTCGGTGGGTGCTGCAGTCATGGGTGGTTTGCATCCACGCAAACAGAGGCCAATAGAAATCCTTCCTCCCTTAAGTGGCTTCCCGCTGGGTGTTTGGCCCGGAGCAATGAGGAAAGTAACTAAGAGAGTGACACATGTGGGTGCTACAACTTGGACACTTGGTGCGGCATTTGTTTACCACCATTTGTCTGTGTGAGACAGGGTCTCCTTATGTAGCCCTGTCTGGCCGGGGACTCTCTGTGTAGACCAGATGGTCTCAAACTTAGCCTAAAGGCCTGCACCTCCACGATGCCCAGCTGTGCTTCTGTTTCTTAGGTTTCATATACTAGGTAGCATTGTTTTAAGTAAGTGTGATGACAGAGTATGAATCACTGTTTCTTTTTTTTATTTCTTTCAAGACAGGGTTTCTATGTATGGCCTTCACTGTCCCGAACTCAGTTCAGGCTGGCCTTGAACTCACAGAGATTCTCCTGCCTCTGCCTCCCCAGTGCTGGGATTAAAGGGGTGCACTACCACCCCTGGCTAGTCCTCGTTTTAAATAAGGTAAGGATGGGGACACACACACAAACACACACACGCCCACAGAAAGACAGAGGGAGAGGGAAAGGGAGAGAAACAGTTTACTAGAGTCCTTAGGAATTTCTAAGTATAAAGGTATCCTATGCTCAAATAGCTTGGGAATAAAAAGAAAATTTAAATTAAAAACACATAGGACAATAAGTGGCTTTTGAATATTTTCTACTTTGCACTGCATGTTTACAAACAGAGTTCCTTAGATTCTGGACAATGTAATTTAATGTCTGCTCACTTAGCATTAACTCAGTGCCTCAGAACCATTTACTAAGCACGTAATTTGGGTTTAGCATGGTGCTCAGGCTTGTAGGGACACAAAAGAAAAAGATAATGGTCTTGAATTTAGAATACAGTTCAAGACACACTTTTAATCTCAGCACTTGGGAGGCAGAGGCAGGAGGATCTCTGTGAGTTCGAGGGCACCCTTGTCTACAGAGTGAGTCCAGGACAGCTAGGGTTACACAGAGAAACCCTGTCTCGAAAAACCAAACCAAACCCAAACACTCAATTACAGTTCAATAAGGCCAAACATGCTTGTACTGCTAGCACTGAAGAGGCTGAGGTACAATGACAGTGAGTTCAAGGCCAGCCTGGGCAAGACCCTTTGTTATAGCTTGAATGTGAAATGCCCCCCACAGGCAAATGTGTTCGAACCCATGTTCCCAGCTGGAGAACTGCTTCTGAGAGCAGCAGGAAGCAACTAGGACAGCTTTAGGGGCTGCTGTGGGGTTCTGAATGCAAACTGTGCCCCCAGGCTCAAAGAGACTGGCATTACTAGGAGGTGTGGCCTGTTGGAGGAGGTGTGGCCTGTTGGAGGAAGTGTGTCACTGGGGTGAGTTTTGAGGTTTCAGATGTGCAAGCTAGGCCCAGTGTCTCTTTCTCTTCCTGCTGCCTGCTGATTTAGACGCAGAACTCTCAGCTCCTCATCCAGCACCATGTCTGCATGCTTCCCACCACACAATAATGGACTGAACCTCTGAAACTCTAAGCCAGCTCCAATGAAATGTTTTCCTTTCTAAGAGATGCCATGGTCATGGCCTCCCTTCAGAGCAATAGAAACCCTAAGACAGCTGTGAAGCCTTTTGGACAGGGGGCCTAGTGAGTAGATGCAGGGCTAAAAGGACATGGCTACAAGATTATTACCAGCCCAGGTGCAGCCTGTAGTCTGCTTTATGATCCACTGGTAATTAACAAGCAGTGTGGCAAATGGCTGCCACCGCAGACCAAGCCAATCCAGCTGCCATGCTTCTCCCACCATGATATCAGCGCTCTTCCCCTCCTCCTGCTTTTCTTGAGACAGGGTCTCTCTGCCTAGCCCTGGTTGTCCTGGAAGTCTACTCTTTATGTAGACCAGGCTAGCCTGGAACTCACAGAGATCCACCTGCCTCTGTCTCCTGTGCACTGAGGTTAAAGGTGTGTGTCACCACCACCCAGGTACACTGTACCCCTTTAAGCCAGGAGCCAAAATGAAGTTCTGCTTCCTTAAGCTCTAACTGGTACTTGATCAGAGTAATATGAAAGTAACTAATGCATCCGATCGCAAAAGGCTGAAAGACAATCACTTCAGACAAAGAGGAAGCTTTAACTAGAATGACAGAGACATGCAGGCCCATGTAATTATTGTGCCATAGACACATCGGGGAGGAGACAGCATCCCAGGCGACAAGTCTACTATCTGTGTGGGCTGGCTTGTTCTTATGAGTCTGATGCCAAGGTGTCAAGGCTAGACTAAAATGAAAGGAAATCTTTTAGAAGTTGCACAGTGTTTTAATTGCTCACAGGCAGATGAATATTTAAGAAATTTCATCATGAACTCTTGCAAAGCACATGGTCCTTTCAGGCACTATTATTAGCCCTTCTTACTTGTCCCAGGATTGACTTGGAACCTTCTCAAAATTAAAGGAGTCAACAGAGGGATATTCAAGTTCTTTCAGCAGCTTCTATCTTTTCCCTCCTTCCTCACTCCTTCAAATTATCAATCATCTTTTCCCTTTTTCTGCATCCGTCAGAATTATCCAATTATCTTTATCCCTTCCCTTATTTTTCTTGAAACTACCAAACCACAGAGATGGAACAGAAGCAGTACAAATGTCATCTCATCTACCTACTTCACCAAATTGTCAGTTTAGTTTGTAAAGTGTGCACTCTGTGTAACTATAAAGTCCATATGGTTGAAAGATATTGAGGAAAGAAGAGTACTGGAAGATCAGAGTAGACTAGAGGTTACCAGAAGCTGGGGAGAGCAGGAAGGAGGGACAGACAGGGAAAGAGTGGTCATGGGAATTAAGTTGCTATTAGACAGGAGATGGTCTGGTGTCTTATCACACAGCACGAAAACAATGTGCCATGAATTTCAAAAGGACTAGATGAAAGGATTTTGAATATATTCTTCAACTACAAAGAAATGATCAATATGCTGATTCTCATATATAATGTATACATATGTAGAAAGATCATATATCATATAAAATATATACAATTTATGTCAGTTAAAAATATAAATACATCTGGTATGATGATGCATACCTGTGGAGGCTGAAGCAGGAGGATTACCTGGCAAGTTTAAGGATAGTCTGGGCTGTACAGTGAGCTTCTGAGACACCATCTCAAAACAAACAAACAAAAGTCCCAAACAAAACAGCAATAACAACAAAACCAACAGCAAAAGACAAGCAAATAAGAAGAGAGTAATTAGGCTGCCTGAGATGGTACTTTCAAATACTAAAGTGTGTATCAGTGCTGAAATGGTGTTTTCAAATGGTTTTACTAGCCCCTAAGCTACAAAGTAAGGTGTGGCCTTGAAACTGATACTAGAAGACACAAGAACATACGGCAATACACTAAAGGACACTGCCAAAGCCAGCACGGTTTAAGACAGTTCTCTAGCGAGTGATGCTGGAGCTGCGGTTCCCAACCTCACTATGTGAAAACGCTGCAGCAGAGACCATCAATGAGCTGCTAGAGGAAAGAAAGAATCAGGGTAGTCTATTTTAAAAGACACTCCTAGTCGGGCGGTGGTGGCGCACGCCTTTAATCCCAGCACTTGGGAGGCAGAGGCAGGCGGATCTTTGTGAGTTCGAGGCCTGCCTGGTCTACAAAGCGAGTCCAGGACAGCCAGAGATATTCAGAGAAACCCTGTCTTGAAAAACCAAAAAAAAAAAAAAAAAAAAAAGAGAAGACACTCCCAAAATGAAACAAATGAGAATAGATGTTTGTAGAGCACTAGCTGATTTGATTATAAAATGCACATGTGTAGAAAAACAAATGCAAATGATAAATGGGAACACAGCCACACTATAAAGAATTGTCTTAAAAAAGTAAATAAAACACAACTCTACTCCAGCAGAGGTGAGTACACTCTGTACCCACATGTCCATGGAGTATTATCATAATAGTAAAAACTGTGCAGGAAAAACCCTTGTGTTTCCATCTGCTGCTGAGCAAAGGGATGCACACACTCATACTGACAGACTATCACTTGGTAATGAGGATAAATAAAGTGCTGATACACACCAGCAGAGAACTCCTTATCTGCAATGCCTGGGATCAGAAGTGGTTTACTGTTTATTTCATATTTTTCTGGATTTTGGAATATTTGCACATAAGGAGATATTTTGTACATTGAACCCAAGGCTACTATGAAATTCATTTCTATTTCCTATCTTCCTTAGACTAACATAGGCTAAAGGTGGTATTATTATACTGTGGAGCCTGACTGACTCCATCTTGAAAAAAAGATTCCATTTTGTATTAGGTTTGACTCAGAGCTGACCTCCAGTTCCAGAAAAATAACAAAATATTCCTGACCTTGCATTTCAGGGGTGTTCCTTAGTCATATCCGGACTGCTCATTCTGAGAAAGCACCCAAAAGTCTAAACAAACTTTCTGGTGGTCAAACTGACCACAGCTGGTTAGTTAGTAACAACAAGCCAATCAGATATGGACATGACTAGTTACCCAAATGTTATCCAATCATATGATAGAAAACATGTTTCTTTGTCTAAGTCTGTATAAAAACCCTGTACTTTTTTGGCTCAGGGCTCTCAACTCCAACTGCTGTGTTTGTGAGCATTGAGAGTCCAAGCTCTGAGTCTGAATAAACTACCCTCATGTATTTACATCAAAGTTGGCTCCTGGGTGGTCTTTGGGGTCTCGAGAACTGGCTAGAACAATACAATTTTAGGGTAAAGGTTATACATTTTGCCTTGTGAGATCAAGTATGGAATTTGCCAGTGTAGCATTGTGCTGTGCTTAAAAACTCGGACTCTGAAGCATTTCAGATTAGAGATGTTCAATTTGTATTCCTGCATGGATGAACCTTGAAAACAGGCTATGTGAAAGAAACCAGACACAGGGGCCAGCTCTCCTGTGCCCCATTACTATGACATCCTGAATGGGTACATTTGCGTGGACAGAAGTAGGCTGGTGTTGCTGGGGCACTGTCCTTCACTGTGGGATAATAAAGACATTCTGAAATTATAAAGTGGGCTGTACAGCCTGTGTATGGCTAAATGCTGCACTTTATACTATGAGAATTTTATTTCAATTGTTCAAAAAAAAAAAAAAACGCTAAGCTACCTTTACTAAAAACTCAGAGTAGTTTCTCCCAACTGCAGAGAGACTTTGTAAAAACTTCTTTTAGACTTAAGTATTAACTTGAAAATGTCAAGTTACCATGACTTATCTGCAAAAACAGTTTTACCACCCTAGGAAAGAGGTAAGCAGATTAAGGCAGAGAATCCGGGTAAATCACTCTGAGCAAATGAACACTAGTTACCAGCAGTGCTGTGGTGTCTGGAGTCCAAGTAGAATGTGAAGGAACCACAATTTATACTTCCCTTCGAGACAGTAATAGACACTTCATTGACAGATGTGTCTCACAAAATCAAAATGGAAAACATGTAATCTGATTTTAAGTTACTGCACTGGTCTAGCAATTCATTTAAAAAAAACTAAACAACCAAGTCCACAGAATGAAAGGCGAAACTAGAGTAATTCTGTTCTGTCTGTCTTGAGAGTCCAAAATGGCTCTAGACACCAAAAGGCAAATTGCAGGATACATCATACAAGGTCAGGATGAGAGGAAAGAACTTGAAGCTGGTGGAGGAAACGTGGGAAAAGTTCTCACTCCTCTTAGGCTATTCATAGGTCTGCATACACTACTTTTCTGTAATGCATTAGGACCAGTTACTCACACTGAAAAATGCAAGCTAAAGACAGACCGCAGCTATGGACACCCTTAGACTAGACTCTTACCATTTCTGTCCTTTATAATAACCACAGTTTAGAGATAATGATAATCACTGTATCTGATAACAGGGGGAAAACGTCAAACGGGCACAATCATCTGTTAATACTCAGGAAAGCAAGAACAACAACCACAAACAAGAAGAGTGTAGTGCAGCATGCTTGTGCCCAGAGCCCTAGCTATGCAGGATGACAGCGGAAGGAGGTGAAGACCAGACGGGGCAACACAGAGAGGCCTTGTTTTGTGTGCTTGTTTGTTCTCTTAAGGTAAGAACGGAGATGTAGTTCATGATGCCTCGCTTGCGTACAAACACAGAGAACACAGACCTTTACATACATTTCACATGCATGCGACCAATATAATAAAGGCCACGCAGTCTGCAAAGGAAAAGATAAAATTGTAACCAGCTCTAAGGGTTATAAACAGCCTGAAGCCATACATGTAGGAATGCACTTCAGATGAATCACAAGTGGAAGGGAGTATGACAGTGTATTCTTGCATATTACTGTACTGTCACCTTGTACTTCTGTATTACTATAGTATTGCTATATTTCAGTGGAATGGGGCACAAAGTAGACATTAACATATTGTCTACCAAGCTCAATCAGCCATAATACTGTCTAGTAATGTACTGAACACATGAATAATCAGGTTTGTATTATGTGTGGGTGCTTAAACCCAATTGTTTGAACAAGGGGAAAAAGTCTGTATGAGAGTAACCCCCCGCTTTTTATGTAACATTTTCCTATCTGTACAGTGAGTGGTCAAGGAGGATTAGACATAAAGGACTGACTAGAGATGGAGTGAGCATGGCTGAGAATGAGGGGGTGCTCCTGAGGAGGGGCTGTCACGGTGACTGCTTACTCACCTGTGTCTGTCCTTCTCAGGCCCATTCTGAATCGTACCGGCTTGCCTGGCAAGACCTCAGAAAGGTGTTTCGCAGTCCAGTGTCGTGCTGGCCAATCAAAAGCCATGTTACAGAAGACTGCAGGCTGCTGTAAAGACATGATGATTTCTTTTGCTTTCTCTGGAGTAAATGGTTTGACACGGTCACCTAGGGAGAGGAGAACAGGACATTAGACAACAATGGCCACATAACCATGTACTTATTTCCTACCATCTGAGGAGAGTGGCAAGCGCTGTTCCTGTTCTGGCAATTCTTCCCATGCAATTGCAGTATGCTAACAGCCCATTAATCACTGCTTAGGTAAACACTTGCCCTTAAAGGCTTGAATTGCTTTGGTTTTTGTTGTTTGTTTGTTTTTTGGGATAGGGTCTTATGCTGCAGTCCAGGTTGGCCTGGAATTCACAGTTTAGCTCAGGCTGGCCTAGAACTCAAGGACATCCCCTGCCTCAGCCTTCCAAATACTTGGATTGCAGCTGTGAAGCACCACACCTGCTAACATAATTCTTCAATTCATCTCTTAAGTGATTTTTTCCTATTAAATTTTAAATGTTGATAAATAGTCATAATTTTCAATGCTAATACTAAAGTTTGAGTTCTCTAAAAGGCTTTCTAACTAATCTAATTTAAAAACAACGAAAATTTTGGACCATAACACTTTTTTTTTTGGTTTTTCGAGACAGGGTTTCTCTGTGTAACAGCTCTGGTGTCCTGGACTTGCTTTGTAGACCAGGCTGGCCTTGAACTTACAGAGATCCGTCTGCCTCTACCTCCCAAGTAGTGGGGATTAAAGGTGTGAGTCACCACCGCCCGGCAACACTTCTTAAGTAGAAGGCTTTAATAAAAAATGCTGATGACTACAACAGCTGGAGTTCCTGGAATCATCAATGATTGTACTTGCTATATTAAACCAAACAAACAAAATGACTAAGCTACAGTAGTCAACCAGGACGGTAGAAAATGCTGTTCATTGCAGTTTCTAAAAGGAAACCGCATAGCTGGGATGGTGGCACATGACTGTAACCCCAGCACTTAGGAGCTGAGGCAAGAGGACCCTGAGCATGAGGCCAGTCTGGGCTGCATAGTAGGTTGTAGGCCAGCCTGAGTCATATATCAACAGCCTACAAAAAAAGGAAAAAAAGAAAAAGTAAAGTAAAGTAATAGAACAGCAATCTATGTTCATCTTTGGTTTCAATACACTTGTGAACAGTTGAGAGATACAAAACTATGATGTACTGAGGACTCACATTTCACAGGATCTGGGTTACAGATATAGCTTAATTTGTACAGTGCTTGCCTAGGATTTCTTTCTATCCCCCCATCCATGCCAAACCATGTGGTAGTACATGATTATAATCCTAGCACTCTGTGGGTAAGCAGGTGAATAGTAAGTTCAAAGCCATCCTTGTTTGAAGCCAGTCAGAGCTTTATGAGTCTCTGTCTCAAAATTACAGAATTTTAATTTTGGAAAGGACAGTCAAATGGTCTCTCATTTAGTCTATCTATCTTCCATCTACATCTGTTTGTCTGTCTTAGTTAGGGTTACTATTGCTGTGACAAAACACTATGACCAAAAAGTTGGGGAGGAAAGGGTTAATTCAGCTTACACTCCCACAGCACTGTTTATCCTTGAAGGAAGTCAGGACAGGAACTCAACTGAGGGCAGGAACCTGGAGGCAGGAGCTGATGCACAGGCCATGGAGGGGAGCAGCTTACTGGAACCACCCACAATGGGCTGGGTACTCCCCTATCAATCACTAATTAAGAAAATGCCTTCTAGCTGGATCTTATGGAGGCATTTCCCCAATTTAGGTTTCCTCCTTTCATACAACTTTAGTTTGTGTGTCAAGTCAACATAAGAATAGCCAGCACTCTATCTGTCTGTCTGTCTATCTACCTATCTACCTACCTACCACCTGCCTATCTCCTCTTTCCCTCTCTCCTTTCATCTCTGTCCTGCTCCTTCCCAAGGCCTTTTACATGGTAGATAACCATTCCAGCAGGAGCTACTGCAGGGGAGTTAGTTTCTCTCTAAAGACTTCCTGGTATGGACAGTTAGGACAGCTTCCCACTCTTGACTCTGATGCTCAGACATACACTTATGATTCTCAAAAGCTCTCATGAAGAATTCTAATTCTTCCGCCACCTAACCTTCTAAACTCATAGACAGGAGTTAGGAAGGGCTTACAGAAGAAACTTGGGTAATCTGTGTCTGTCCCAATGTAAGAAAGGCTCTCCCCCCTCCCTCCCTCTCTCTTCTATTTTTTAGACAGGGTCTCTACGTAGTCCTGGCTGTCCTGGAGCTCTCACTACGTAGACCAGGTTGGCCTTGAGGTCACACAGATCCTCCTGTGAGGTTCATTTTTAAAGACAAAAAGAACTTTGCTTCTTCCCAGGAAGAAGTCTTCCCACACCATGGAGACTGTCTCTAAGCTCTTGGTGACAGTAAACAGGCTCACAGCCCTCAGCAGCTGACACCTAAGAACCTTGACCTCTGCAAATGATGAAGTCGGTGTGGGTGTTTGGAGGAAAGGCAGAAGAGCTGGGACCAGGAATAAAGGTCTTTACCTTCAGTTGGTTATTTTTGTTTTAATTTCTTTTTGTTGGTAACTTTGCACACAGATAACCAGATCAGAGAGACCCACTCTCCCTTAAGGGCAGTTGGATGGGTGTGGAAATACTATTGAGAAAGTTCACTTCAAGTTAGGTTTTTATCATAAGCAACATTCAATGTTTTAAATGAGCAACGTTATATACAACCATCAATCCACCCCTTACTGACACTTGACAGACCTTTCATTTGTATTCAGTTGTCTTAAAGAGGGTGCTGTCAATAGAACACCCCCCTCCCCCTTGGGGCCACCAGCTAGACTGTCACCATGACAGGCAGGCCACTTAAATACACTCCATTCCAGGTACAAGGGACACTATAGTTACCAATGCTACTAACATCACAACTGCTTCAGCTAAGGACAAACTCACCCTGTTCCAGGGCTTCACTTCAGCCATGACAAGCCTAGGTGGCCCCACCTACCCTACAGCAAGCCTCACTCAGGACAAAAGGGGAGGTCCTTCCTAGTGACTCAGCAAACAACTTGTCATTAGTGGATACGTGGCATCTGTGGATGGTGTGGTCCACAAAACAGCACAGTTCTCTATTCAAAGGCTGTTTATTCTGGAGCCAAGTATGACCATGGCTGAGCAACAGATTTAGGCCCCCAATGACATGTTCCATTGTACAAGTGGTTACCCGATGCTTTATCAGTTACAGAACAAAGAAAGTCATACATCCAGGTGACACCAAATGCAGAGATGGGAGTCACAGGTAGGCGGGTACAGCAAAGCAAGAGAAATTCTGCTGTATGTTTTATATATTATCTGATATTCTTAGCTTTTGGGTTGGTGGAAGTTAGTGGCTTGCTAACTTAGCTAAGTAAGTGGCTTAATCCATTGTAAAGCTCTTGACAACCACAAGAATATTAGGGCAGACAAAGTGGTGGGCAGTGAATGGTTTTCAAAGGGACTAAAAAAATACCCTAAGATAATTTGGTTCTGGTCTGCCACATTTAAACTTTCCTTAACTTCAGTCATCTTATGCACAATCTAGTTTTTCTTTTAGTGTGTATATGCCTGTGTGCATGTGTGCGCAGTGCACAGGTGCAGGTGTGTATGCACATTTGGAGGCTTGCAGCTGGCATCGGGTGGTCTTTAATGGTACCTCTCCATTTAATGTATAGACGACGGCATGCATGGCTCACAGATCTGCTAGTCTAGCCAGCAGCTTGCTCTGGGGCTCTCCTTGCTCTACCCAGAGTGCTGGGTTTATAGGTGGCTGTCATTCCTGCCCTGGTTTTACATGAGTTCTGAAAATCTGAACTCCTGTTCTGATGCCTGCATAGGATGTCCTTTATTCACTGGGCCATTTTCCTGGCCCTGTCTTTTACAATCTTTAACAGAGGTATGGTTCTTTTTTTTTTAATTCCTAGAAACTCAATCGATAGTTCAAAAATAAGACTTGTGACTGGTGGACCTAGAAGCTGCGCACAAGCCAGTCTCTCCCCTCTTCTGGCTACAGAAGCAGGCTGCTTTCAGTCTTACCAGGTCAGTCTGAGAAGTGTCCCTGCTGTGTAACTGCTCCTTTTTAGCTGCCACACTAGCTCTCAATAAAAGTCTCTTCTAAATGGTCTTCTGGTGCCCAGTGACACGAGCAGACAACACAATGACCAGATGAAACACCGCATTTGACTCTAGGTATCCAGTTGAGGCTAGACGGCAACTCAAGAGTGGCTCTTGAGGTTGCAAGTCCTCAAGCTTCCCATAAGCCCTCAGCTCAGCCTGGGGCTTAAAGGTGCTCTAGTGAGCTGCCCAGGGCTATGGGGGAGAGAGCAGATGCTCAAAGCCTAGAGCCGTCAAGACTGCCCAGTGTTGAGCTGCTTGACACTCAGAGCCTACAGCAAAAGGCATCTGACTTGAGCCCTAGGGCCGGAAGGCGAGAGCTGTAAATCCCCACTTGTCAAGGTGTGACTGAGGATTTCACAGCCTCGAACTATATGGCACTATATTCAAAAGCTCAGCTCATAAGCCTCTGGAATCTAGGCCTGCCAGAGCAAAGGTGCCACAGCTCCTTGCCTGCTTATGATTTTCTCTGACTAGAGCGAAAGGACCCTCATGCAGCTGCTTGTGACAAAGCTCTTAATTCATACTGGCCTATCAAGTTCAGTACAAGGTTACCTGACTGCAACACATCCAGTTATACAGTGCCTGGTACGCTGTGTATGAACATAAATGAGTGACACTTTTTAAAAAGTATATATTTTTAAGAGCGAGAGAGGGTAAGAGTGCTTGATGTACTAGCGAGGTCCTGAGCTCAGATCCCAGCAAACATGCAAATAGCTAGGTATGGCCATGTGGGCATGTGTGTGGTAGCCTAGGAGCACTTTCAGTGAGCTGCCTCACGTACTTGCCTCGAAGGAACATGGCAGAGAGACAGCAAGCGAGACATATTCTCTTTTGGTCTCCATGCATTTGTGCATAAACACCCACATGTGTATAACATGCGCTCACGCACGCACATACTACCCCCCCTAACTGTAACAGCAATAAGATACTTTCAAAGTTTTGTTAGACTATTAAAGGTGAAATTTCTCTTCTACCCTATGGGTCTCTGGTTAGAAATGACATAAGTTACCACAAGAAAAGCATTCAGATTGTATTTAGTAACTTCTGCATGTGCCTAGGAGCCCTGACAGGGAAATGCAGGTCCACAGGACTTAGGGTGTGATGCTTACACAGCAGGTTGCACAGAGAAGTGAGTTGTGGAGACATGACCCGATAAAGGAGTCTGGGCTAGCGCAGTGATAGAAGAAAAGTGACCAGAAGATAACAGTGACTGAACAAGTCTGCTTATCCAGACTTCTCAGTGTTGACTGCCATTTCTGGTTATAAGAACAACTCCTTTTTCCTCTCTTGGTACAGGAAAATACCTTTCCAGTGGGAATCTTACTTCCTGGTTTGGGGAAGAGAAAGGAAAGTCGAGGTCCATTCTTGAACCTGCTATTTTCCAAACGCCTTTAACTGCAATTGATCAATATCAATATGCAAAAGTGGCATTCTTGATCCCCACAATAAAAAAGGTATAGAAGGGATGGGTGTGTATCAGGGTTGACTGCTTGCCTAGCGTGAGGTAGATTCTGGGCTCAGTGCTCAACATTGAAAAAGGAAGGTCCCAGCACACAGGAGGCAGATGCAGGTGGACCTCGAAAAGTTCCAGGCTGGCTAAGGCTGCACAGTGAGACCCTTCTCAAGCAACAACAACAAGGAAATAATGTACTTATACTCTATGCTCATGCACATATATTAGAACCATGCGTTGGGAAATAACTGGGGAAATGAAGCCAAAGACTCAAAGAACCATTCATGTCTCAATAACTCAGATAAGTCATACCACAGAAATTATTCTAACAAATCATACACTTCATATATGCATATATTATATATAGCATACAAATACACACAAATTAAAGCCACACTCCTGCAGCTAAAAATGTGGCTACCTAATGTTCCCCAAATACCAAATTATGGCACAGCAACCACATGGCATAGTGTATATACTAAAAATAAAAATAATAGCTCACAGAAAAGTGTAAAAATGTGAGCTGATTAAGAGAGTGGGGTTCATGCCCAGAGGGTGGGGAGGGTGTTTCTCTGCCCCTCCCTTTTTGGTTATTTGAAGAATAACTGAATACTCTGTTATTTAGGGGAAGAGATTACAAGCTGTTAAATGGTCCTGTTTAATGGGTTTTGGAGGTTAGACCTAGGGACTTCCTACTTTTCCTTTTCTGTATCCTTCTTTCTCTCCTATGTAGGAGTGCATGGACTTGAGAAAAATGAGACATAGACATAGCACAGGAAAGACCAAGAAGAAGGGACAGATTATTGAATATGCCCTTATACCGTTGTATATTGATACAAAATTAGTAGTATATTTGGCTAAAGTGGTATTGACCATTGTTTATTGTGCAAAAATAAGATCGTATTGGACTACATCGGTATTGATCTTTGTATATTGATACAAAATTAAGATTATAGTTGGCCACAATGGTATTGACCCTTGTATATGGACGTTAATATTAAGATTGTATTGGGCTACATAGGCATTGATCTTTGTATATTGATACAAAATTAAGAGTATATTTAGCCACATTTGAATAGATCTTTGTATATTGATACAAAATTAAAGGTAACACTTCCTAATGGTATCATACCTAGAGATACTTAAAAATGAAATGTGAAGCACTGGCCTCTTTATACCAACCGTCTTAAACTGTTTAGGATAGTTAAGAAAAACAAACTCCTAGTCATGCAAACATGTCACTTTGTTAGCTACTATGACAGTCTATCACAGATATTCTCTAAGCTACTCAGTAATCAAGTTAAGAGACAAGCAACATTTGCTTATCTAAATACAAGAGATGGATAGGGCACCTTCAAAAACCCCAAGAGATCTGCAGAATATGGCATTCAAAGATGTTGTCTTAAATTAAGATTTTTTTTGATATTGAGACATATCAGCTCCTGACAGCACCCCCTATTCTACTCCAAGTAGAAGATAAGCATCGAAGAATCTCCAGTGTGAGATGGCTGAATTAGTGGCAAGCCTATCTCTTGGCATGAAAAAACTCCTTGCTTCAACTGCAGACAGACTGCTGTCCAAAAAGGACAAAACTTGGTAGCAGGGAAGTCGACAGCCTAGCTCTGCCAAGACAGGGTAGGTAAGTCCTTCATAATTCCTGTTCTACAATCAATGTCTGTCAGAGAAACAGGACCAAAAGGCTGAAGACTGATGCTGGAATGTGTGGAGAGAAAAGGGGAACTGTCCAGGCAGTCACTGGTGTGTCATTTCTTAGTATTGAAAGCTGCAGGCCCTGCACTTCCTATATAATCAGATATATTTATCCCTCTCAGGTCTCTGAGGTGGTTGAAGAATAGACAGCTAGAGTCTCATAGTTAAATTTTGAGTTGTTTAGGAATCAAGAGGGCGTTCTAGATCTAAGAAGATGGTTATAATAGTGATGCAAGTTAGTATGAAAGCTAAGTCAGTTATAGAACTTTAAATTCATGGAGATGGTTAGATGGTAGAATGTTAAAGTCAGGGGCCAAATATGTATGAACTGGACATTGGGAAGGTATACTGGGCCATTTAACTCTCATAAATGTGGCATATTTATTTCTGTTGTTTTGTATAGTATTTACTGTTATTAGAGAAGGAACCATTTGTTGGACTGAAAGGGGAAGCTGTTGGGGGGAAGAGGGTGGAAGGGTGGGACAGGAAGGGGAAATAGGGTAGGGTTTGTGACTGAGATGTAACTTGAAGAAAAAAAAATAAAGTATTTAATAAAAAAAAAAAAGAGAGTGGGGTTGAACTGACTCACGGTTATTACAAAAGCCAAGTGAGGAATGTGAGGTTCTAAACAAAAGGTGTTAGCGACGAAGGCAGTGTTGGTGGGGTTGGAGAAATGGTGACAATATCAAAAACCATTTCAACCAGAGACATGGGCTGGGAGATAGGTGCAGCCAGAAGGCAGATGGGGGCTTCTGCCATTAAGAGAAGTCATATGCAGCCATTTGTTTTGTCAGGAAGATAAAAGAATATGGCGTTGACACCATCATCATAATATCATATATTCCTAGTGTCCATCTGCTCTTCTAAGAAGCCTATAAAACACAGAGAAGATATTGTATTTCCATCATCAAAGGATAAAATGGGAACTCAGATATAAATGACAATAAACCAGTCAGGCTTGATTGCAAGCCTAAAGTTCTTCATGCTGCACAATCCTACTTCCAGAGAGGAAAACTGTGGAATCTGACCTAGGCTGAAAACGTGAGAGATGGAGGGAGAGAGAGAATGTCCTCGCTGGCTTTCTCTCTCTGTGATAAACGCCATGTCCAAAGCACCTTGGGGAAGCAAGGGTTTGTTTTTGCTTACATACTCCATCAATGAGGGAAGTCAGGGCTGGAACTCAAGACAGAAATCTGGAAGAAGGAACTGAAGTGGAGGCTGTAACAGTAAATTTTTATTTACCATGCATATATTTATTAATATTTAACAAATACCTAGCAATTGCCTATAAAATTCCTAAATCTTAAACCCAAACCCTAACTCTGAACCTAGTACATAAAACTTCTTAATACCTATAATACAAACATTTAACATTAACCTAAGGTTTCTTAAAAGGATATTTTCCTCTGGGCGAGGGTCCTTGTGAATGCCTGGTCTTCATACAATTTTTCAGTCTTAAAGTCTCTGAATTTCGTTCATCAGATCCTGAGACAGTTTATCAAGCAGATAAACCAATTATTTAACATATGAAAAGTCTCCCAGGCGGCTCTCCTATTCAGATACTTTTTTTTTTTTTTTGGTTTTTCGAGACAGGGTTTCTCTGTTTAACAGCTCTGGCTGTCCTGGACTCGCGTTGTAGACCAGGCTGGCCTCGAACTCGCAAAGATCCGCCTGCCTCTGCCTCCCAAGTGCTGGGATTAAAGGCGTGCGCCAGCACCGCCCGGCCTATTCAGATACTTATGGCTTGCAAAGGTCCTATTTCAGTGTTCCCTCCAATCTGAAGTCCCTGGGCTCTGAGGAAAGGCAATTCCACGTCTAGGCGCTCCAGAATCTCAGTGAGAATCCATCCATCTCCTCTCCAGACCAGAAACTGGTCAATATATGAGGGTGAAGCCTTCAGATGAGATTGATGCAAGTTTCTCTGCCAAATGAGGAGGAGGTGAAACAGAAAGAGGAGCCCATCTCTGTCTATGTGAATCTTGACTTAAATATCTTCAGCAGAAGCTTTTGCCCTCTTTTTAGTTATGCCCCTGGGCTCTTCAAAAGCTTTTTGCAGAGGGCCGTGAATTCACAGGCAGTCCTCAGACCATGATTTGGGGGCGGGAGCCTCAGGGCATGTCCCTGCCCCCAATCCTATGATCAGAGAAGTCATCATCCTTGGCGATTTCCCAAGGACATGTCACTTTGGAAGTAAGTCTTTTATCCTAAAGTCCAGGCTTGATATTTCAAGTTCCCTGTGCTGTTAAATGCTAACCCTAATCCTACCATAGGAGGCCACAGAGCCATGTTGCTTACTGGCTTGTTCAGTTTGATTTCTTTTTTTTGTTTTGTTTTTTTTTTTTTTTTTCGAGACAGGGTTTCTCTGTGTAACAGCCCTGGCTGTCCTGGACTTGCTTTGTAGACCAGGCTGGCCTCGAACTCAGAGATCCGCCTGCCTCTGCCTCCCAAGTGCTGGGATTAAAGGCGTGCGCCACCACGCTGGGCTCAGTTTGATTTCTTAATACACTCCAGGACCACCTGCTCAGGGGTGGCTTCACCCACAGTGGGCTGGACCCTCCCACGTTAATCATTAATCAAAAAAAAATGCCTTACAGATTTGCTACAGGCCAATCTAATGGAGGCATTTTGTCAGCTGAGGCTCCCCTTTATTCCGATGACCTCAGATTATGTCAGGCTGATAAAACTCTAGCCAGCATAAAGAATATGACCTGAAAAGATACAGGTTCAGGAAATGTCAAGATCAATTCACAGGTAGTAACCCATACATATTTTGGGGGAGACAGGAATGTTTGGGGAAAACATGGGGAGCATGTTATATACCTGCAGTAGAGACTAACCATTACCCATTCTCCTCTTCCTTAAGTTTTAATTTTCATTTTCAGTACTGGGCATTGAACCCAGGTCCCTGGGCTTGCGAGGTAAACACTCCACCACTGGGATATATCCCCCACCCCTTCTTCTAATCAACAGAACTAACATAAGGAACAATAGTTAAAACATTCTCAGACACCAGGCGTGGTGGCGCACACCTTTAATCCCAGCACTCGGAAGGCAGAGGCAAGCGGATCTCTGTGAGTTCAAGGCCAGCCTGGTCTACAAAGTGAGTCCAGGACAGCCAGAGATACACAGAGAAACCCTGTCTCAAAAAAAAAAAAAACAAAACAAAAATCTCAGACTCCTTTGCAGACAGGAGTGGACAAAGATTTATACCTGTGTGTGTAAAGGTACACGTGTGTGTTCAAATTTAAATATGTACTGCATAAGCAGGCAAGTTCCTGTGTCAGCATTTTGACCCTTATTCTCCTTCCACTCCTGTACCTATTTTGCCTGGAAAACTGACTTAACATCAGCATGGGATACAAAAGGAAATTGTAAAATTCCATTTTCAAAAGAATGCAAGATGTTCATCTTTGTGCCACTTCACCGGTGCCAGCAGACATGTCTCCTAATTTTTTTTTTTTTTGTCTGACAATAGACCTTTATAGCCAAGACTCCGTTGTTATTAATAGTTCCTAACTGGAGGAACACCTTGTTGACTCAGGCAAGGATACAACCTTACCCTCCTTTTGTAGTGCTCTGTGGCTTAGACCAGAGAACTCACGGCTGGCCTGACTCACCGTAGCATTCCTCAGTTCTAATGGTAAAACATCCAACCTTTGGCCATTACACTTCTAGAACTTGAAAGGGTAAAGACAATCGGATGTACTGGTCCTTCCGGGGTAGGGACTTACTTATTCCCCTTCTCTCAAACCAGGGCCAACAAATCACACACTTCTGAATGCTCCACAAACAGTTCTCACACTTGGATGATACACTCGGCTCCCCTTCTACAAATACATACTCGGACATTACTGACACAAGGGCTGTTACGGAAAAACAGCTTCAAAGAAATTTACACATTGGATTCTCCTAAAATGTCTTTATTGCTATGGTCTAAACATCTCGATACCCCAGAGATGATTAATGGAAGACCACCCAGTCCAACTTCGCTGAGAAAGCATCTGGTCTAGTGACTGGTATACCTAACAACCATTTGCCAAGTGAATGGAAAGTGCTACTGAATGTGTGTTTAAAAAAAAAAAAAAGCAATCAGATGGTTAGGATAATAGAAAACTAGCGTATGTTACAGAATTTCAGGCCCACAATGAAATACACAATCAGTTGTGAGCTTAAACTCATTTGGCTTCTGATAGTTCAATCAACAATGAACTGGGCCATTAAACTAGGAAGTTTAAGCCTCAAGATTTCCTTCAGAGAAGGATGTAAGGCTGCATCCTATTAATTAAACAGCCTACGGATGTACCCAGTTAGTACATGCCAGGAATCTGTGCAAAGAGCTGTTAAGATTCTCAAGTAACATCAACAGCCCTTAAAAGATAAATGTACTTAGATCCAAACTCGCAAGCAGGGATTTCTAACTAGATGGTTTAGAACCCGCTGGGAAGAATCAGACTGTGATCCTGATGTTGCACAATCATCTATTATCCCTTCAAACATAGCACATTCAACAAAACAACAACAGAAAAGAAAAAGGCCAGCATATTTAGTGTTTTTGTTGCAGTCTGATTACTATAAATTCCTTAGAGACAGCTGAAACATCATAAAAAAGTAAACTGCCCTTTTCAGTAATAATAATAATAAAAAAATCAAGCATAGCATAAGATATTTTGAATCCTAACTTCTCTGAATTTCCTGGTCATATGGCCTTAGTAATTAATATCTGTCTTGAATTTGTATCTAAAATTTAGAATAAGATAAGAATAGAGAGCATTTATCAGACTTTCAGAACTCTCCAAATACTGACAGACTATAACGAACATCCTGAAATTAAAAATAATCTCTTTCACATTGGAAAATACAAATGGAAAAGTTATAAATAGTAAAAAAAATCATGCAGGGGCTGGAGAGATGGCTCAGTAGTTAAGAGCACTGGCTGCTCTTTCAAAGGACCCGGGTTCAAACCCCAGCACCCATATGGCAGTTGGAAACTGTAATGGCCAGGCGTGGTGGTGCATGTCTTTAATCCCAGCACTATGGAGACAAAGGCAGGTGGATCTCTGTGAGTTTGAGGCCAGAATGAACTACAGAATGACTTCAGGATGTCCAGGGCTACACAGAGAAACCCTATCTCAAAAAAAAAAAAGTGTCATAAAAGTTACAATATAGAGTCAGGCATGGTGGCACAAGCCTTTACTTCTAACACTTGGGAGGAAGAGGCAGGTGAATCTCTATGAGTTTGAGGCCAGCTTGGTCTATAAAGTGAATCCAGGACAGCCAGGGTTACACAGAGAAACCCTGTCTTGAAAAAAAAAAGTTACAATATAGAAATCCCCAGCATAACAAAACAGGACTTAAAAAAACACAGCAATAACAACAACAAAAAACCCTGGCATGAGGAGATTTCTGAAATATGTACATCTATAGCTGTCTCTTCAATCTAACAACTATTACAGATGTGTGTGAGATTTAAAACCATCAGCTATTAGGACAAAAAGCAATTATCATTTAAGCCAGGTCTAAAAACCTGACAGAATCACGTCTCAGAAAATGTCTGAATCAGGGCTGTGCATTGTAGGGGTTGATAGATTAATGTAAGTTAGATTTAGTGAATATCTAGGTTTCTGATACAGTCTCTTAATTTGGGGCATGAAGATCAACTTCGCTGTGAGCAATTAGCTTATCAGCTTATGGATGAAGTCAGGTGAAACGAGGGGAGTCTCTTTGGACTGAAAAACAAGGTTGAAGCCAGGTGAAACAAGGGAAGACTTTATGATCTGGCATTGTTTTCAGCTGCTAAGGGGGCAGAGCCCAAATTAAGCTGAACCAGGTGGAACAAGGAGCGATCCTATTTAAGGACAAGTGGATGAGCCCGGAGAGCTGCGCGCTAAGGGCCCCTGATACTAGAGAGCTCCGAGAATACTGCTGGAGAAAGTGCTGGTAGACCGATGGCCAGACCTCCCTGAGGCAGAAGGAAGCTGGTGAGCAGAGAAAGCCTCAGCAAGACAGCAAAAGGTCAAGGACTAAACCCTGTGGCTCAGCTTTTGCCTAGAGGGGTTTGACCTGTCCGAGCAGTGGCCTGAACAGAACTGTGGCCAGTTTTAAAGACTGAGGCAGAGCAGCAGAGTTGCTGATACCAAGGAAGTAAGCTGGCCTACAGACGCTGAGGTCTCCCAGAGAGAAGAAAGCCTCAAGCCTTATTTAAGGTGAGACTTCCGATAGCCAATTTACCCTGAGGAACCTGCATCTGAGATATTCCAGAATAAAGACTGTTAAGTGCATTAAAGAGTCTACCCCCGAGACTGGTTTCCTGGCGACTGCGGACCTGCCCCAGAGACTGTATCCTTATGAAAATAGTTGTAATAGTGATCAATAGGTTTAGTGGCTAGGTCTTAGGGGTTGTAGGAATGTATAGGGGTTGTAGGCATTTGTAGGAATAGGAGGTAATTAAGTGTATTTGTTATAAGTAGATATAGTTATTAATAAATAACCGTTTAATAATTAAGAAGGTTGGGTTTCAGTGCATGGTAGACATGTGCTTGTAATCCCAGGACTCAGGAGGCTAAGGTGGGATGATTGTAAGTTCTCCAAATGCTTGGGCTATACAGTGAGAGACCCTGTCTAAAAAAGAAGCAAATATAATGCTGTGTTAAGTACTAAGGAGCGAAGATGAAACTGATACAAAGACTCTTTTCTTCTCATTTTGAGGTATTACTTTGAAATGTCAATAAAATACAAGAAAGTTCTCCTAAAAAGGTAATATAATGCTTGAGTAAAAGTAGTTGGTCAGTTATGGAGGCGCACGCCTTGGGAGGCACAAACAGGCAGATTTCTGTGAGTTCAGTTCAGCCTGGTCTATGTACCCATTCTAGGCCAGCCAGGGCTACATAATGAGATCCTGTCCCAAGACAACAGAAAAGATCAATAGGTATAAATGTTGGGAATTTCAAGGATTCAGGGTGGTCTGCTGAAGAAAGACCACACGTTAATGCTGGTGCTTAATGGAATTTAACCTCACCTTTGCCAAGCTTGGGGTGAATAGATGATTCAGACACAGGCCCTTTTCAACGTTACACTTAATAACACTTCCCCAGATGACCCAGAAACTTTGTTACCTTCTCAAAAATTGGCTTATAATGGGCTAGGAAGACGACTCAGCAGGTAAAGTGCTTCCATGCAAGTGTGAAGACCAGAGTTCAGATCCCCAGAAGCCGCATAAAGTATCCCAGTTACAGAGTGGCACCCAGCAAACTGACTAACCTGACTAGCTCACACAGCAAGCTCTGAGTTCAACGACAGATCCTGTTTCAATACATAAGGCAGAGATTCATGGAGGGAGAAGGCCTGCAGCATTCTCAGACCTCCACCTACATGTATGCCAGTGTGCACGCATCCACCCACTAGTGCACCCACACAGATGTGAACAAGCATTAAGTACATACATGTACATCACACACACATACATAAGTCCCACAAAATTGGCTCAAACAAAAACTTACAAATTCGAAAATACTGGTGTGAAAAGTCTGCATTTGAAATCAGGCTGACACACTAGAAAAAATGATCTTAAATACTAATGCTCTTTCCAAGCCTGCATAATCTCTCCCAAAATGTTTGGAACTGACTCTGGATGCTTCTAAGCAGATTTTTCTACGACTGAAAGTAAACTAGTTGTTTGCCTTACTTTTTCTTTTTTAACTGAGATAGTCACTAGGAAGACCTCAAAGAGACATTTGCACCATGCTTCCAGCACAGCTATGGTGACAGCTGAGTGGCTGGAGCAACCCTCATGCCCACTGTTGAGTGTGTTCTTCAACCTGAAAATCAGAAGACATAACACTAACTGAAACAAGCGGGCCACAAAATGTACTGTGTGATCCCCCCATAGGAGGTGTTGAAAGCAGTCAACACTTACAAACCTTTTGAATAACGCTCCATTGAGCATAACCAGGAACAGTCTCTAATAAGGGCTCAGTTCCAGTTTCAAGCTCACCTCGCTGGCCTTTCCTGTACCGGGCCATTTCATCCCGTTAATTGTGCTGTGACTCCCCCACAACCTTTGAGCGACCATTCCAAACTTTCCTTTCGGCGCCCCTGAACCTTCTCCACATCCTCATTTCTGTGTGCTTGGCTGTTTTTCTGAGAAGCCTGAAGCCCATGACTTCCCTCCTCACCACTTCAACATTTGTTTTCATTCTGCTATTTCTATGGACTCAACAGCCACGATTTCCTCCTCTTCTCCTGCATTCTGTGCCCACCTCCACTCTGGTAAAATCAGTCTCTGCAGTTTCGCGCCCTCTACCCTGCAGACTTTGGCTCTTTTGCCTTCTCTCTCCCACTTCGTCATCTCTTCCACTCATCCCCATAGCCAAACTATATCAAACTTCAAGAAATTACTTCAGAAAGCACAGACAAATCTGTTCTGTAGTAGTGTGTTAGCGTTACTATCGCTGTGATCAAACACCATGACCAACAGCAAGTTGGGGAGGAAAGGGTTTATCTGGCTTCCACTTCCACTTCATAGTCCATCACTGAAGAAAGTCAGGACAGGAACTCAAACAGGGCAGGAACCTGAAGACAGGAGCTGATGGACAGGCCATGGAGGGGTGCTGCTTACTGGACTGCTCCACACGGCTTGCTCAGCCTGCTTTCTTGTAGAACCCAGGACCTCCAGACCAGGGACGGCACCACCCACAGTGGGCTTGGCCCTCCGCCATCAATCACTAATTAAGAAAATGCCTTCTAGCTGGATCTTATGGAGGCATTTCCCCAATTTAGGTTTCCTCCTTTCATACAACTTTAGTTTGTGTGTCAAGTCGACAAAGACTAGCCAGAACAAGTAGTTCTTTTTCCTTTCAATTCCCAAAGCTCTGGATGTGAAAATGTATAACCCGACTAATTTCATGCTGCCTCGTGAGCATATCTTCTACTATAACCCTCCCCACAAAAATGTCTACACCTTTTCCCCCAAGATGAGAGCATTTAAGGCTGTTTTAAGGTAAGATTTTAATGTAAGGCTGTCTTCTGCCTCACTGTATACAGCAGTCTCTGTTTATAATGTATATAAAACGTTTCGTGATAACAAAGTAGTGATTTTTTTTTAATGAACTTTCTAGGACTCCCACTGTATTCATCTTCATAGTAAATACACTTGCTTTTCTGCTTGCATTTCTTTAATATATGCATTCTTCAAAAAACCTTTTCTACCCTTTTGCCCTGTCTAATTGAAGGCAAAGGCCTCTCTTACAGAAGGATTTTGCTTACTTTATCATAAGTGTGTGTGTCATCCTCAATTAATTTTTCTGGAGGAGACAGTTTAAAATAGGGTCCAAAGCTGGGCGGTGGTGGCGCACGCCTTTAATCCCAGCACTCGGGAGGCAGAGGCAGGTGGATCTCTGTGAGTTCGAGGCCAGCCTGGTCTACAAAGCGAGTCCAGGACAGTCAGAGATATGCAGAGAAACCCTGTCTTGAAAAAACCAAAAAATAAAAAATAAAATAGGGTCCAAAGTTCTAAAGAGAGGATTCAAATGTTACTTAATATGAAATTGAAGGCCACCTGGAAACATGTGTGTTCAAGCTACATTTTTCTGTGAAGCAGGTCTATACTTCCATCAGTTTTTTCCCTCCTACTTATAACTTCAGATTAAGAACACTAAAGGTGCCGGGCGGTGGTGGCGCACGCCTTTAATCCCAGCACTTGGGAGGCAGAGGCAGGCGGATCTTTGTGAGTTCGAGGCCAGCCTGGTCTACAAAGTGAGTCCAGGACAGCCAAAGATACACAGAGAAACCCTGTCTCGAAAAACCAAAAAAAAAAAAAAAAAAAAAGAACACTAAAGGCATGTTTATATACATACAAACGTGCACACAAACACAAATGCTCATAGGTGTACTGTTTGTTAATAATGTTATTTTTGTTAAAAGTAGAAATAATCCCAATATCCACCAGCTGATTAATGGATAAACAGAATGTGGTAGGTCGACATGCATGCATACATACATCAGCATGTGTGATACCTTAAACATGTTGTGGGAAAGAAGCCAGACATTAAACACCACACATAATGTGTGATTCCACTTAAAGGAAATGTCCAGAATAGGCAAATCTACAGAGATGGATATGAGAGGTTACTTGGAGCTAGGGCAAGACGGAAGCAGGAGTAACTGCCAACGGTATCAGATTACTTTTGGGAAGATGTTTTGGAGCAACAGTGACAAATGGCTGCACAACCTTGAGAACATACTAAAAACCACTGCTTTATCCATTTTAACAATGGATTCTATGGTGTGTGAAATAAATATCTCCTTTTGCGCAGCTGTATGCTTGATACGTTCTTTTACATCCCACTGTCATACATAAATGCCAACTAGTCAGATGAAAACCAACCTCGCTCCCAAGTCTTAGAATCTCTAATGCTACAGGAGCTGGCTCTGAGCGGGAAGGGAGAAGGGCCTCTAACGAAAACTGCAAGTTGCTCACATATGTTGCAGTGAGAACAAAGGCTTGGGTTAAGAGAAACACTAAGGGTTAACATGGCATGGTCTAGAGGATTGAGGAGGACAAATAAGAGGCCTGTAGCTGGCTATGAGGTGGCCAATGTGTGGCATGACTGTCCTTTCTCATATTCTTGCTTCTAAGGAGGTAGCTAATTGCAGCAGACTAAATTCTAAGGGAGGGTGTCTTCTCACAAGAAGCCTCCGCCTAGTTCAGCAAAGAGACCCCAGACCATCCCCAAAACAAGGAATTAACACTTAGTTAACAAATGCAGCTACTTCTTAGTGAGAAGAAAGCTTAAATAAGGAAGATAAAGAAAGCTTAGAATACATAATTAACAGCATTTCAGACACCTGCAATGTCAGCCGGTAGTAATGCCAGCAAGCAACTAACAGCCAGCAGCAGTGAAAGCAGGATCACTGACGAAGCTGTTAGCAATGAAAAATGGCTTTCGCTCTTAGATGTCTAATTCCTGCCAGACGCTAAAGCCCCAGTCATCTGCATGTATTATCTTCAATTTTCACAATAATTGTGCATTATATACAAGAGGACACTGAGGCCCGCAGGGACTCACTCTTTTTCCCTCTAATTTATCCTGTATCCTTCAGTCAGAATGATCTTTCTAAATATAAATCTGATCATATTACACCCCCAATTAAACCTCTTCAAAAACCATTTTTGGTACCATTATTTTTAAAGTCCAGGTAACTGGACATGAAGTACTTCATCGTCCCTCTCTCCTCAACATTTCTACGTCAACGTCTTTCAACCCCTGGACCACATCCTGCTCTTTCTCCTCTTACCCCTAGACAGTACTTGTTTTTAATTCTAAATTTAAAAAATTATTAGTGTGTATGTGGGCAAACCTGTGCCACAGCTCATGTGTGGAGGTCAGAGGACAACTGTGGTATCAAGTCTCTCTTTCCACCTTTACTTGTGTTCTGGGGGACGGGGTCAAACTCGGGTTGTCAGCCATGCACAGAAAACACTTTGCCCACTCAACCATCTCACTGGCTCCTTTTTCTTTTTCTTTGAGACAGGGTTTATGCCCAGGCTGGCTTCAAACATGCTATGTGGCCAACCTTGAGTTCCTCACCCACTTTCTCCTGTTATGGGATACAGGGATGCAATGCCTCACCTGGCTGGGATTCTCTTATCCATCCACTCAATAAGCATATTACATGTCTGACACTGCATGTGCTACTGGACACACAGAGGCAAGTGAAACATATGTAGGTTCTGTCTTAGCTTTCTAATGCCATGATAGGACACCCAAAGTCCCAAAGCCTTTCACATTTCTCCAAAACCCAGCATGGTCATGCCTGTCATAGAAATACCCTTCTTCTGGTACCAACTTTGGGATTTAGTTTTCTATTGTGGTGAAAACACAACATTACCAAGACAACTTTTAGAAGAAAGAGTTTACTTGGGGGGGCTTACAGTTTCAGAGAATTAGCATCCATAATCCATCATGGCAGGTAGCATGGCAGTAGCCAGGCAGCCATGGTGTAGCAATAGCTGAAAACCTACATTTTGATCCACAAGCAGGAGGCGGAGAGTGCTAACTGGGAATGGCATGATGGGCTTTTGAAACCTCAAAGACTACTCCTAGTGACACAATAAGGCCATCATCATCATCATCTAATCCTTCCCAAAGAGTTCCACCAACTGGGAACTAAAAATTCAAATAGATGAGCCTATGAGGCCATTTTCATTCAAACCACTACAGTGCTTCATATCTACTGCAATAAGCAAGTACTAAAGATAAGTACAGTGACAGAATTAAGTTGCTGTATCATAAAACATCTAATGGTGGTGAAAGTCACAGTGAATGTTTCCGATCAGTTTGATATAGTAAGGTCTCAGATGCTTACACACTTTGAAAACTGAAGAATAAGATGGCCAGATAATGTTGCCCCTAGAGGCATTCTACAATGCACATGTCACTGCTATGTCACATGTGCATCAGTAGGTGGCAGAGAGGAGAGAGGCTATATCTACATTCAGTGTTCTGACCTATGAACATCTGAATGAATAGTAGCCTAACATTCCTGGGGAAAAAATAGCAAGCTGGATACCAACACCACTTTGGCGCCACGGGGTAGCCTGAGATGACTACCAGACCAGTACCAGGCAAGCATCAGATGGGCTCCCAGGACAGAAACTAGAAGAACTCTGCCCAGCCCTGGATGTGGAGGTTGTTGGTGAGTCAGTCCTGAGGGAGTGAGTGTGGGAGAGCCAGCCCTGCATTCTGTTTACTGTGTGGTGGTATTGGCGAAGGAGAGATGCCCTCCCCTCCCTTTTGCCTTCACCTGTATTCAGCAGGCCTTGAACCTTGCCTGGGTTGCACACTACAGCTGGTCCTGGATATGGGGGTTGTGGGTGAGCCATCCCTGAGGGAATGAGTGTGGAAGAGCCAGTCTTGCCTTCTGTCTGCTATGTGGTGATATTGGCTAGGGAGAGATGCCCTCCCCTCCCTTTTGCCCTCACCACCATTGGCTGACAGGAGATCTGGCCCAGATGGGGTCACAAGAACAGGAGAGCTGTCCCTGCACCTCACATGCTGCAGCATTCAGGAGAGCAGACCCTGAACCTTTCCATAGTAGAACTTGCCATGCAAGTGGGGGTTGAAGGTCTGGAACCAGGGCTTTGAGTTGGCCCACCCTAACATCTACCCCCTGGATGAACTGCTGGAGTGAAAGAAGAGGTCAGTTCCACAACCTAGGACTGCAGGATCTCCATGACACAGGACAGTTACAGCATATCTGAGAGGAGTTCCAGTACTGATGGAGTAGCGGAAACCAGGGGCCTCATACCAGACCAAGGAGTCATTATAATGAATATTTGCAAGCAGAATGTGTGGACAAAGGGGAATACTGTGGGACATACTGAGATACACTGCAGCTTCCACAATGAGATGTTATTTTTTATGCTGGGACAGATTGCAAGGGTGGAGGATGGGTCTGGGGGGAGGTGGGAGAAGGGAGGGAACAGGGTGCATGATGTGAAATTCACAAAATAAAAATTAAAAAAAAAAGAATGAAAGCAAAAACAAGATGGCCAGATATTTGAAAAGCAGGAAGCAGGGTGAGGGGTTAGAAATATTGCTTAGAGATAGTCCCCAAAATAGACACATGGGGTTGAGTGAAATTAAAACATTTACATAGCAAAACAAAGTATTAGCAGAGCAAACAAATAACCTACAGAAAGGGTGAAAATCTTATCCAGAGGCAGGCATGGTGGTGCATGCCTTAAATCCCAGCACTCAGGATCTCTGTGAGTTTGAGGCCAGCCTGGGCTACAGAGTGAGTATCAGGGCAGCCAAGGATACACAGAGAAACCCCATCTAGAAAAACTAAAAAAAAAAAAAAAAATTAAAAATTCCAGCTATACTTCAAGTCAGGGGTTAATATCCAGACTACATAAGAACTCCAAAATTACACACACATACCACCACCAACAACAAAAGTTGGCCAACAAATTGAAGAGACAATTCTCATAAGAAACAAAAATGGCCCGTTAATATCTTATAAAGCATTAAATAACCTTAGCCACTAGAGAAGTGCAAATTAAAACCACTCTGAGATTCCATCTCACCACAGTCAGAATGGCTGTTATCAAGGAAACAAAGGATGACACACACTGCTGAGATTGTGGGGAAGAAGGAAAAACCCTTATTCAATGCTGGTAAGGGTGCCAGTGTGGAGGCTTCTCAAAATGCTAAAACAACTACCAGATGGTCCTGCTGGATGACTCCTGTACACAAAAAGCCTCTACATCCTACTACAAGGTTGGTTGCACATCTATATTCAATGCTGACAACAGCAAGGAAATGAAATCAGCCTATATGTCCATGAATTCATGACTAGATAGAAAATACTGCATATGAAGGCGAGTGGGGGGAGGTTGGGGGTGCATGCCTTTAATCTCAGCACTCGGGAGGAGACAGAGACAGGTGGATCTCTGATTTCCAGGCCAACATGGTCTACAGAGCAAGTTCCAGGACAGCCAGAGCCACACACAGAAACCCTATCTCAAAAAAAAAAAAAATACAAAACAAACAATATATATAGTATATATACACAAATGGATTTTTTTACTCAGCTATAATGAAAAGCAAAATTATGGGAATGGATGGGACTTGAAATTATACTAAATGCAGATCTTAACTTCAAATTATATGTGTGTGTGTGTGTGTGTATATGTACATATAAGTGTGAGTGTGGGGTGTGTGTGTGAGGAGTGTGGATAGAAGCCAGAGAACTAGAAAGGGGCCCATACAGGAAGGGAGGGGGAAAGGAGCTATTAAGGGAAAGGGGTGGGGAGGACAACACAACAGGTATAATGAAAGGAGAAAGGGGATACTGGGAACGGAAGGATCCAGACGAGGCTCAAAGATGGCTGAAACAAGTATGATAGGAAGAGTAATCAACCAAACTCTAGTATGTATGCAAACGCCGTAAGAGCGCCTGTTACACTTTATGGCTAATTAAACATTTTAATTTAAAGAACGAACGAACAGAAGAGATGCTGCTTAGAGACAGCAACAGACACACACCCCCACACACACCAATCGAAGATTTGTGCAGGTCATGGCTTGGAGCTTGGATTTTAGTCTAGGTTCTAAGTACAATACAAATTATTAAAGAGGTTTAAGTAAGGAAGTGACAAGTTTCATGCTGAATTGTGAAGAGCTAGGAGAAGCATAAAACAGCATGCAGGACACATGTCAGGAAGATGAACTAGTGGTTTAGAAAAGAGAATGATATAGGACAGGAGAGGCAGATTGGCAAGTAAAAACACCTGCTGCGTAAGTCCGGCGAACTCCCCAGAGACCTACATCAAAAGCTGCGGTTACATACACCTGTAATCCCAGCACTTTATCATGGAGACAGAAGGCAGAAACAGGAGAAGCACAACAAAGCTCCCTCACAGGCCAGCTAGCTTGGAGCAGCACACAGAGCAACTTTCTCACACCCACCAGTTGCCCTTTGACCTCCTCAGCGGCATCTGTCCCCCCAAAAGGAACACCGAGCCTACGTACGATCAGAAAACAGTATGGGACAATGTAAGAAGTCACACTCACTGAAAGCAAGTCACTTTCTGCACGGCCTAACAGAGCGCGAGAGACGTGGGATGCAACTGACGCCCGTCGGCACCACGGAGGTACTCCGGAGTCCCCGACCCGTCACCTACCTTCCTCTCCGCTAGCTAGCACGGCCGCGGTCCCCGGCGCTTTCCCCTCGTCTGCTGCCATGGTTACCGCGCCAAGGCTGGAGCCAGCGCGGGATCACTGGCACCACAGGAACCAGCCGCCCCCACGCAGGAAGGATCCTTCCGGTCCGCGGGAACCGGCGCTTCCGAGGTCACGTGATGCCGCCGGGGCGGGGCCACGCCAGTTTGTTTGGCTCACTGGTTGCTGAAAGGCGCCGAGCAGGTGGGCTGGGCTTGGGTGCCTCTTTCTCCAACCCTTAGCTCCTTTTGTGTTTCTCCTCCTCCTCCTCTAGTTTCCATCACTCAGTGGGACTCGCGATTTAGGGGACCCGGGGCTGGCTTGCCTGCTCCTCCACCCACGCTGGTCCCTTTGGGATCAGTGTCATCTCAGTTGGTTTTCGTGGCTGCCTAGGAATAGGAACAAGGGCAATGTCCCTTGAAGGCGTTCCCTGTGACTGACTCATTTTCCGAGCCAGACGATGCCAAATTGCTTGACACTGTGGTCTTAAAGGACACAGACAGCTGTCAGGGTTCTGAATTTGCATAGTAGAACAACCAACTTGTCTATCCAATCACGAGAAGCACAACTCCCAGCTTTTGCCGTTTATTAGTCTGGTTAACGTCATAACAAAAGGTAGATCCAGGTCGCTGTCTTCCCAGTTTTAACCTAGTTCGTATTGTTTACCCTTTTGCGTGACAAACAAAATGGGTAGAAAGACGCTTATATGTACGAATGAGAATTGGCTAGTTTATAATCTCACTGGATACGTAAGACAACAAAACCAGATGGTTTTCATGACACAATACCCGGAGACCTTACTACACCTCGACGTCCTGCCCTCTGTAATTTATGCAGTTAGAACTCCAAGAAAAACAAAAGTAAGCCTAACATAGAAGCAAGCACTGTGGATAAGTGGCCTGGGGTCAGGGAGTTGTTTAGTAGACACGTGATGTAAACTTGGGCACTTCCTCCAGCAACCCGCGAGTGACTGGCTCAGCCTCCTCCGCTCCAGCCTCCTAGCCGGCCGCGCTCCTCCACCGTTTCTAGTCCTAGGGTCGACCCCTAGCTCCTCTCCCCCGGGCGTTCCTGCGCTCCGGGCCAGCCGGGTGGACCCAGCCGAGCCTCCTCCCTCCGGGCTTGGGCGGCGCAGGCGCAGCAAACGCGGCCGGGAGGCCGAGGACTAGAGCGGCTCCGGCTCCCGCTCCACCCTCCCAGCCGGCGGCTCGCGGCTGAGTCTGCGGCCACCAGGACGCGTCGGGCAGGGCCGGCGGGCGGCGTCGCCATGGGCTCGGGCTGGAGCAGCGAGGAGGAGGAGGAGGAGCGGCAGCCGCTGCTGGGGCCGGGGCTGGGGCCAGCGCCGGGGGCTGCGCGCAGGGGCTGGGAGGCGGCGCCCGTCCTGCCCGCGGCCGGCCCGGGCCCCGGGAGGGTGTACGGGCGCCGCTGGCTGGTGCTGCTGCTCTTCTCGCTACTCGCGTTCGCACAGGGCCTGGTCTGGAACACCTGGGGCCCCATCCAGAACTCGGCGCGCCAGGCCTACGGCTTCTCGGGCTGGGACATCGCGCTGCTGGTACTGTGGGGGCCCATCGGCTTCCTGCCCTGCTTCGCGTTCATGTGGCTGCTGGACAAGAGAGGTACGGGGTCCGGGGTGTCTGCGGGCGTGTCCCTTCTCCCGGAGCCGGCGCCTGCCAAGATTCGGGCCTGGCCGTGCCTCCCTGGGCTTGGTCTAGGGGTTGTGTGAGGTGACCCGGTGTCGCTGGCATCCCTTTCCTAACAAGGGAACCCTCTGTCCCCAAAGCGACAAATAAGGAGGATGCTTTCCAGGTATTGATGTTTTTGTTGTTGCGCCCTTTATGCCACACTAGAGTTTTAGGTAATCATGAGATGTTGAAGGCTTTGCATACTGTGGACATCAGAGCGACCCAGTGCACTTGGCTATGAATGCTTTTGACACCTAACAAAAGTGACTCATGCTTTGATTTCAAAGGGATTTGGGATGCTGAGGGTGAAAGATCAGAAAAGAGACTGGTGATGCCCAGATGTAAGGAAGTAATGAGCTGGCGTGGTGACTCCAGCCCTGCAAGCACTATTGGGAAACTCAGGTCTGACGCTTGGATTTCTTGGGAAGTAGAGAGAGCCCCAGGTTGAAATGAGCCTGCTCGCCCAGGTCACTTTTCAGTTGCGATTTATTACTCTCAGATAAAGATTGCAGATGCAAGAAGGCTCTCTTTCAGCTGCAGGCTTCAGTCATCTCACGTTGCCAGGTGGAGTGCGATTCTGTGAGGAGGGAGAGAAGGCCAGAGTGGGGAAGAGTCAAGACGTTGAATCTCTCCTGAGTATAAGTAAACCCTCAGGAGGCTGTTGTGCAAGATTGAGACTTCTTAGTTGTGTAGTTGGATGATGGTCAGAAACTGCTTTGTGTAGTTTTGTTCAACCTTTTATGAGTTTTGTTGCAGTGGATTCTTTGGTTAGTTTTGGAATGTTGTCTTAGTCTACAGGTCTGCTAACAAACGACCATAAATAAGCTTACAAAACAAAAGAAACTTATATATAACCTTTCTGGAAACTGGGAGGTCCACAACGAAAGGCCACAGAGAATGCTTATCTGGTGAGCATCGTCCATATAATGCTCTTTTCTTTGTGATCACAAGGGGATTGGCCAGGTATCTTATGTCTTTGGGGTCTCTTTTATAAGGGCGTTAACCCTGTTTGTATAGACACCCTGCGCTCACAACCTGTATCATTCTGAAAGCCTCCACCTCTTAAGTCCAGTCACTTGGATGGGACTAGAATTTCAACAGAGGAATCTGAGTAGACACAAACATTCTCAGCACAGTAAGGGTAGAACATAAGTTGGTATGGAGTTGTGATTGTCTGCTGCCACATAGCACTCAAGCTGTTTGTTATTGAAAGAACAGAATCCAGCTGTGCTCCCTCTGTCATCCTGATGATATAGGAGTCCACACGGAAAAGACAGCAAAAGTGATGACATTCATGGTCAACATGTGGTACAGCTGCTCAAAAACGGAGGACAGGTCTGAGCACAAAGGCATAGTGTCCAAAAGAAAACGAAAAGCACTTTGATATGTTCTACATGAGCACTTAGTCCTGAGCATTGATTTTTTTATTATAATGTTTGTTTATTACATCAAGTTACATCTCTATCATAGTGCCCTCTTTCCACCCCTCCCAGTTCCACCCTCCCTCCCTCTCCTCCCTCTCCCACCCATCCCACTCCTCCCAGGTGGAGTATCCCTCCCTGCAAATCAGCCTCTCTCAGTTCAACAGTCATATGAGGGCTAAAAGCATGGTAGCACCCCTGAGGCAAATTGTCCCATTGATAGGTAACAAAGTCTATGTTCCTAACCTTTTTGGTGTGTTGGTTGTAGGATAGTTATCCTGTACTATATGGCTAAAATACGATTATAAGTAAATAGATGCCATGTGCATCCTTCTGAGTCTGGGTTAGCTCACTCAGGACGAGCTTCTCTAGTTCCATCCATTTGGCTGCAAATTGCATGATTTCGTTGTTTTTGATGGCTGAGTAGTATTCCATTGTGTAGATGTACCACAGTTTTTTTAATCCATTCCTTAGTTGAGGGACATCTGGATTGTTTCCAGTTTCTAGCTATTACAAATAAGGCTGCTATGAACATAGATGAGGAAACGTCCTTGTGGTTTGGTGAGGAGAGCATTGATTTTTTTTGTTTTAAAGAAGGTCATTTGTCAAACTGGAATGACTGTAAGAGTTGTGACAAAAAATGATAATAAGTGTAAGTGTAAAAATCATGAAATTTAAGATGAAGCTTCAAAAAAAACCAACAACAACAAAAAAACAAAACAAAACAAAAAAAGAAAATCCAAGCCGAGGCAGAAGATAGAATATGTGAAGATCAAGTAAGAGAACAGTAGACTTAATGTGTATAATTCAAGGGAGAGCTGCAATGTAACTGAGATGTGAAGAATTGGCTAGCAATGAGAGGTGTGTAGCGGTGGAAGGATGTGACAGACTGGACTGGTATAGCACGTCTAGGAAGAACAGACATGGGGCAGAGAATTCAAAAAGCACTGGAAGTAGAAGGTAGAAAAGACCAATTATTAGACACTGATTTATCTAGTGAATTACTTAAAGTATTGCTTGTACTGTCTGGTTGCCAAGCATGACTTCACTTGCTACCTGAAGCAGAATGACCTCGAGAAATAGCTGAGGCAATGGGTCATTTCCCTTAACCACCTGGTGACTGCCTTGATGGCTTCTGTAAAAATCTAGCTTGCTTGCCCACCCCACCTTGTGTTTTTTTAGTATAAAATGAGAATACTAACTGGACTTGTGTTTGAAGCATTTCAGGAGCTATCCTGGCTTCTGTCCACCAGTGCCACCTCTCTCTTCCACCCTCATTGGTGTCAGGGTGCTTATTCCAGAAAGATTTGTGCAACACACTGAGTGGATTTTCTTTGTCTGGGGGCTTTCTGTTTGCCTTTAAACTGAATTATTCCTCAATGTTTTTGCCATTATTTAGTATTTTGTTTTCTATCTTAAGATTCATTCTAGTTTCTTCCAATCCAGAAATTCCTTAGTTGTTCCTTTAAAAGTTGGCCATAGCCGGGCAGTGGTGTCGCACGCCTTTAATCCCAGCACTTGGGAGGCAGAGGCAGGCGGATCTTTGTGAGTTTAAGGCCAGCCTGGTCTATAAAGTGAGTCCAGGACAGCCAGGGCTATGCAGAGAAAGCCTGTCTCAAAAAAAAAAAAAAAAAAAAAACAAAAAAACAAAAAAAAAAGTTGGCCACATTAAGCCAGGCATGGTGGTTCACATCTTTAATCCCAGCATTTGGGAAGCAGAGGCAGGCGGATATATTTGAGTTCAAGGCCAGTCGGGTCTACAGAGTGAGTCCAGGACAGGGCCACACAGAGAAATCCTGTCTCAAGAAAAGAAAAGAAAGTTGGGCCGGTTAAGAGTCATCAAAAAGCAACAGTTAAGGAGCTGAGGAGATGATGGTTCGTTGGGTAAGAAAGCTTGCTCTGAATTCGAATGGACCTGAGTTCAAATTCCCAAGCATCCGTGCAAAAGCTGAGCATGGCCTCCAAGACAGGGTGATCCCCAAGCTCCAGGGAGCTGCAGACTCAGTGAAAGACGATCTTTAAAAAAAAAAAAAAGAGGCAGAAAATGACAGAGGAAGACAGACACCCAACCCACTTCTCAGGCCACCTCATGCAGCTGCAAACACAGGTGTGCACATACCACAGTCACATGCACACGCACACACAAGGAACTAAAAAAAAAAAAATTAGAACAAGCTTCATCATAGGCTTCCTGACTTTTTATTATGGTTGGTAAGTGAGATGCCCTCCACTCTGCACAGCAGGGTGAGCATACCCACAGGAACACTGACGGGGTTTTATGGGTGTAAACAAGAACACCGAACAGAGAAAACCTGACCCCTAACACGGGATTGCCCCTGGCCACGTTTTTGTGAATGTTAAAACAGAGGAGACTTCCTTACAATACTGACTTACTAGAATGCTCCTGTTCAGGAAAGACTGGTATGTTTAGCAGTTTAGCAACTTCCATAAAGTTTTGATTTAATCTTCACACGAATGCCTCTTGGGCTGACTAGTTTTCGTATGTCAATTCGATATAAACTGGGATTATCTGGAAAGAAAGAATCCCCCTAGAGGAAAATGCCTCCACAGGCTTGGCCTGTACGCAAGCCTGTGGTACATTTTCTTTCTTAAAATAATATTATTTGTGTATGTGTGTGCATGCACACATGTACCTAAGGAAATCAAAGTCTTCCTCTGGCACTGCAGTTACAGGTACTTGTGAGCTGCCTGATGTGGGCGCTGGGAGTCAAACTCCGATCCTCTGCAAGAATATATATTCTTACCTGCTGAGCCATCTCTCCTTCCCCTGTGGTCCATTTTTCGTGATTGATGTGAGAGGGCCCAGCTCACTGAACAGTGCCACTCCTTGGCTGGTGGAGATGGGTGGTATCAGAAAGCAACTGAGCAAGCCATAAGAAGCAGGCCAGTAAGCAGAGCTCCTCCAGGTCTCTGCTTCAGTTCCTGGCTCCAGGTTCCTGTCTGAGTTATTTTCGAAGTTTAGCCTTGCTTGCTTCTGTGCTACAGAATGTTAGTTTGTACTTTGTATCCCATGAGTGCATTAGCGTCTAGCATCCCTGGCTGCCTACATTGGAGGTTACTATTCCCTTCAGAAAATAAGTTGCTTTGGGGAGTATTTCCTCGTTCCTCTAACTTTATGTTAAGTTTAATTTTGTGTTTTCCATTGGTTTAACCAATAAAAACTGACTTTAAGATCTCTTTCTTGGGCTGGGGGGTGAGTACTAGAATTGGACCCTCAGCGGGCACACTGTACACTCCAAAAGTTCTCTCTTTTAGGAATAGTTCTCCTTTTCAGAGGGTTCAGTTAAGACACTTTCATAATGTCGGGTGTCTCAAGGGCACCCACATACAGCAAGTTCTCCCTTTCAGTGGCTTGCTCACTGGGAGGTATGCAGCTCTCATTTGCTTAACATAGAAGCCCTGTTATCTTCCTGAAAGGGTTGTTGTACCTTTCCACCCTTTTCTGTTCACCAGTGAGGAAACAGAAGACAGTGTTAGTGAGATAATAGGAGTGCCAAGCTGGAGAGCAAGCCAAAGAGCGATTAAGAGAGAGCAATATGCTAAGCAAGAAAAAAAATGAAGACCCGTGAAGGAGGAAGGGCATGCACTTGGCGTGATCCAATGTGTTGGAGTTTGTGTAAACTGTCCCACAGGCCTCACGTGGAATGTGTATTTGAGTAGACGCCTGAGGGAAGAGGGAAGCCTGGCATGTAAGTGCTGGGCAAGAATGTCCGAATGGCAATGACACGGATCTTTGTCATATCCCAGAAGGAGCTGTAAGGCCTGTGAGGTTAGTGTAGCGCCAGTGACAGGAACTGTATTCAGAGACGAGGTCAGAGAGCTGGGGGGCTGGCTCAGGCTGTGCCTCTTCAGCCACTGCAAGGACATTTGGAGTGAGCTTAGCCGTGAGGCTTTGAACAGAGGAGTAAAGACTCAGCTGTTGTCCGGGTTACGAGCACAGGAGCAGGAAGACATCTTAGGCTAGTAGAAAAGCCCAGATGGGAGACCGAGCCAATGCTCTCTTCCAACCCAGGTGGTAGCAGTGGATGTGAGAAGAGGTTAGGCTGTGTGTTGAAAGTGGACACACCAGTGTTGTTGATGAGTTGATAAAACATGCAAAAGAAAAGAGAAGGCTAATACATCTTTTGAGTAACGGGGAGAATAGGATTTGGATCTACTGGAATATTTAAGATTATGGAAGGGAGGCCAGAAGTAGTGGTGGCACACGCCTTTAATCCCCACATGCACAAGGCTTAGGCAAACTGATCTCTGTGATTTGAGGCTATCCTGGTTTACGTAGTGATTTCCAGGGCAGCCAGTGCTACCTTATGGTGAGACTCTTACACACAGAGTTTATGAAAAGAATGAGTGGAGTACTTTAAGGTTAATGGCATGAAGACTGAGCACTTGAAAGACCTGTGAGGCTGGACCTGGTGGCCCATGCCTTTGATCCCAGCACTTGGGAGGCAAAGGCAGGTGGATCTCTGCGAGTTCAAGGCCAGCCTGGTCTACAAAGTGAGTCCAGGACAGCCAGGAATACACAGAGAAACCCTTGTCTCAAAAAAACAAAACAAAAAACAAACAAAAAAGGCCTGTGAGATATTCATGGAGATAGATTAAACTGTCATCTGAGTCTATAAATATGGAGTTCAGTGGAGAGGCCGGCATGGATGATGTGCATAGGAACTCTCAGCCGTATCAGAATTTAAAGTCCCGGGGCTAGGTTAGCTATCTGTGGAGAGAGGTGGGGATTGGGGATGGGATTGAACCCGATACATCCCAGTGTTCAGAGGTTGGGGGAAGAAGAATGAATCCGTGAGTGAGAACAGAGCAGAGCCTTGGGGTTAGAACATGAGGATCTTTTGTATCATGTGAAAGAATGGTCTTGGAATAGCAGGGCATGCTGAGAATAAAATGGGAAGAAGGGGTTAGAGACAGTGAGTTTAGACATCTCTCTTGAGAAGTCATCCCATAGAGGGCAAAAGAGAATTTAAACAAGAGCTAGAGGGAATGGAGCCACTAAGAATCTTTTTTTTTTTTTTTTTTTTTTTTTTGGTTTTTTGAGACAGGGTTTCTCTGAATATCTCTGGCTGTCCTGGACTCGCTTTGTAGACCAGGCTGGCCTCGAACTCACAAAGATCCGCCTGCCTCTGCCTCCCAAGTGCTGGGATTAAAGGCGTGCGCCACCACCACCTGGCTTAAGAATCTTCTTAAGTAAGAGAATTTAAGGCATATTTCAGTAATACAGAGGATGCTTCCTGTGGATACACAAGGAAGGGGAAAATGATGCTGGAAGGAGACAGGAAGTGATGTAACTGCGCAGTTGTATAAGTATGGCAGGATGCATCCTTCACAGCGTAGATAGACTAGTTGGCCTTAAGAGTGTTGACAGTTCTTACTAGTAACAGATGTATATATCAAACAGATGCAGGTGGCAGTTGGTGGGCGCTCATGGGGGTTATTTTGCCCTTATATCTCAGAAAATCAGTAACAAAATTATCACTTGATGAATGAGGATAAGGGAACAGTTATTGGAGAGATAATAACTTAGGAAACACTTTCTAGAGAACTGCAGAACACATCGATTAGAAGTTGGTAGTTGGATTGTTTCAGCATTGAATGCTTACTTTAAATAATTGAATATTGAGGCTGGAGAGATGGCTCAGCAGTTAAGAGCACTGGCTGCTCTTCCAAAGGATGCAGGTTCAAATCCCACATGGCAGTTTACAGCTCTCTGTAATTGCAGGGCATGGTGGCGCACGCCTTTAATCCCAGCCCTGGGGAGGCAGAGGCAGTTGGTTCTCTGTGAGTTCAAGGCCAGCCTGGTCTACAGAATGAGTCCAGGACAGCCAGGGCCACACAGAGAAACCTTGTCTCAAACAACAACAACAAAAAAACCAAACAAAAACAAAAAAAACTTTTAAATAATTGAGTATTAATTTGAAGTGATGAGTTAGCATAGTTGTAGGTTTCCCTCCACCTTGTTCTATTAGACAAGTTTAGGCAAGAGCAGAAGTGAATGTGTAGGCGCGCGCGTGTGTGTGTGTGTGTGTGTGTGTGTGTGTGTGTGTGTGTGTGTGTGTGTGTGT
>CAJQZJ010000531.1:3058680-3077335 GCA_907164525.1 Lophiomys imhausi | reverse complement strand
GGGTGCTTCTGGGAAGACAGACCTGTGTGGGCCTAGTGGACAGACCCATCGGGTGGGGTACTTCTGGGAAGACAGACCTGTGTGGGCCTAGTGGACAGACCCCATCAGATGGGATGCTTCTGGGAAGGAAGCATTGCACATCTCGAGTGGCCCAGGGCAGCTCCTGCTGACCATTCCCATTGTACCACATGGCCTATCGGCCAGAAACGGATGTGTCTTAGCTTCTGCCCTCAGCCACAATTCTGTGACAAGGATGTCATAGTGACCTTTACACCCTCAGCATCTTTTGTAACATCATTAATTCTAGAATATTTGCTAATGACCTTTTTTTTTAGTGTGGGGAGTGTGGTGAGGACAGTACATTGGTGTCACAGCGTGGTTATAGAGGACAGCCTGTGGGAATCCATTCTCTTCTTTCACTTTGTGGTTCCCAAGAGTCCAACTCTGGTCCTCAGGCTTCACAGTAAGCCCCTTAACTTGCTGAGCTGTCTTGCCGACCCTCATTTTGCTTTTTTGCATTGCCAAATTAAAATCTATAAAAATTTATAAATGGAGTTGATCTCATGTATGCATTTCAATGACTTGAGAATTTCAAACCGTTCAGGTGCACGCTGATTATGCTTAAACAGGTCTACAGTGAAAAAGGCATCATGGGGCAGAGCTGCTGGGGCATCTTGGGATCTGCTGGCTCTGGAGGAACTATTTGATCATATAACCATTTTGAAGTCACTTCTTTCACCCAGAAAATTATTTCCCTTACAAGAGATCTTAATTTTTTTTCATTTTTGAACCTAGCAATATTAATGGCTGGCATTTGGAGCTGTTTTCCCTTCAAATAATCTACCTAACATTCGTGGAGAGACGAGTAGACCTGCCTTGCATATTTCACTCCTCGCTCACTTAGGTTCTGCTTAGGCCTCTGTGTCCCTAATGTTTACCACCGCTTTCTGCATTCGGGAGATGTTTTTCCTGAATGGCTTAGGGTACCAGTTACTAGAAAGTAAAAAGAGAAAGAATTTTTAAAGCGTACATGCTGCTTAAAAAGCACAGGTAGGAGAAAGTCGCCTGTGGGTCCCTTCCGTTCCCCTGCCTTGCCTAGGCTAATGTGAACACCTGGCTTTTTCCTTCAGGACTGCTCTTGGGTGTGAGTGTGCTTTGAGAGTCGGAGGACAAAGGGGACAAGGGTTGGGTCAGTAAGAGGTAAGAAGAGAACAGTTGAATGGAAGTGAGTCTGTCCTTCACTGACCTCTCAACTGAACCCAGAAGCAGAGTGTTAGTTAGGCCCTGGTCCAATCCTGGAACACACACTGGAAAAAGGTCTCATGAGCCAAAGGATCCAGAACCTCACCCTTGCAAATGCTCAGGAAACGCACACAGAGTCTAAACTTACCTTCGTTCTGTAGAAGTGGAGTCTCGATGCCCGGGCCCTTCACATGTCTAGTTATAGTGTTCACCTGAGCCAGATAGTGACACGGGAAATCAGGGCCTGCCTCTCCTCATTAATAATAAAAAAAAAAAAAACAAAGATTAAGTATGGACTGAGATGGAAACAATTTTATTAACTCTTAAATGTAAAACCCCAGAGCAGGCAAGCTATAAAAACCTCAGGTGCAGCTTGGAGGGGGTGTGGCGATGGAGGGGAGACAGGAACAGCATTGCTTTTACTGCTGGCATGGAGGTCAGACACAGGGTGGGCAAGGAGCTGCATAGTGGGGAGAGAGGCTTTAGGAAAGCATAAGGAAACCCAGAGTGTTGGCGGAAGCATGCTTAAAAAAGAAATGAAAAGAAGGAAAGAAAAAAGTCACTTTTGAATAATTCAGAGAAGCAGGCAGACTTGCCACTACTACATGGCTGCAGTCTGGGGGGGAGGTTGGGATTCTGGGGGGGAAGAGAACAGTTTCTCATTAAGGAACCAATGATGCCACCTGTCTCTTTAGCATGGCCTAAGGTGAGTTCCTGTCCCAGGGCTGGTCCCTAGCCAAAGTGACTGAAATGAGCCCCGTTGGAACCTTAGGTTCCCAACTAGGGCAGAGCCTTTTGTCTGACACTAGAATTTTGTCTTCTTTATTATTTTGTGTATGGGTATCATCCTAATAGCTGGTGTGGAGGCGGTATGAAATATTGAGCTCAACTGTATCAATTTCTAGCGACTGTTAATGAGTTGCAGTCTACTAGGAAAAAACAGTGTATTTTGAATCTAATTTTCAACTTGCTTTGTTAGCACCTTGGCAAGTTTCTTCCAAGCCTAGGCTCTTGTATCTCAGCAAATTGAAACAGTAGTATAACTGAGCCTTAAGTGTCTTAGTCACTGTTCTCTTGCTGTGAAGAGACACCATGGCCACAGCAACTCTTATAAAGGAAAACTTTTAACTGGAACTGGCCTACGGTTCCGAGGTTTAGTCCATTGTCATTATGGTGGGAGCCGTGATGGCATGCCAGCAGACACGGTGCTGGGGAGGAGCTGAGAATTCTACATCCAGATCCACAGGTATAGTGACACTGAACCTGACTTGAGCATTTGAGACCCCAAAGCCCACCCAGTGACACACTTCCTCCAGCAAGGCCACACCTTCTAATAGTGCCACTCCCTGGTAACCAAGCATTCAAATCTATGAGCCTGTTGTCACCATTCCTATTCAAACCACCACACTAAGGTCATAGCAAGTTCTTAGTTTGATATCTGTGAAGTAAATGGTAAACTAACTCTACTTAGTCTCATGCCATTTAGAAAGTAGGTCAACTCACCTCAGAATGTCATAGTCTTTACATGTATTTTATATGTATATATATACATATATATGTATACATATATATATAACATCCTTTTGATTTAGAAAACACTTGCTTCAAATGTCTCACCACCTCATAACTTTTCCAGATTAATCCACGGGGGACAGATCCTAAACGGACTGGCAGGTCCCACTGTCATGAACGCAGCGCCCTTCCTCTCTACAACGTGGTTCTCCGCTGATGAGCGAGCCACCGCCACAGCAATCGCGTCAATGCTCAGTTATCTTGGTGGAGCATGTGCGTTTCTCGTCGGGCCCCTCGTTGTTCCAGCTCCCAATGGGACATCACCCCTTCTCGCTGCGGAGAGTAGCAGGGCTCATATTAAAGACCGAATCGAGACTGTGCTATATGCAGGTACTTTGGGGCTTTTTTTTTTTTCTTCTTGGTGTACTTTGGTTTCTATTCCAGTCCAGTTCCGGTGTGGCAGATCACATCACAGGGGACCCCTGAGGACTGACAGATACACATACTCAGGATTCACTTTCATCTTATTATATGGAGGTACCTGTTTGAAACAACCTTTCCTAGGAAGTCATTAAACGTAATGTGTGTTCTTACTACATGGAAAAGTCTTCGTTAATTTTACACTTTTAGTCCATTTACAGTAAGTCACTTTATGGCATATATTCAGAGTCTTCTCTAGATGTGGTATTTGTATAGAAACTAAGTGTCATGCTTCACCAAGCATCTGTGAAGCAGCAGCAGTTGGTAGCATTTGGCCTGATTTCTGCCTTGCAGTTTCCCACTCTTGGCCACATTCTCTCGCCATATTAACCCCGATCGTTTGATCACCTGTCGCTCTTCATTGCCCTCCGTATGCTAGTCCGTCAATCGTACTGACCTGTCGAAACATTCTCTTTTATCCACCCCCTTGTTATTTTCAGCAAGGCCCTGTACTCCACTCCTATTAGGTCCTTTGTATGTCCTCCCCCACATGCCTGCTTCTCACTCCTTGGGTTTTTATAAGTGTGTGCTGTATCTGAAGCATTGTGCTCAGCACTGACAATTGGTAAGATCAGTGCTGAGACCATTGTCATACAAATATGGACATGAAAGGTGGAGGACTTGCCCAGGTTTACAGAGACGTTGAGGGGCTAAGGAACGTTCACCAAGTCCACGGTGATGAGTAAACCTAAGAATTTCATAGGCACTCACCAGATGTTCACATAGGTTAGGGTGTTTCATGCAGGGGACCCTGAAAGGCAGAGAAGGTATAAGAGAGTCTAGGGTGTGACCCCTAATTTGGTATGGCCCCTGGTGGTGTACATGAGAGTGTTTGTGTATCAGTAGCAAATAGAAAATCAGGTTGATAAAGATACGGGACCAGATTTTGCTAAATTTTGCTTCAGCTCCCTTGCTAATTATTAGACTCCTCCTGTATGTGTGTTTTTGGCCACTGGGATGGACATGGCTCCTGCTCAGCAGTGCTTAGAGGCAGGTAAACAGTCATAGAACAGAGTGGTGGTGCCGAGCCTACCCCAGATTGTGGCCGTGCAGCGGAACTCCTTAGAGATGCAGCGTCTAACCTGGAACCCGAGGCTGAGAAGTTAGCAAAACCCAGTGGGCAAGGGAAGATGAAGAGACAGAACTGTGGAGAAAATGCCCAGGGACGAGAGAGAACCTGGTGCGTTCACACAACTGAAAGCGTCCAGTGGCTGAGATCCAGTGAGGATCAGTTAAGCCAGAAGGGAAGCTCCCCGAGCAGGCTAGAGTCATCTTAGACTGCTTCAGAATCTCTCCTACAGGGTTTGGGCGGGCTTTCCCGTGGAGCAGCGGTGTTCCTCTCGCAGCCTTTGGATCTCTGCCATGTACCGGGCACCACTGTGCATCTTTGTTCACAGCGCGCCTCCCGCTGGTGGCCTGGGGAACTTAGGTCTGCACACGCCCAGTCTCCACCGCGCATCAGATTTTGCTGGTCTTTGTTGAGCAAGGTATTAAAGAAATAAATATTGGCTCTTTGTATCATGAGTAACACTTCACTTTCACTTTTCTTTCAGAGTTTGGAGTTGTCTGCCTAATATTCTCTGCCACCCTCGCGTATTTTCCACCCCGCCCACCTCTTCCTCCCAGTGTCGCAGCAGCGAGCCAGCGGCTGAGTTACCGGCGCAGCTTTTGTAGGTTACTCAGGTGAGGAGACTCAGGGTCACTGTGTGGGTGCGGCTGCCCTGGGGGTCATTCTGTGTGTGTGGGTCTGTCCGTCTGCCTGTGTGATGGGGGTGGCACACTTATGCCACAGAACACGCATGGAGGTCAGAGGGCAACTTTCGAAGTCCTACTCCACCTCTGCATGGGTTCCAGGGATCAAACTCTGCCCATCAGGCTTGCTTGTCAAGGACTTTACTACCCACTAAGCCATCTCTCTGGGCCCTACCTAATTCTTAATGTTTAAGGATAATTTGAACTGGTAATTTTTCAGCATTAATCAGATTGTAAATAATTCGTGCAAATATTAATTAAAATACTAATTGAATACTTTAATTTTTTATCAGAAATGTATCTTAAAAATTCATCACACACCAAAATATTAAATTCTACTTTATCCACGTTCCATGTAGACTAATATTTAAATTTTTTTAAAATATTTTAAAAATCATATCTCTTAATTTCTGTACATAATTTCTGTTATATAGAAACTTACACAATATAGTCTGTGAAATTATAGAATTTTCATGTTTGTTATATTTTTCCTACTATTTAGGTTCTTTATTATGTGTTAAACACATACATTATATAGTCACTAAGTCAATACAAAGTATTAAAACGATATTCTTTATATATCATCTAAAACCATCTCAGTGTACCCCCAATAGGCTCATAGAGTGGTAAATGCAATATTTTACTGGTTTAATTTAAATGTAGTTAGATTAAATTCTGCCCTCAAAGGCTCCCATGTGCTAGGACTAAACTTAACTCTTCAGACATATCAAATGTCACTATGGAGTGAGGCTTGTCCCTGGAATGTTCGATGTCACCTTTTGAGTTTTCTTTCCTGTTTATCCATCAGAAATTGTTGCCACTTCATTAGCTCTCTAGCTGAGTCATTCTTTTTTTATCTTGTCAAAGGCCAACTTTGACAGGTAAGGTAAACTGAGGAGGGGTGAGGAGTCACAGTCACTCAGCAGGCTTTTCTCTGAGAGAGCAAAACTTAATTCTCTGGGGCTAGCGAAAAGGGGAAAAAATCACACATATACACATTCATACGACACATTACACACACACACACATTTGGTGGATGAAGCAAGGCTCCAGAAAGTTCCGACAACTTTACATATATACATATACATGCACACATTTGGTGGATGAAGCAAAGCTCCATCCAACAAGCGCCAACAACTTTATTTTTTCTCCTATAGCTTATATATCCCAGCAAAATTTTACAAGCAATATAAAAATTACAATGTGGTTACACTCTCTTTTCTTCAAGTGAATGATTACAATGAGACATGATCAAACTTTTATGCATTACAGATGAAAAGTAAATTATTCCCAAGAGCCCACATACATTTGTGTCTAAGCTACTTGTTATAGATTAACAAAGTGTAAGCAAGCAAGGTATTTTTTTTTTCAGCCAGTGTCTTACTGGCAGACTGCAATTTGTAGTTCCAAAGAAAGGATCAATCATTTTATTATTTATCTTAAAAAGAAGTCTTATAAAAAATCTTAAGAGAATCATAAATCTAAACTTTTATATAAAAAAACCAGTCCTTTCTACTTTAAATCCTCAGGGTGCACACGTACTCATTAACAGTTTTTTTTTTTAATTATATCAGGAAACCGAGGACAAACATGAGTACAAGAAAGTAGCTTGATCACCAGCCCAGCTTTCACAAGGGAGGCATGGCAGCTAGTACTAATCTGGCTGCCATTGTTCTTATTCCCTGACCTCAAAAAATCCCGTGCTCAATTATCAAGAGTGTGCCTTTCTGAACTTCAGATTGTTCCCCAAGCTTTTCCATGTCAAAGCCACTAACAAAAGCATCTTAACCTAACTGTATTAGCAATCTACATCTCTAAATTCTTTCTAAGGGTAGTGGACACTGCCTCCACCTCCTTAAGTGTCTCTGTTTCTTGAGTGCTGGGATTGCAGACATGTGCCGCAATGCCCAGATTGTATGGGGCTGAGAATCATGCTGAAGACTTCATGCATGCCAGGCGAGTCCTGTACCAAAGGAACTACGGTTTAGAGCATTATAGTATGAACAAGGTAGAACTATGTAAATCCTCCCTCCAAGAACCTAATAGCAGCAGTTCTTGGTGCAAAGCCACCTTGTTTTATCTCTGCCCCACTCAGTTCTCCCAAAACAGTTAACTTCATCCAGAAATACCTCAGTATATATAATATATGTTAAAATATGCAGTGTGTTGCCCAAGCTTTGCTCAGATTCTAGGTCCGCCTGCCTCAGCCCGACAGTTTAAGAACACTCTTTAAAAGATAGATGTAATATCATCACAGCTTAAAAGGTCCTAACTTGGGACTGGAGAGATGGCTCAGCAGTTAAGAGCACTGGCTGCTCTTCCAGAGGTCATGAGTTCAATTCCCAGCAACCACATGGTGGCTCACAACCATCCGTAATGAAATCTGGTGCCCTCTTCTGGCCTGCAGATATACCTGCAGACAGAACACTGTATACATAATAAATAAATCTTAAAAAAAAAAAAAAAAAAAAAGGTCCTAACTTACTATCAAGCCAGTGTTTATATTTTCTTTTTTTTTAAGTTTTTAAAAATGCTTTATTTTTATTTTGTGTGCATTGGTATTTACCTGCATGTATATCTGTGTGAGGGCATCAGATCCCCTGCAACTGGAGTTACAGACAGGTGTGAGCTGCCATGTGGGGTTAGGGAGTTGAACCTGGGACCTCTGGAAGAACAGCCACTGAGCCAACTCTCCAGCCCCAAGTGTTTACATTTCCTATTGCCTCGTGAATTCTTTTCAGTAGTTATGGGAACCAGCACCTAGATTAAGGACACAAATTATGTCTGTCAGTCTCCTTCTTGGTTTTTTTTTTGTTTGTTTGTTTGTTTGTTTTTCAAGACAGGGTTTCTCTGTGTAGCCCTGGCTGTCCTGGACTCACTTTGTAGACCAGGCTGGCCTTGAACTCACAGAGATCCTCCTTCCTCTGCCTCCCGAGTGCTGGGATTAAGGCATGCGCCACCACACCCGGCTCCTCCTTGTTTTCTAACTGACTGTCACTGGAAACTTGTGGAGGAGCTAACTCCTTTATCCCCAAGTCTGGTCTGTGTAGATTGTAGATATCTCACTGTCTGCTTTGACAAGACTCTGTCCTTTGTGTTCTGTGTAAATTGTTCATTGAAGCTTTGTTTTGAGGTAAGCTTTCTTATCTTTGTTCTGAGGTAGGCTTTCTTTTTTCGGGGTTTTTTTTTTCTTCAAGTTACATCTCAATCACAATCCCCTCCCTACTCCCCCCTCCAGTCCCACCCTTCCACCCTCTTCCCCCTCACTCCACCCATCCCCTTCCTTTTTTTTTTTTTTAAGTTTAAGGTATATCTTTTTCCCCCAACAGCTCCCCCTTTCAGTCCAACAAATGGTTCTTTCTCTTATAACAACAAATACAATACAAAATGACAAGAATAATTAGGCCACAATTATGAAAATTATAAGGCATAACATACATTTCCAATGTCCTGTCCATACGGATTTGGCACCTGACTTTAACATTCCACTGTGCATCCATCTCCATGAGTTTAAAGTTCTATAGCCATCTCGGCTTCCATCCTAACTTGCACCACCGTCTTAAAAACATCTTCTTAGATCCAGAACACCCTCTTAATTCCTAAACAACTCAAAATTTAACTGTGAGTCTATAACTATCTAGACATCAACCACATCAGAGACCTGAGAAGGATAAATATATCTGATTATACAGGAAGTGCAGGGCCAGCAGCTTCCAAAACTAAGAAATGACAGACAACTGGCTGCCTGGAGAGGTGGGCTTCTTATCTTTGTTCTGAGGTGGGCTTTCCTTTAGCTTTGGGTTGAGTTGGTTGGTTGTCAATGGCACTGGGGATTGAAGCCGGGTCTCTTGTTTGCTGGGTCAGGACCCCGGCGCTGAGCTACAGCCCTAGCTCTCTCTTAGGTCTTTGTTTTACACAGCTCCATTGGTGAGGATATCCTGATGTCTGGAGAGCTCTGCTTTTCTTCTTAAATCGTGTCCCCACTGCTCTGTATACAGTGGTCCTCTGTGCTCTACAGCATTAACCAATCACATTTATCTGCCCATCCCAAGCAGATCGCTTGCAGCTCATTGCTGCCAAGACAGAACTGCCATGACACTCTTACGTACTGTAAATGTGAGAGTCGCTTTGGAAACACTGCTGCTATAGTGTTAGGCCGGAGATACTCCATAAGCTTACCTTGCCAGGTACCACCACACTGTTCAAAAATGCCCAGTGAATGTCACATTGTCGATATTTTGTAATTATCTGATTTTGCCTCTGTAGCAGCTGTAAGCTATATTTAATTTAATTTATATTATGTATGTGATTATTAATAGATTTAGACTCTCATTCTGTGATCTTACTGTGGCTTACTAGGTTTCATCTGCTCTAAGTTCCTCTCCACAGTTTTTCCCAGGTCGTAATGGGAGTTACATGGCTTATGTATTTTAAGAATCAGTCTCTTGTTGACCTGAACATTTTCAGGTATCTACTCCTGGTCTGTTGTCTGCCTAATGATTTTGCACACTTTAAAAAATTATTATTGTTGTTCTTCCCTTTCACATCTGGATTTTTATGCCACCTTAGTAAATGCTGTTGGCTGCTGGTGTGAGGGCATTTTCCCTCACGTGCTGAGCAGCAGCATCTGGAAACATCCTTGGCACGTGGCTGGCAGTGCTGTCTCACTGAGTAGAATTTCTGTCTCTCAGTCTCCATGCTTCTCTGTGGTCCTCTTTGTTGTGAGCCACTGTCCCTGCCTGAGCCAGGCAGTTGATCGGACTAAGGGCTCTGCGCCAGTCTTTTTTTTTTTTAAAGGGTACTTAGATTTTTAAGGAATCTTAGTTTTCATATTTGCTAAGTTTCTAGAAAAAAATACAAGTAGGATTTTAGTTGTAACTACATTGAATTTATAGATTACCATAGGCTGATAACATGGACTGTCCAGCTATTCAGATTGTCTCTGCTCCCGTAATTAGGGTTAAGATTCTCTCTCTCAAATCCGTCCCTGGCCTTCTTGGTTTATTCCTCGGTGCTTTATGGATTTTCTTTTGGTTTTGTTTGGTTTGATTTTGTTTTTGTTTTTCAACACAGGGTTTCTCTGTGTAGTAGCCCTGGCTGTCCTGGACTGGCTTTGTAGATCAGGCTGGCCTTGAACTCACAGAGATCTGCCTGCCTCTGCCTCCTGAGTGCTGGGATTAAAGGTGTGCACCTCCACGCCTTTAATCTTGATCTTGATCTATAACTCAGGCTGTTCTGGAACTCATGGCCTCAAACTCCAGAGTAATCATCCTACCTCAGCTTCGTAAATACAATGTTAACAATATAACGATACAACATAAAATATATCTTTGCAAACACTAGAAATTTTAAGAAATATTACTGAAAAGGATACTTTTGGTGTGATTTCTTGTTTTGTTGTTTTGTGGTAACTTTTATGATATCTGTTGATCTTATTCTTTCCCCTCCGACTCATCTCAGATTCTTAACCATGTCTTTACCCTCCCATCTTTATATTCTCTCTCTTAAGAAAACCACACACACACACACACACACACACACACACACACACACACACAAAATCATGGAGTCCATTTTGACTTGGCCAACTATTTCTGAGTATGGGGCCTGTCATTGAAGTGTGATTGATATTATCCAGTGTCACTCCACTAAAGAACACTGGTTTTCCCTCTCCCAGAATATATCATTTAACAAATAGCTTCTTGGTTAGGGGTGAGACTTTGGATCCACTGCCCTTCTTGGTGCTTGATTTTTGCCTGTCTTGAACCTAGGCAGGTCTTGTGTGTGCTGCCATGGTCTCTGAGTTTTTGTGTGTCTCCACCCTGTTGTGTCTGGAAAAATCGTGTTTCCCTGGAGTCATCTACTAACTCTGACTCATAGTCTTTCTACCTGCTGAATCTTGAGGGCAGGAGTGTAATAAAAATCTTCCCATTCTGGGTGCCACAGAGTACATTCTTATAAAAGATTTAAAAGTTAAAGAATCTTGAGTTTATTAATAAGTGGACAAATATTTCCTATTTCAATTTTGTGTTCCAGTTTCAAAATGACTTAAGTATTTCATTACTTGTTTAAGTTCTATATTTTGAATTTGTAACGTTTTCTTTTGCAGCAATGTGAGGTTTTTGATGATTGCTCTAGCATATGCAATCCCACTGGGCGTGTTTGCTGGCTGGTCGGGAGTCCTGGACTTGATTTTAACACCAGTGCATGTTAGTCAAGTAAGTGTCTGTGTCTGTGTATGTTGTTGGTATTTTAGCTCATTTAATTTATAAATAGTGGTGATATATTTTGGTTTTATCTTCAAGGACTAGATAAAATGTTGCCTAAATCATTGTTGTAAAACCAAGATTCCTATGAGACGGTTGAAACCTTGGTTTTTAACATCAGCCATGAGTTTCACATTTTTTTGGCTACTATTAATATTGATAAAAAAAGAAGAGAAAACTGATAGAAAAGTCTTAGTTTTGTAACTCCATCATTTATCCTTGTTTCATACTTAATAATTTATGAACCCATCATTTGATACATTGCTATTCTAAGTACTTTCTTGTCTCAGAATTAGGGTGTCTCCTTTTTAAAAAACATAACCATGGGCCAGCAAGATGGCTCAGTGGGTAAAAGCAGGGTGATCTGAGTTTGATGCTCAAAACCCATATAGTGGGAGGAGAGGTCTGATCCCCATGGGTTGTTCTTTGACCTGCATTTAAACACACACACACATACACATACCACACACCACACACATACACATACCACACACCACACACATAAATGCAAATGAATACCAAGGAAATCAAGCTGTCTCGCCGTGCTCACTGCCTTTACTTCATTGTTTTGTTCCAAGACAGTGTGGTAGGAGAGGCAGCTAGAAGGATCCAGCTCACTGGTGTGCTGCTGTCATTCTGTGAGTGAACAGTTTGGCTGTCGGCTTTTTACTGGACATTCAATTGTTTCCCGTTTTTTTTTCCAAGGTCACAGCAGGGCTGTGTGACTGTCCTCACGCACCGTGCGAGGCTCCTCTTGCACGGTTCTTCTGTTGTATGCCTAGGGATGGAACTGCTGGTTTTCATGTGTGCCCCCTTTGACAGGCAACGTAAACCTGTCCAAGGCGAATGCATCCATTTACAGTCCTGCCGCTGGCACCTGGCGTCTCCTGCTCCAGTTAGGGCGCTTGGTTATGCTCCAATGTTAGTTTGTATCACAGTGACTTCTGTAGTATCTTTTCAACTGTTTGTGGATATCTGTGTGTCCTGCTTTGTGACTACTTGTTCAAGCCTCTTGCCCATTCTTCTTGCTAAAAAACAGAGAAGAGAGGTCTGTGTTAATTAGGCTCCCTAGAAGACTGAGGCGGGCATTCCCTCCTGCTTCCGTAACTCCGGCTGAGAAATGGCCTGCTCACCTAGAGCTCCTGAGAGCTTAGCTGGTCGCCTGCCATGGGGTTGAAAGTAGAGCAAAGACTGCAGAGGTTGAGTTGTGCTGTGGAGCCAGTACAACAACACCCCAAACACTTTTCTCCCCACTATAGGTAGTTGAATTTTCAGGGCCTCACACAGGACTCTGTTAATGAGATGAAATCCCAGCCCTCTTGAAGCAGGGCCTCACTAAATTGCCCAGGTCTGGGTTTGGATTCACTATATAGCACAAGCAGGCTTTCAGTTCACAGCCCTGTTGCCTCAGCTCCCTCCCTATATGTGGCCTTACCGGCCTATGCTGTCAAGCCAGGTTTCATGAATAGTTAAGTGCAGAATGAAGAACCATGCCTTCAGTAGACAAATGTTCACTCTGCCTGAACCATCATGAGCAAAGCATACAGCAAGCGCTGGAGACGGCAGGCCAAGGCTACTGTGACATTGTGGCCCTCCCAAATGAGAGGGCCAAGACCTTTTTCTTCTCTACCATAGTCACACACGGTTCAGCCAGTCACTGCACTACCTTTTAGACAGAAGTCACCCGATGTAGAGGACAATTAAAGAACACACTTTAACATTCAAAGTAGAATTTAACAGTCCTATTAGACATGCAAAGAACTTGGAAATTATGCTCTATATTTTAAACAAGAAAGGAGTACTCAACAGACCCCAACTCTTAAATAGTCTAGGTGTTAGACTTAGCAAAGACTATAGTGCAAACGAGAGAAAAAAAAAATCTTTGCTTGTTCTTAGTTCTTAAGTGTACATCCTGTGTTATCTTGGAAACCAGTATAGTAGCCACTAGGTGCATATGGCTGTTTGATTTGAAGTGTAAATATTTTTGTTGTTGCTTTGCTTTTATTTTTCAAGACAGGGTTTCTCTGTATGTTAGTGTAAGTTTATAAGATTGTGATAGTTTCTCTGTTTTAATCTTATCCAGCTATGATCTAAATAATTGAGATTCTTTATATTATTTGTTTACCAAGCTTATTGTGTTTACAACACAAAAACTGAGCAGCTACTACCCTATTCTTAACCCACTATGCTAATCTGGTTACCACCCAGCATAAATCTTAGAAATACTTGCACTTTGTGGCTCCTGCTTCAGCTGCACTGCACGTCTCTCCTGCCTCTGCCTCCTCCTCTTGAATCCCCCACTTCCTCTCCTTAACTCCTCCTCCCCTTGAGGGCAGGAAGTCCTGCCCTATTCTCTCCCCTGCTCAGTGATTGGCTGTAAGCTGCTTTATCAGCATATCAAGGGTGAGGAGCGGTGTTTATATAACATTGAGAAATGAGCTCTTCAGAACAATGACTGAATAACCTTACGCCTACACTGCGTAGCCCTGGCTGTCCTGGAATTCACTTTGCAGGCCTGCCTCTGGCTCCTGAGTGCTGGAATTAAAGGCATGCACCACTACCGCCCAGCTGAAGTTCAGTAATTTAAATGAAGTAAAGTTACATCTTTACTTTCTTACCTTCTATTCCTAGACTGAATCTAATTTGTCAGTGGCCTATTGGAGTTTTGAAGATCTCTGGGTTGGTTGAGCTCTTGAATGACACAGAACAATAATTTTCCTTTCTTGTCCTGTCTGTCTAAGATTTTAAGGATTGAGGAATTTTTGTTGTTGTTGTTGGTTTTGAAACAGTGTCTCGGGTAGCCCAGGCTGGCCTAGAAGTTGTTATATAGCCAAGGGTGACCCTGAGCTTGTTCTCTTGACTCTACTCCCCAAGTGCTGGAAGTGCACTTGCCTTCCGCACTGCTAGGGTCAGCCCAGGACATGCATTTGCCGTACACACTACTGGGGTCAGCCCAGGGCCTTTCAGGCAACCACGCTACCAACTAAACCACTGGTTTAGCCCCAGTAACAAGCCCAGGATTTTGCTGGTCTCAAAAAAGCAATTTAGAACATATTCTCTTTTTCTTTTATTGGAAGAGTTTATATAAGGTTATGGGTTTGTGGTCCAGGCGTGGTGGTTTATCCTCTAACCCTAGCACTCAGGAGACAGAGGCAGGGGGATCTCTCTGTGTTCAGGACAGCCAGAACTACATAGAGAGACCCTGTTTTAAAAAAGAAAAATACATTTAAAAATATTATGGGTTTGATCTTTCGTTCTTCTCTAAATATTTGCTAGACCTCACTGTTTAGGCCACTTACTTTTCTTTGCCCAAAAAAATTTTTTTTAATGTTGATTTTATTTCTTTAAAAGTTACAAAACTAGGGCTCGAGAGATGGCTCAGCAGTTAAGAGCATTTGCTGCTCTTCTAGAGGACCCAGGTTCAGTTCCCAGCTTCTACAGGGCAGCCCAAAACCTTCTAAAACTTCAGTTTCAGGGGCTCTGCTGTACCCTTCTGGCTCTCCTGGCACTGCATACATGTGGTACATATGCATGAAAGCAAATACACATTCAAATTAAATAAAAGTAGATTTTTTTAAATTACAAAATTAGTCACATATCTTCTTATATTAGTTTTGTTGTTTATTTGTCCATCTCAGTCTTTTAACTTGTTGCAAAGTGTATGTCACAGTTACCTGCTACCTTACAATTTTATCAGCCCTCCAGGGTAATTCGTTCCAGACACTAGCTCTCTGTAACTTCTCTCTTAGGTTTTCTTTTGTGTGTGTGTGTGTGTGGTTTTTCGAGACAGAGTTTCTCTGTGTAACAGCTTTGGCTATCCTGGACTTGCTTTGTAGACCAGGCTGGCCTCAAACTCACAGTGATCCGCCTGCCTCTGCCTCCTGAGTGCTGGGATTAAAGGCGTGCACCACCACACCCAGCTACACCATTTTTTTTAAAGTATGGATTTCATTTCATCCCATAAGTTTAACTAAGTAGTACTTTCATTATCATTCCATTTGAGTCTAAAGCCATACCATCCTGAATGCATTTAAGCTCATCATTATTATTTAATTTAAAATATTTCCAAAATCCATTGTGATGGGGGGTATATATAATCCTATTTTCTTTTAGGAGTATAACATCTATAGATTTTAATTTTTGTTTAAAAATTAAAATAAGATGGACAGCAGGATCTCAATGTAACCCAGGGTGGCCTCAGGCTGATTAATATATCTGAGGATGACCTTGAACTCCTGATCCCCATGTCTTCACCTCTGGAGTGAGGAGTGACAGCCACGTGTCACCATGCCCCATTTTATGAAAGGCTAGGGCTCTATTCCAGGACTTTGCACACACTAGACAAGAACCGTACCGACTGAGCTACAGCCCCAGCTCCCTAAGATCATTCTTCTTGAGGTTTGTAGGACTCTTTAGATGTAGAACTTGATGTCTCTTCAGTTTTTAGAAATGTTTAGCCAATATCTCCCTAAGATTTATGTTCTCCACTTTCTGAAGTGTAGCCTCTAGCTGTATGTTTCACACTTTTACCCTGAATTCCCAGTGACTCTCACTCTTTTTTTAAACTTTTCTATCATTTTACCTTTTAATGCTTCTGACTGGATATTTTATCTATCATTTTCCCAGCTCAACACTCCAATCTTTAGCTGTATTATGCTATTAAATTTATCTGGGTTTTAATTTTATTGATTGTGAGTTTTTTATTCTTTTTATTGTCTTTTCGTGTTTGTGTGTTTGTGAGTTTCACATCATTTACCCTGTTCCCTCTCATCTCCCACCTCCCCTCAGACCCACTCTCACCCCTTGCAACCTCTTCTAACATAAAAGCAAAGAACTTATTGTGGAAACTAGTGTCTCAGTGTGTCCCACAATATTCCCTTTTGATTGTGTTTTTGAGTAGTAAGTTTTGATTTGTTCTATTTTAGTGTACAGATTTTGGCAGACATACTTGATCTTGTCTCTTACCTTTTTTATGTTCTAATTGTATTCATTTAAAGTGTGCACCTCAGACCCCTCATCTGGCCTGTTATTTGCAGTCATAGCTTCTTGCCACTTTGCTCTGTACAGAGACTTCTGACTGAGTGTTAGATACAGAGTATGAAAAGAGATCATTTAAATGCCAAGACAGTGTTACTTTTCCTACAGAGAGAATTTTTGGGGGCTTGTTTGTTTGTTTGTTTTCTGGAGGGAATCTAGGGGCTGCTTTAGTCTAGTTTCAGGGACTAAGGCAATTTAAATATAAACTTAAGTCCGGTGGAAGGACATCTGATACCAGTGCCCCCTTCCCGCGGTATGGCCTGTCAGAGCCTTCAAGTCAGGTCTGTTTTCACAGGGCCCTTACCCCACAGTGAGCTCCAAACTCGTATTTTTCTTTCCTAGGTAAATAGCTTGAATAGAATATTTGTCCCTTAAAAACATTTTCTGAAATAAGCAGACCCCCCTAAAGAAAGCTTTATACAAATGCCTAGCCTGTCACTCTGGGTCTCCTCCCCAGCCTAGATCATAAGCTCCATGATTCTGCCTTCCACTGGGCTCTCGTGACTTCAGATAGATTTCTTCCCAGATTTTGTAATTCTCAACCACAATACTACTCCAGATTACCAAGTGTACCTGTCTTGGTCCATCCACATACTTTAACAAAATACTCTAGATTAGGAAATTGGTGGTAACGTGTATTTCTAATAGTTCTAGAACCTGGGCAGTCCAAAATCAGAACACTAGCAGATTCCCTATCTCCCAGATTCCCTTTCTTCCTCCAGAATCACCTTCTCTGCATGATCACACAGCAGAAGATGAGGTGGCCCCTTCTTTTATAATGAACGCTAATCCCATTTTCGTAAGGGCAGATCTCTTAGAACTTATCATCAAAAGGCCTCTCCTCTTGGTACTGTCACACTGGGGATTCAGTTCCAACATGTGAGCTACATCATACTGAACCTTTGCCACAAGACAAAAGCTTTCTCTAGCTCCAAATACCTGTGTTTTAGATGCAGGCATTCCAAGTGTGCTCAGTTCTAAGGAGGAAATGTGCAAGTCTATTTAAATGATGCTGATTTTTGCATATCTGTCTTTGTATTGCAAACCCTAAGAAGCTCTTCCTGGTATCTATGTATAAACTCTGAGAGATACAGAGTCCGTGATCACACCAGATATTAAGGCATAATTTAAAATTAAATGAGAGCAACAAGAATAAAGAAAAAGTTAATCATCAAATAGAATTTTATTAAATAAAGTAAATACCATTAACCAAAGAAAAAGATCATAATTGGCTCAAAAGGACAGGCATGAAGACAGCTAGGCGCATGGTCTTCTTAACCTCGCACATGGTGCCACTCATCCAGGGGGCAGATGAAAACATGTGCAGCTGTACTAGAGAGATGGGCCGCTCAGTAGGTAAAAAGGGCTTGTCACACATGCACGAGGACCTGAGTTCAGATCAGAACCCACGTAAAACCAGTGCTCCTACAGTGAGAGGCTTGAAGGCCATCTTAGCAGCCACAAAAAAAGAGACCCTGTCTCCAGCAGGGTAAAAGGCTAGGTGGGACCAAGACCAGGAGTTGTTCTCCTCACCATGGTATGAACATGCCTGCATGAGTGAGGTGGAAATGTAAGTGGTGGTGTCCAGTACCCCAGAGAGTGTGGGCCTGAAGGTGGGGAGAAGTTAAAACACGAGAAGCCTCCTGAGATGGAGTGGCTGTAATGCTTAGGGAGCACTTGCTGTGTGCTGCCCGCTGCTGAGCTAATCCTGGGCACGTCTGCCCTCTCTCAGCGCTTTGTAAGTAAGAGGCGCAATTGACCAGGGTCACTGAGCACATCAGTAGCAGGAATAGAATCATTTCCTGAGTTCAGCTTTTCTTTTCCTATCTACTTGTGTTCCTCTGATGTCGAAGTGACAAAATATTTGACAGAACAGCTTAACAGGGGAAAAAAAGTGGTACTCTGGCTTATGGTTTTAGAGATCCTAGGCTGTGTTGGCTTGGCCCAATGCAATGGGGCTGAGAGAGGCCAGACATCATGACAGAAGGCAGAGCAGTTTATGTCCCTTAGAGAGGGGCCTGGGACAAGATACAGTCTGTAGGGACATGTTCCCAATAACCTCCTTCCTCCAGGTAGGCCCACCTCCTAAGCTTCTAGAACTTAAGTAATTCCACCAGCTGGGGACCAAGCTGACTCACATGAGGCCTAGGGAGTGTGTCATATCCAAATTATAGTACCACCCTCTTCCTCAGCCCCACATTTTTCTCTCTATATATATCCCTCTCTTCTCCCCTCCTCTCCCTTCCTCTCCCTTCACATCTCTTATCACTTGACATAGTCTTATTTATACCCAGATATTTTGGCAACAAAATATTTTCTAGGAGTTTTAGGTATGATTAGATTTAAAGTTCTTGAGGTTAGGGACC
>CAJQZJ010000531.1:3006563-3058280 GCA_907164525.1 Lophiomys imhausi | reverse complement strand
ATTAGTTTCCGTTTCTTAATTATCCTAAACAGTTTATGTCGGTTGATCCTTTCTTATTGAGAGTTCTTAGTATTAGGCAGTACTAGATGTTAGTGTATAGCACATGCCTGAAAATATTTTTATTGTTTTTTTTTTAATTTCACATCATTTACCCTGATACTTCTCATCTCCCACCTCCCCTCAGACCCACCCTCCACCCTTGAAAACTCTCCCAACATTAAAAACAAAAACAAAAAACCTCTCATTGTGGAAGCTGTAGTGTGTCCCACAATATTCCATTTTGCCCACACTTTTTTGCTTGCAAATGTTCATTATAATGATTCCTTGGTCTGGTACGAGGCCTCTGACTTCTGCTACTTTGTTAATACTGGAATCTCACTGGGACTCCTCCCAGATATCCTGCTTTTGTCCTTTGTCATGGATATCCTGTACTTTTGGGTCTGTGGAACTGACCTCTTTTTGCACTCCAGCAGTTCATCTATGGGGTAGATGTTGGGGCTGGCCAACTCAAAGCCCTTGTTCTGGGCCTGCAACCCCCACATCCAGGGCCAGTTCTACTGTGCTACCCAGGTAAGGTGCAGGGCCTGCTCTCCTGAGTGCTGCAGCATGTGAGGGGCACAGTCAGATATCCTGTCTGCCACTAGTGGTGAGGGCAAAAGGGAGGGGAGGGGATCTCCCCTTGCCAACACCACCACATGCAGACAAAAGGCACGGCTAGTTCTGTACTCACTCCCCATGAGCTGGCTCACCCATAACCCCCCACATCCAGGGCCAGGCAGGGATCCTCTAGTCTCTGGCTTGCTTCCTGTCCTGGGAGCCCATCTGGTGCTTGCCTGGTGCTGGACTGGTGGTTGTCACAGGCTAGCTCCTTGTCTGGGTCCCATGACACTGACTGAACTGGTGTTGGTCTTCGACTTGTTTTTTTCCAGGAATGTTAGGCTACTATTCATTCAGATGTTCATAGGTCAGAACTCTGAATGTAGACATAGCCTCTCTCCTCTCTGCCACCTACTGTTGCACATGTGACACAGCCACATCTACTTGCCTCTAGGGGCAGATGCCTGAAAATATTTAATGGTATTATTTTGTGGATTTAAACACTCCATTAAAAATTAATGGAGGATATAATTATGTAGATAAATTTGTATTAGTTACACAAAAATCCTTTCATTTTATCCATTTTCTTAAATATTTCCTAGATTTATTGCCATTTAGTTGTTAATATTGACTGTAGAGGATTTCATTTAATTTCTCCTCCATTGCAAAATGCTAGTTTTATATTAATATGTCTTTTACTTTGTTAACAGGTAGATGCTGGCTGGATTGGATTTTGGTCCATAGTTGGAGGCTGTGTTGTTGGAATAGCTATGGCAAGGTGAGACTATTTCATATCCAGCTTATAGGTGAATGGGGGGGGGGTGAGGAAAAAAAAAAAAGAAGTGGGCTTCCTGATATGAACATAATTTAGAAAAGGGCAGAAGAAAAGGCCAGAAATGGCCAATTGCTCTGGCTCCATCTAGCTACAATTAGCCTGCTTGAGAGCGGTCCCTCCCAAAATGGTTTCTGAAGACAAGAATTATGTATTTCCAGTGTAATTACACTCGTTCTCTTTGTTTTATTTGAGAGCAGCATCCTCAAATGGTACAACCCCCAAAAAAGGTGATAACAATGTTTAAAAATAATGAAAAGGTACAACAGTAATTAGCAAGATGAGATGCATTGAGGATCCATGTTGTCAGAGTGTCTCTGGGTACTCGTGGAAAAGCAAACCCCAGTTAACAGGTGCATCCCTGTGGTTATGGAAATGTCTGCGAAGGTTTCCAGTTTCCTCAAACTCTTGATTTCCAACCCATTATGACAGCAAATTGTTAGAATGCATTAGAAGAAGAAAGAGGGTTCTTCTTTATTCTAAAATCAGAAATCTTAGAAATAAAAATGTCACTCCTCCCTGTGACTGCCCATGAATCTAATCTTGGTGTTTCTAAAGAAAAAATGTCATTCACCCTCCAAGCCAGTGCATCACACAAAGACCAGCCGATCACTTTGCCAGGAAGGGGAGAATCTAATTACATATTTGAGGAGACCAAGAAACCCACAAATCTCTGTGTCTGACACCTAAACATAGTTGGCACAGGACAGCACATGTAGACTTTGCATTCCTACATACTGTTTCTGGGGCAATGCAGGAATAAAGCGAAATTGTAACTCCTAGCTCACTTATTTGATTTTTTTGTTTGTTTTGTTTTGTTTTGATGTTTGAAAAGCATAGAAAAATAAAATCCAAAAGCTAAAGGTTCAGGCTAGGAAATCCCTTGACTGATTATGAAGCACATTGCCCTGACAATTCTGACAAGAATCATTCACAGTTTTTTTGTAGTAAATAATAATCCTTCGTAAACTTGGAATTCAGACCAAGCATTTGGCTTCTCCTTGGGGACACATCTTCTTCGGGGACAGACATTTTTATTAGGCTGTGAGATCTTTCCAGCGTATGTTGAAATGTCTGCTTTTTAAGAGAGCAAACCTTCCACTAACCAGGTAGCCCGTTCTTCCCACCAATAGGTGGTGGCAGCTGTCACGTGATAGTCACATATTCCAGAAAACACCAACAAACATGGTCAACCACATACCAAATAAATGCAAAAAAATAAAAAGGATAGAATTGCAGGATTACAAAGGACAGCTGCATAGAGTAGACGTTGTAATCAGTTTTAAAAGGTGAAATGGAGAGGACATTAATGTCCTATTTGGGACATTTCTATAATAGAAATAGTTGCAAAGGGTGGAGTAACTGTTTAGGCATGGCCAGCGCTGTGGTAGGAAGAAAAGCAGCAAATGGAAATGAGGGAGCGAGGCGGAGGGCATGCCTTTTAGTTCATGTAGATCCAAGAGAGGGGTAGTAAGCTTTGAGAATCTAAAGGACTGTAAAGTTCCCAGCTTTATGGGATCATATCCAACACCCTTCCCCACCCCAGACTGATTTTCAGGTCTCAATTTGTGGCCCAGACCAGCCCCGAACTCTCCCCGCTCCTATCTTGGATTCTTGGGTGCTAGGATTATAGCCATATATTGCCACAGCTTAGCTCTTAGAAAGTTTACAGTCTAATAAGAAGACGTGACATAAGCAAACAATTTCCAACAGAGAAAGTTGTGGAAATACAAAGCAGAATGCAGGGCCACCGAGGGGAGGACTTGAGTGAGCATGAAGGGCCATGTTGAACAAGACCTGGATGAGCAGAGGAATAAGGAGTGAGCCGTGTGGGGGTCTGGGGTGTCAGTAGTACCAGCAGAAAGACAACTACAAGCAAGTACCTAAGCTAAACCCTGCTGTGGGAACCAACCTTAGCATAGATGAGAACAGAAAACAGTTATGGAACTGGAAAAGGGGGGAGGAGAGCAGGACGGCCAGGATGGATGCTCTAGGGGCATATGTGCATTCTTTGTGAGTTTTGGAAGAGTTATCATTATAAAGTGTTTAGAAAGTATAAAAATAAAATAAGAGTCAATTTAAAATTTCTATTCTAGCCAGGCGGTAGTGGCGCTTGTCTTTAATCTCAGCACTCAGGAGGCAGAGGCAGGCAGATCTCTGAGTTCGAGGCCAGGCTGGTCTACAGAGTGAGTTCCAGGGCAGCCAAGGCTACAAAGAGAAACCTTGTCTCCAAAACCAAAGACAAATAAATAAAATTCTATTTTGTGAACTGTAGACTCCAAACATTTTTAAGAGGGAAAAAAGTTATTATAAAGGGCTGGAGAGATGGCTCAGAGGTTAAGAGCACTGACTGCTCTTCCGGAGGTCCTGAGTTCAATCCCCAGCACCCACATCGTGGGTTACAACCACCTATAATGAAATCTGGTGCCCTCTTCTGGTCTGCAGAAATACCTGCAGACAGAACATTGTATATATAATAAATAAATAAATCTTTTTTAAAAAGTTATTATAAAGTAACATTCTAGACACAAGGAAAGAAGTAAATATATATATTTATAACTGAATTTTAAAATTATTCAGGGAAAATTCAAGTAATAGTTACTTAAACAAAGTATCTTGCTAATTTAAACAATACTGAAAAGTCTAGCTGGAGTTAATGTAATATTGTTTCTTTTCAGGTTTGCAGATTTTATCCGGGGTATGCTGAAACTAATTCTTCTCCTCCTGTTTTCTGGAGCTACACTGTCATCCACGTGGTTCACCCTGACCTGTCTGAACAGCATCACCCACTTGCCCCTGACGACAGGTGAGCACAGGTTGTTCTTGAGCTTGGGATAAACATTTTCAGTTCACAGGAGTGCTCGAACTCTGACAGGAGGACCTACGCTATGTGTAGTTGTTGTGTATACAGAGAGGCAGGCTGTGGAGATGGCTCAGTTAATAAAGTGCCTGTGGGTAAGCACAAGGTCCCAAGATCATATCCTCATAACCTACGTAAAATGGTGAGGATGATAGGCTAGAGACACGGCTCATCTCTCGCAGTTCCTAATGTACATGTTAGGTGGCCCATAGCCACGTGCAACTCGAGCTCCTGAGGATCCAATACCTCTGCCCTCCAACAGCAATTATATTTGTGTGTACATATCCATGCCCATATACAAACTTTTAAAATGGTTTTGTTGTTGTTAAAGGCTGGGACTCAGATACAGGCAGATCCATGAAGCTTGTCGGCTAGCCAGCCTGTCCCAACAAAGGGACTTCAGGCTCAGTGCGAGACCCTGTGTCAAAAAATAAAATGGGAAGGGATTGAGGAAAGCTCCCATAGTCAGCATCAGGCCTCCACATGTACATACGCTTGGGTACATGTGCAGCTGCACACATATATGTGTACATGCCACACACGTATATGTATGCATATTAATGAAGAGGCTTCCTTTGTCCCATCATCATACCATCTTCCCAGATAAAAACAATCCAAGAAATAATTGAATATTTTGCATGGGGAAGTGTCCTCTTTACATTGTCTCATATATCATGAAAATGCTTACTTTTGTGTAAAATTGACACCTCAGCATAATGTATTTTTATCCAGTTTATAATTGTTACTAAACAGAACAGTAAAAGTAAAGCACAATTATATCTAAAGTATAACCCCCATACAGTTCTAAATCAGCCCGATGCCATATTCTATATGGAGTTATCACATCATCTGTATAAAATGTAATTTCTGGAAATGCCTTTTAGAAGCTACTGTTGCTGGCTTACTTTGTGTAACTGACCAGAAATATTTCTAGTTGCTGTTATTTTTGTTGTTATTACTAATATAATTCTGAGAGTTTCCTGTTGTTGCTGTAGTAAGTTATAGAAATATAGTGTCTCGACAACAGCACAAACCCTGACCTTAATCCCTGGAGAGAACGGATTGTCATCTTATACCCTGTAGGATGGGAGATATCTACCATAGGTGTCTGGGCTAAAAGCGTCATGGGGACTGTACAGAAGCACCTCTTTCCCCACCTCTGGGGGCCAAAGCTTCACAGCATGCGACAACCCCCGTGACTTCATTCTCAGTGGCATGTGGACCCTCTGCCCTGCCCTGCTTTCAGGGATCCTTGGCTCCCATTGGGCCCACTCAGATAATCCAGGATAATCTCCCAGTTTCAGACTTCAGTTATTACCAACCTTAATTCCATTTCAGGCTTAATCCTTTGTCCTGTAAGGTAACACATTGATCTTTAGGGGAGAAAGGCATCATTCTACATGCCCAGGATCTTGTCTAGATTCCTGTGATGGCTTACTAAGGAAGGCAAGGGACTCCATGACTGTTTGTTCCTCTCTTCTAGTGAGAAATTGCTTCAAGATGCAGGTTTCTTCTTCATCTTGCAAGTAACTGTTAGCCACTGTGGATTAGGTGGTCAGTTACAGGATTATTTACTGTGAAGTACACTGGAGGATCAATGTCATACCAGTGTTTATGAGCAGGAATAAACAAGAATCTGAACATCTGGTGGGGCCACTTCCCCAGCGGATGTGGGTGTGCACCCCACCCTTGTATAGTATAAAATTTCTGCACATCCTACCTTGGATCTCTGCATCTGGAATTAGAACCGGGATCTGTCCATCAGTTGTGTCAGACCCTGGGAGTCCCAGCCACTTTCATAGGGATGATAAGCAGTCGTGTAAGGTTGGCACACAGAGCGCCCTGGCAAACTCATGGGGCCCCTGCTGGGCCCTGACCTCTCCTGTCCGCTACTGCAGCCTCAGTCAAGGGAGGTTCCCAGCATCAGTAGACAGAGGTTCATCCTGATGCTCTCATAGCCCGGAGAAGTTCGTTTTTTAGCAGTTGATGTAGTACTGGTTGAACCTCCGCAGAACTGATCTAGAACAGGAAATGAGGGCGGCGATATTCAGTGTCATTGGGAACGTGGAGCTCTCCAGTTGCCCATCAGACGCACACTCCCTGTAGTAATTGTGGTTTTTCTTTCAGTCTGTGGGCACTGCTCTTTAAACAGCTACTATGTCAGGATATAGACACTTACTGAACTGTTTGCCCCTAAGTGCATGTCAGCGCAGTTGTTAGATGTTTGTTTTGGCCTTGGAAGCACCTTTCAAAAGTGATGGCATACAGAGTAAGCATCAAGAACACGGGGTAGGCTGGCATGATGGCTCCATGGGTAAACATGCTTGCTGCCTGAGTTCAGTCTCCAGGACCCGTATGGAGGAGCAGAAAGATGCCTCTATACACACAAGCCCACGTATACACACACAATAAATAAACAATTGACAGATAGATCTAATTTTTAGATTTAAAAGAACATAAAAGGATTTGTTTTGTTTTGTTTTAAGAAGGAGAATGCTGGGAAATCAGCCTCTCCGGTCCTCCATTAGCCCTCTCAAGCTGTGAAGCCCAGGTCTCCAGTGTAATCATTAGACACTGACTAAAAATCTGTGACTGTTTATATACTAGTGTTCCTACATGGGTCCTAAACCGATTAGGCAAGTGTCCCCAGTCAGATTTCTTTGTAAATTTATTTAATATTATGTGTATCGGTGTTTTGCCTGCTGTCTGCCTGTGCACCACATGCATGCAATGCCCATGGAAGCCAAAAAAGGGTGTCAGATCCCCCAGAAGTAGAGTTACAGATAGTTGTGAGCCGCCGTGTGGGTGCTGGAAGTGAAACCCAAGTCCTCTGGAAGAGCAGCCAGTGCTCATAACTGCTAAGCCATCTCTCCGGGTCACTGGGCAGATTTTCTTCTTTTACTTCATTCTGGTACAGTTTAGCAATTGGGCAGCACTCGGGTGGAACCATTTTAGTTTACAGCTCCTCTTATCCATGGAATTACTTGCAGATTTTTTTCATGATCCCATATAGAAGTCAGCATGTGTGAGACTACAAGAACATGAGTCCAGAGTGCTGGATGATGGCTGTTGGCTATTCATTATGATACACACAACTGTAAGGTCGTAACTTCATCTCTGAGTGGAGGGTTAGGAAGGAATTTAACTTTTTACATCCACTTTTGTCTAGATTTATACAATGAACATATCTGTCTTTTATAGTCAGGGAGCAGAATATATTTGAAAACTGTACACCTTTTTTTGTGGTTTTTCAAGACAGAGTTTCTCTATATGTATGTAGCCCTGGCTGTCCTGGACTCTCTTTGTAGACCAGGCTGGTCTTGAACTCCCAGAGATTCGCCTGCCCCTGCCTCCTGAGTGCTGGGGTAAAAGGTGTGTGCCACCATGTCCAGCAAGTGTACATCTTTTTAATCTTCCACTGAAGTAATTGACCTGATCAAGTCCACATTTCCGATCCAGTTGAACAGAATTTTGCTAGACTGGAAGAGGAAAAACAGGCTTCTAAAGCAAAGCAGGGCAGGGTTGGAAGGTTGAGTTTGATGTACCATCTTAACAATCAGGAAAATGTTTGATATGATTACATCATGTTATTAATATAAATTTTACAGTTTTTTCACTTGCAACTCAGTTTTTTTTAATGTCACCTATATTCCTAAAAGATGGTTTTTGTAGACCAGGCTGGTCTTAAACTCACAGAGATTCGCCTGCCCCTGCCTCCTGAGTGCTGGGGTACTCAGTTAAGATCTAGCTTGTGCCGGCAAGCCTCTACAGCCTCCTAGCCTTTCTTGTTTTGTACTGAGTAAGCACTTAGCAAGTCTCTGAGTGTATCTTGCCCTTCTTGCCAGGTTGAAAATCTGGAGCATGGATATGTGCTTCATAAATTCTGTCCCCAGCCCTGTACCTGGGAGTGTATAATCTCCTTCTGAGCCTCAGTGGATAGAACTTCCTACCTGCAGGCCTCAGCAGCCACCATCACTCCTGGTGATCCAACACCAGCTGCAGAGAAGGCAAAAGGACACACAATGGGCAATTTTAATAAATCTATCACAGATACTGCCTCTGCCTTTGTTAAAATCTCACCTAGTTCTTTTTACGTGGAAGAGGCTCCATGAAAGGGAATTTACTACAGAATCAATTATGGACAGATCTAGACCTTGAGGCTGATATTTAAAGTCAGTAGCGGCAAATTCGTGTTTCTTATTAGTGGCCATTCTTAGGAAATGTGTAGTCAGTCTTCTTTCCCAGCATGCTTAGTATTTCTCTTACGGGCTTTTGTAAGTCAGGAGAATCTCTATGGAAAGGATGGGAAACAGTCATGCACTATAAAGCAGGGTTAGGGTCCAAACAGGTAGTGTCTATAGTAGTACGCCCCTAAGACCATAACCCCAATGTCTCACACGTCTCTGTGTCTGAACACTCTGGTGTTCCTGTGAGAGCAGGATCATCTAATAGTATGTGCATCCTCATTACCAAATAGTGGCGAGTGTATACGCACTACTGTGGACATCATAAGCTAAAAGCTAGTTAACTCTGCTCACACTGCTCTCTCATGACAACCATCACAAGGTTTTGTGTAGTCCACCCACCTTGACATTAGTGCCGCCATCTCTGTAGAAGGAAAACTGGGTCGTGGCATTGCCTCTGAAGGCACAAGGGGTTGATTTGTGCACTTGCTTACACATATCCTCTTGGAGGCAGTCAGTAGCATGCATTTTTTTTCCTCTTAGGAAAACTTAGTATTTAAATTTTCATTATTAATTAACTGAAGTGTTTACAGCGGGACAAATAAATAACTTCATTACTAGATAACGTGAGCTTCAAAATCTTGAGGTTTCTGCTATAAACAGAATGATACAAAGCACATTACTCACCTGACGTGAGGATGAAATGTGTAGCCCTGGGAGCCACAGCTCATACAGTCATTTTTTACTGTATACATGAATGCTTGCAAAATGGCATTTTGAAAAATGTTAGCACTTTTGTGTTGAGTTTGCTGAAGCAATATAATTTGACTGTTTGACAGAAGTTGCCTTGGGAGAGGTTATTCGTCTAATTTCATCTCAACTTACTAGAATGTGTGATGGTGCTGTCCAGCAACTCCGGGATGAGACAGAAGGGTGGTGTCCTGCTGGACGGATGCCCCTCAGAGCAGTAGCTCAAGAAAGGAAGCCTTTCCAGCTGTGTTGAAAGACGTGTGGTGTGTATAGGCCAGAGAGTAAACTGCTTTATTTTCTTGTGTTTTGACTTTATTATGATAATTATTCCTATTTTAATAGCACACAAAAAGTTAAAGCATACACATGCCATAACATAACTCCATAACTCCAATTATGCCCCGTTTCAATAGCATGCAAAAATTAAACGCATACTCACTGCCCCTCATAGAGCACTGAATGTGATTTCTAAACATTTTTAAAGAAATAGGCGATTTGAAACTCTCAGGAAATAAGATAAAAAAAAAAAAGAGTAGCGTAATTCTTTTCAGTTTTGTCACTTAAAAGTGACTCTTACTCATGGTCATTAGTAACAGTTTTAAAAAGGAAAATAGAATATGAATTAAAAGAAGGGAAAGGATTTGTGAAACTTCTGGTTTCGCGAGCCATGAGATCAGGGAAGGTGGCTCAGTGTTTAAAACTTGCTGCACGGATGTGAAAACCCAAACTTGAAACCCCAGAACCCATGTCAAAAAGTCGGGTGCAGCTGCTGTGGAGCATTAGGTCTCCACAGCAGATGGGAAGCAGACAGGAAAAGCCCTGGCCACTCAGGGGCCGGCTCTCCTGGCCTATGTCTATCTCCAGCAAGGTGGGCGGGCAGGACTGACACCCCAAGGCTGTCCTTACACGTGCACTGTGGCGTAAATACACATGTGCTGCGCACACACACGGGATGCTTTAAAAATGATTTCTTGAAGTAATAAAATGCTCAAAGGATCTACTGAAGAAGATCATGTAATATTTATTTGTGGAGATATTCAAGAGAAATAAGTCTTGGGCAGAATTGTGTTTCAGAAGGCAGTCAGTCAGTGCTCATGATTTAATACCACACTGCCTTCTTCAGAGCCGTAAATAATGTGGGGGATCTGGAAAGTGTCTGATAAACCTCCATGTTGGTATCACTTCACAACCAGAGTCCCCAGGCCCACTCTTTCAAGGATTATTTGTTTGTGCTTCATTTCTGCAAGATAATTACTTTGCCTTTCAGCCATACAGAACTGTAAACATAGCAAACTATAGCAAACAGTCAATTTTTATGGGCCTAAAGTATGCCAGCAAAGAGGCCAAACAAAGGTGCCTGCAAATGAACAGCACAGAAGGAAATCACAGTAACTAATGACATCGCACCCAGTATTCCCATCCTCATCTGGGCCAGTTCCATGTGCGGCATGCTTAGCTTTCAGCAGATTATGAGGGGTACAGCAGTTACTTTTTTGGGAGACAATGTGATGGTGTGAAAAAGAGGTACAGCTCCGTGATGGAGAACCAGCGAGCCAGGCATGGTGGCACACACCTGTAACCCCAGCTGCTCAGGGGGCTGAAGCAGCTGGCTCGTGAGTCCTGTCTGCGCCATTTAGTATGCCGGTTGGTGTGGATGTGGGTTTGTTTTTTTTTTCCAGAATTTATTTTTATGTGTACACAGACACATACATGTGACTGCAAGTGTCCACGGGACACCAGAGGGTTCTGGAATTATAGGTGGTTAACACCCTGCTGGGTCTTGGGGACCAAATTGAGGTCCTCGGAAGAGCAGTACATGCTCTTCGGCATTGCACTCTATCTAAACACCCGTGGATGTATCTGGTCTGTATGTTCAGCCTGCTCATAATCTGGGGAGGGGGAGTGTGCAGATAGCACTGTACATATTTCCATTTGCCTATTGCTGTTTCTTTTCACCTCTGTCTTTATTTCCAAAGGAGGTTTTTTCATTTACAAGTTTATTTTAGATAGGGAAACAGTTCTAATAAAGGCCTAATCTAATTGCCAGCTGTCTTTCCCGCCTTGATCCTAAAATAAAAGTTCAGTCAGTGTGCACTCTAGTAAATTTTTCTATAAAGTGTGTTCATGTCCTAAACCTACACTTAGAGATATTTCTTAGCTCTCTTAAGGTAATGCATAGTCGTGTTTTTTTGTTTTCAATGTTGTATCTCACTTCTTAATAAGCTGGAAAGAAGTCCTTAGCTACTCTTGCCCATCTAGGAGCACCACAAGAGTTTTGTTTTTTACATTCTGGTAAAGATCTTCTTGCTACCTGAGCTAAAATTTGGCTCTGATCTGCTTAAACCCATCTGATATAATTTATCATCCAATAAATGAGCCTTGGAGCTAGAGAGTTGGCTCAGTAGTTAGGAATGTACCATGTTCTTTCAGGAGATTGGAGTTTGGGTCCCAGCACTCAGGGCATCTCACAATTGTCTGTAACTCCAGCTCCAGGGGGTCCACAGTCTCTGGCCACCAAGGGTACCTGCATGCTTGTGCATACAATCACAAAGGCACAATTGAAGATAATAAAAATAAAATAATGGCATAAATGTGCCTGCCTAATGTTTTTGTGTCCTAGAGTCCATTCCAGCCCCACCCACACATATTGGGTATGGTGGCTCTTGCTCGGAGGCAGGAGGATCAGAGAAGCTCAAGGGTTTCCTCAGCTGCACAGCCAGTTCAAGGCCACCCTGAGTGACTGGACACCCTGCCTCAAAAGAAAAACAATAATAATAAACATTTAAGTGGAATCTCTTTTGTAGCATGTCAGATATACTTTTATCTAATGGCAACTTGCATATCTCCCATGGGGAAGATTTCTCCTGTCTTGTTGGTCCTAGCAAATCCTTTTCCCTCAGCAAGTTATGATCCCTCTGGAGCAACCAGCTCTGGAGAGACGTCGTCTCCTTCCTTAGTGGCCCTCAGCATTTGGCGATATCTATCATGTCTGCCCTAAGTCTTAAATCTGAACACATACCCTCCCCACAGCTCAACAGCCATGCACACACACACCACTGGCCAACCTGGTTCCTTTGGACTCAACCTCTCTAGCATATCAGGGTCTTCCTTAAAACATTGTAGAATGGGCCCTGCGAGATTGTCCAGCAGGTAAAGGCTCTTGTCATGGTGGGGGAGTGAACCCACCTACAGATGAGTGGAGAGAACTGCCCTACAACCTGTCCTCACACACAGCTATAATAACAGCATTTTAGCTGTGTCAGTCAGGACCTCTTATAGCAGCTCTGTGCTACCCCAGGTGTTGCTGGGAACAAAACTGAAGGGCTGTAGATTCGTTCTTAAGCTCTGAGCCATCTCTCCAGCCCCTATATTTTTTTCAACTTAAAACAAAGCACTGTTAGAACTCATGTACTCACCTTCCTGCTGTACTTACAGCCAGAGACCAGGGGGCATGGCTCCTCATGATCAGACATTGTTTGTTTTGAGAATGGCATGTAATTACCTTCCTCCATGTGCTTGAAAGGACTGCCAAGCCAGAAGATAGCAGAAGAGGAGTGATCTCAAACAGAGTTTGTCTGTTTACTGCTATAGCCTCAGAGCCTATATGTGATAGGCCACTGACTAATGGTTTTGAAGAAAAGCACAAGCTGTTTTTCCTTGAAGATACTTAAACAATATTTGTTGACCTACTCTGCAGATGATCAGAATTCTTCTCATTTGTGACCCTCAGATGCTCTGTGTTTGATTCTGTCCATCTGTCAGTGTGTGGCCACTTCCAGCTTTGGTGCTGAATACAGATTTGAGTCACATGACATGTGTATCAGTACTGTTGAATAAAAAATACTGATCTTTAATGTGTTTCAGTCTGATGCAGTGGCTTGGGAGAAAACAAGCTAGAGCTCCTAGGACTGGATGGTATTATTGTTAACACTGTTAGATGGAGATTCATGGAGGCAAAATGGAAATAAAAAGAGGAGCCAGAGTGTCCGTTGGTCAGAACCATGAAGGGCAGCTTTCTCTCCAGGAGACTGCACAGGGGCCTTGGGGTCTGCAGGGCACAGGAGGGAACTTCTTGGATGGAAGATCTCACCTGCAGGTCAGTCCCCTATAGTCTCAAAGCAGGAAATACCAATGAGGTATTGACTCCCACTTGCCCGTCAGGTAGGTCTTAACCCCTCACTGCTAATTTAGCTTGTTTCTAAACAAGTTGGGTTGTTTTCTTTTGGGGTTTTGTTTGTTTGCTTTTTGTGTTTGCTTTTAGGACTTTAGTCACTTCAATTTAAGACAATTTACCTGCCCCAAAGAGCTGATAAGATGATCAAGTTTGGTGTCTTGCGAATGCTGACTTAAAGTGTCAATGAGAGCTTCCAAGTTGCTGTTGACCCTATCTTCTTTGGTTTGTTTTGTTTTGTTTCTCAAGGCAGGCATTCTCTGTGTAGCCCAGGCTATCCTGAACTCATTCTGCAGACCAGGTTGGCGTCGAACTCAGAGATTCACCTGCCTCTTCCACTGAGTGCTGGAATTAAAGACATGCGCCACCAGGCCTGGTATGTAAAGCATATCTTCAGTCTCATTAGATGATGACTGCAGCAGATACTGTTCTTCTCCTACCTGAATTTTTAGTATTTATCTTATCTTTTATAGACAGGGTGCCAAATAGCCCAGTGCCAAAGAGCTTGCCTCATGCTCACTAGACAGTCCAAGGTGATCTTGAACATCTGACCCTCCAGCTTCCACCTCCAAACCTGTGGGGCCACAACATAAGGATCTGTATTAAAGGGCCACAGCATTAGGAAGGTTGAGAACCATAGGGGCTTGTGTATTCTAGTTAGTGAAAGTGTATCCATATGTAGTTTTCTCTCTCTAAAGTTTACTTACTTGGTTTGTCATGGGATTGAGTACTGCCAGGGCTATGATCCAACTTATGTGACTAACATACATGTATTTTAACTGTACTTTTTATTATGCAGGATTTTTTTTCCAGCTTAAACTACAGACCCATGAAATCTTACTAGCTTTTTTGAAAAAAATATGCATCAGCGCTTCATTTGTGTTTGTTCAGTTAAATTACCTTGACGTTTTAATTGAAAGACAGTTTATTATAATTCTAGTGTCACTATTATAAAAAAGTCATGGAAATATTTAATGATTGTGTAGATTGATCCCTCTGTGATGAGCAGGAAATTATCTTGTCTGCTTGACTCTGAATAGATGGCACTTACCCACTGAATATATCAAGACTACACTGAAATTCAAGTAGAAATCAAATTCAGACTTTTAGCAGTGAGCTTCTCCGTTCTGCGTGCCCCAGCACACTAAGGAATGTATGCATCGAATGAATCAGTGTACTCATAGAGCTGCCTCTCCCTCATTCTGATGAGGGAGACATTCATGTAACTCTTCCCTGTGTGAAGTATTCGATTCTTTAGTTTGTGCAGTAGAACGTGTTTTTGTCATATCATCCAGTGGTGTGTGTTTGTTTGTTTTTGAAGCCCTCTTAGTCATCATTTTTATAGTAGTGAAAGAAACTAGTACTGAGACTGGAGAGAAGGTTCGGTAGTTAATAACCCCTGCCTCTCTTACATAAGACCCCAGGGTACCATTCTCTGCACCTATTTGGAGCATCTCACAGCTGCCTATAACTCCAGCTCCAGGGGACCTGGCATTCTCTTCTGTCCTTCTCAGGTGTTCACACCCACATACTCATTGTACACACACACACTCACATACTCACATGTACACACACTCGCATGTGTACACACATACACACACACATGTAAAAATAATTTTAAAAAGAAACAACATGAGACAGACAGCTGTGTTTTCTCCAGCGGCCCTTGAAGTTATATCATCCATCTATTGTACACGTGACTTAGCCCATCCGTCCCGCATGTTACACAGCTTCGGATAAGTGCAGTGGGATTCTTTATGCCAAGGACCCTGGACTGTGGCTGAGTGCCTGGGGACTCAGCCCTGCATCAAATGAAGCTCAGACAGTGCTGATGTTTTGTGAGTCCTGGAGCTAACAGACTCTAGGAAGTGGACCCTACCAGCTGCCAGTGTTCATTTGTAATGAAATCTCCCTCTCATCACCTAGGTAAGACACAGCATAGTCAACGAGCAAAACAAAACAAAAACCCCTAAAACTTAAATAGTAGAAAAAGGGAGTACAGCGGCATATTTCCAGTCTGCTGTGCCTCTCTCTGGAGTCAGCCCTATTGCCAGTTTCTTCTTTGTTGTGGAGAATTCTAGACACTTGCAGTGTGTGTGTATCTCTTTTCTTCCAATACATAACATGCTTTTCAGCAGCTTTCCACAGTGGAACTAGCAGTACTCACATATACAAGTTCCCTTGGTTTAATGGTTATATAGCATACCTTTGCTTCAAGAGCTTGGGGGATTATTTAGTTTCGTTTGTTTTTATTGTTGTTGTCATCTGTGGTAGCTTAGTGTTGGGGGGAGGGGGCATGTTTCATTTTATTGAGACAGCTGGCCTAAATCTGTTGTGTAGCCAAGGATGAGCCAGAATTCTTGATCTTCCTGATTCACCAAGTTCTGGGATTATAGGCACAGGCCACCATGCCCAGTGTCATTGTATTGGAATGAGGCTAAATAGAATTTTCTCCAGCCAGCCCCCCAAAGGTAACATACAGGTTTCTGTTTTAAAATCTTGTATGTATGAGTGAGTTTGTGCATGTGTGAGTGCAGGTGCCTGTGACATCCACAAGGGGGCACCTGACCCCTGAGGCTAGAATTGCAGGTGTGAGTGTTGACAACTAAGCTTTGGCCCTTTGCAAGGACTGAACTGGCTCTCATTCTCCAAGCATTTCTCCAGCCCCACTTAGCTTGTCTTCAGTCTTTGCATATACCACAAACAGCATCTCAGCGACTGTCTTGAGTGTGTCTGTCCCAACACAGATAGAGCATAATGTCCCAGAAGCAGACCACTTAGTCAAAGAGTAAGTAAGCACTTTGATCTAAGGTAGATATTTCCAAGTCACCCACTAGAAGGTGAACTAGTTACGGGTCATCAGCAGTGTTTAACCAAAGTACAACTTTTACCTTCCTGATGACAGTTCTTCAGAGACCCCTTATGAGCATGAGCCAAGAGAGCCACTAGCCTTGAAGGTTGTCTAACAAGGCCAGGATTCTCCAAACAATGTTCTTCAGGCAAATCCCAGATCTATCTGTGTACCAAGCTTAGTAAAGATCAGTAGACTCTAATCTCTCGTTTCAAGACCCTATACCTAGTCCCCTTCCAGTATACACTTCTCATATTTTCATTTGCCATGTTTTAGATTGACTATGATTATTCCAATCATTGCATTTTAATTTGCCTTATTATAATTTCATGTAGGGATACAGCCCCTTCAAAAATATAAACATAGATTTCTTTTTTTGGTTCTTTGTTTTTGTTATAGTTTGATTTGTTCTGTTTTGAAGCAAGGTCTCACTGTAGCCCAGACTGTCTTGAGACCCTTCATGGAGTCCAGGCTGGCTTTGAACTCATCTTCTGACTCTACCTCCTGAGCCTCTGGCTTATAGACATGAGTCAGAGGTGAGGTAGGAAGATCATCTCTAACCATGTTTCCCAAAAACATCTCATTCCATCAGTTTGTGATCCTTGATTAAGTAGTAACACTTGCTGGTCCCTAAGAGCTGGAATTTTTCTTGTCATTTATTTCAGCACTTTTTTGGTTAAAACTCCTAGCTAATGTCCTCTTGGATCAGTTGTCCTTTCTACCCTGATTACCACTGACCAATCAATAAGTGATGATACATTCGAAATAGAATAAACTATAAAAGTTACCAGGAATATCCCATCCCCAGTGCACCACACACGAGTCATGTCTGAGTAAAGGATGCTGAAAGTTTGTGTGATTGACATCCACCCAGTAGATAGTGAACATGGGGTGCTAGGTTGTGCTTTATTCTTACAAATCTCTTGGGTGTGGGGGTGGGCAGAGAGGTGGCTCAGTAGTTAAGATGCATACTACTCTTGCAGAGGTCCTGAGTTGAGGTTGCAGCACCTGTAACTCCAGCTCCAGGAGACTCCAGTATCTCTAGTATCCTGGGCTTGTGAATTCACATGCACACACACACACACACACACAAACACACACACACATATTAACACAGACAAACAGACACACATACACACACACTCACTGGGGGAAAAATAAAACTCTTATGAACACCAGGATGGCTTGGCTGGCCATGCAAATGTGGCAACCCAGAGCCCATATAAAGGTGGAAGGAGAGAACCAACTCCCAAAAAGTAGTCCACCATCTCTACGCGAGCCCCATGGCACTCACATCCACATACACACTTCATATACACATGCACACCGATATGATGCATACAATTAAAAAAAAAAAAAACTCTTGAAACTATGCCGAGTTTTAATGGGGTAACTTGACTGTTCATAGGGCCACTGCTGTGTTACCTAGTGGTGGCTCTGCGTCATTCTTTCGTTCTCTGGTTTCTTATCTATCACAGAAATAAAGGGAAGCCAGAGTAATTGCCAGCTATTTACATTATTAGAAGACACTAAAAAATTTATTATCCCGGAAAGCAACTGCAAGTGGAGGGAGAAGCTGTAACCAAACCTTTTAATTATTGTTGTTTATTTACTAACAATATTCACCTATAAAAAATACCAACAATTTCTTAACTATTAATCCTACAAATTCCTACACTCCCTTTAACCTATCCACTAAACCTATTGATAATTATAACAACTACTTTCATAACCTTTTAGAATGATACAGTCTCTGGGGCAGGTCCTCAGTCGTCAGGAACACAGTCTTTGTTGTAGATTCTTTAACGCACTTAGCAGTCCTTTTTCTGGATCTTTCAGATGTAGGTTCGTCAGGGTAAATTGGTTATTGTAGTCTTGCCTTAAATAAGGCTTGATGCTTTCTTCTCTCTGGGAGACCCCAGCCCCTTCACATCAGCAACTCTACCACTCTACCTCAGAGTCCTTAAAGCCAGGCACAGTTTCCTTTAGGCCACTGTTCGGACAGATCAAACCCCTCTAGGCAAAAGCTGAGCCACAGGGTTTAGTCCTTGGCCTTTTGGTGTCTTGCTCAGGCTTTCTTTGCTCACCAGCTTCTTTCTGCCTCAGGGAAATCTGGCCATCAAATGATAGCCAGCACTTTTTTCAGCAGGACTCTGGGAGCTCTCTAGCATCAGGGGCCTGTTCTTTTTGGGGCTCCATGCACTGTCCTTAAATAGGAGGAATTCTGTTTCAGCTTAATTTGGGCTCCGCCCACTTATCAGCTGAAAACAATGTCAGGCCAGATACTTTGTTTCTTTAAGTCCATTAAGTCTTTCCTGTTTTACTGACTTTAACCTTGTTTTTTCAGGCTATTAAGTCTCCTGTTTGTTTCCTGTTTTCACCTGACTTCAACCTTGTTTTTCCACAAGCTGATAAGCTAAATCGCTCACAGCCAAGTTGATCTTCATGCCCCGAATTAAGAGACTGTATCAGAAACCCCTATATATTTTCTAAATCTAATTTAATTATTCTAAGCAGCGATAAGGTCAATCAGAGAAGCCCTGTTAGAAGCCAGTGGCACTGCTGTCTTCCTGCCCTGCAGTAGTCGCTTAACGGTGGGGGTCAGCGGCGGTAAATTCTGGTGCTTTGAAATGCCAGAATCAATGAATAATGCGTAAAAGATTTGGATTTAATGCCCTCACCTTCTGCAGCTTCCGAACAACATTTTTCTTAATAAATATTGATAGCAAAAGTGTTTTTCTCATAACTTTATAATACATTCTATGCATTATTGTCCACAGATATCTTTAGTAAAATATAGGTACATACTAGAGCTCTTGTCCACTGGCTCTGTTTCACCTTCAAACTTGAATTAGTGAAAGCATATATACAGGAGCCGTGGTAACGTTAGAATCAGAAAGCATCCTTCTCCAACAAACTTCACTATAGAGTGACATTAGTAGGATAACCTGCTAATCCTTCCTCCTCACCTTCTAATTTCTATTTATTGGTTGATTTTTGAGAGACTGTCTGAGTAGCCCAGACTGGCCTCCTGCCTCAGCCTCCCCAGGCCTGTGATTAGAGGCAGGGCATCACCAGGGCTGGCTCAGCACAGTGTTAGTGTATATGTTGGGGGCAGAAACGGTCCTTATTTAAAAAGACACTGACACTCCCCAACTGAGGACTAGCCCTCCTGCATTCTCTGGAAGGATGCTGAGTGCCTCCTGCAGCATTTGGAAGCCACTGTGAACCAGGCTCTGCATGTGCAATTTTCAGTAACATTTCATGTGTCTTACAATTTTTTTTTTGCATTATAAGTTCTCTTTAAAATTGTATCATGAGACAAGATTTGTTAATTAACTTACTGCGCTTTTTATTCCCTCCTCTCATTTGCCTGTTTATGAATCTTTTCATTGGAAGCATTATTATTTTTTTACATTTATTTACTGTGTGGCGAATGTGCCACACCACACAGATGGAGGTCAGAGGACAGCCTGTGGGAATCTGTTCTCTCCTCCTGTCGTGTGGGTCCTGAGGATTGAACTCAGGTAACCCGGCTTGGTGGTGGGTACACCCACCTAGCCATCATGCTGGCCCAGAGTGCTTTTAATTAGATTCTAATGCTAAATTGCTTTTGTGCTTTGGAATAATCCACTAGAAAGAGAAAGCAAATAAACTGGTAATCATTCAGCAAACAAAACCTGTTCTTCCTGAAGTAAACCTAAGCAAGGAGATGATAGCTGTGTGGTGTTCTGTCAGACTTCATCAGCCACCGTGGGGAGGAGACACAGTTACAGACCTGCTGCTTAGGAAACCCCAGAAGCCCCGTCTCCCCTGACTTGTTGATGCTGCCTTCCACGAGCTAAAATATTTGTGTTTTTTATTTCAGTGACGCTATATGCCTCCTGCATCCTCCTGGGAGTGTTCTTGAACAGCAGCGTTCCTATCTTTTTTGAGCTTTTTGTGGAAACTGTCTACCCCGTCCCAGAAGGGATCACGTGTGGAGTTGTCACATTTTTAAGTAATATGTTCATGGGAGTGCTTTTATTTTTTGTCACATTTTATCATACAGGTAAGAAGTTGATATTTTTTCTTAATTTGCCATCTATATGTTTTGTGACCGACAGGTTTGTGGAACTGGTGAGTAGTAGACCTGTGTGGAGAATTGTCACTAAAACTTACCACTTTATGTAAGCGTTCACGCGACAATAAAACAGTAGCCACAGTTGTTTTTCTTGAAGTGTGCCCACGGGCACCCCACCCTTAGAGTGTTTGAATCACCTGGGCTGGGAGAACTGTCCTCTGTTTTCACCAGTGTCTTCCCAGTCCTACCCCCGGCCATTGAAGGTCACTGGTAACATTACTTTAAATACACGTAGACTGTCCTCTCTGAGCACAGAGTGTAAATTAGTGTCCAGGGTGTATGTGCTTTAAAGCCTTGGAGACAGGAGTAAGTCAGTAGGCTGAGCTGTTCTCTGAAACAGGGTACTTACTCCAGGAGGCCACACTGTTTGCAGGGACCATCTGACAAGCCTGTAATTGAAGTAATAACTGTGTTAACCTCCTTGGCCAGAGATACATTTTTCAAGACATTCAAAGCAACAAAGCAAAATCATGACAACTTGAACTTCTCCCAACTGCACAACATGTCTAAATGATAATGTTAATAATGTGATTAACAACAAACTAGATGGCCTCTGTCAGTCAGCGCTGCACACAAAGGCTTTGGCTCCACTCCACCTGGTGGGGGCTTAGGTTATGGTCAAGCAGAGGAACACGGATGTAGTTGTTGCCCCTTCTCTTCCGTTTCCAGCCGGGAGAACACCACCTGTTAGAGAACGGATATCTGCATTCTACACAGAGCCTTGCTTCTGTTGTGTTACAGCTTTAATTCACTTCAGTTGTGCCGAAGTGGAAATTAAGGGGCTGTCGCCTCTTTGCATGGCAAAGCAAAGTATGAGCTAGTATATGCTTCTAGCATGATAGAAACAATTTTCCAGCTGACAGGCCCAGGTTTACTAAGTGGTCTGTGCAGCCTACCAGAACATGGTTTTTCCTGTCAACTAGAAGTAGTTTTTTTTCCTCGTATTTTAAAACAGCAGCTGATGTCAGATAATGTTATTCCCCAATGAATCTCTGTCCTTGGTCTCTGGTATATAACACTATTGATCAGTGGAAAGCAGGGGAAGTACCAACAACAGCAACCACTCTAGAAACTATTTCTTTTTCCATTATTCCTGGAGGCTGGACACTTAGTTAAGAAAAGTTTATTTTACTCATTGTTTTAGGGATTCCGTGCTTGATGAAGTATCCACTCAGATGAAGATCTCATAGGGCATGGTGGGAGAGATTACAGAGCAGGAGGACAAGACAAAGGCAAAGGAGGGGCAGTTATAACTTCCCACTAGACCCACCTCTCAAAGGGCTAGCAAACACTTCGGCTGTGTCCAACACCATGTTTTCATACCTTAGCACTTCCTTATGCAGAAGAGTGCTGGGTGTTTAGTATTTATCCCTCTTCTAGGTCCACCAGCAGCTTTTGTGGGGGGTTGTTTGTTTGATTTTTTGGTTTTTAAAGACAGGGTTTCTCTGTGTAGCCCTGGATGTCCTGAACTCACTCTGGAGATAAGGCTGACCTCAAACTCAGAGATCCACCTTCCTCTGCCTCCCAAATGCTAGGATTAAAGGCATGAATCACTACTGCCCAGCTTCCAGTTGCAACTTTTGATAGATCCAGCAGAGATTGACACCTGTGGAGAATTCCCAGCCTGGTCTGGTGTCAGGCCAGAAACTCATGCTCCTCTTCCAGAACATACAGACTGGGCTGGTCCAGGCAGAAATGGGTGTAACACAAACTGGGGAATCATGCTGGTCCTTAGCCGGAAGGTCTGGACTCAAAAAGGTAGTCCTGGGCTAGGCCAGGGGAAGGCACACTAGGCCAGCCCCAGAAGGGAAATAGAGTGTCTGGGGAGGAGGAGATCGATGCCCAGAGCCAGGTTGGGTGGCCAGGCCAGTGGTGAGTGGTGTGGGAGAGGAGACAGAAACTCAGCGCCTGTAGGTGGGAGCATGCATCCCAAACAGGCCTAGCCCATTCAGGGAGGAGCTGGTGCTCCCATTTGAGCCTGGCCAGCCAAGCAGATTGGCTGTGAAGGTGGCAGACTCTCCATGGAAGGAAGAGCACTTCCCTCCCATGCCCAAAATAAGCAATCAGGCAATCATGTTAGGGAGAATGAGAGAGAGTTTACTTCTGGAATCAGGGGCATTATATAACTTTGGGCAGTGGGGAAGGGTTTTGGAGGTGAATGTGTTTGATTACCTGGCTATTGCCCTATCAGAATTAACCCAGGGGTAGTGGGGGTGGGGGGAAAACTCCAGGGAGGCTAGAGGTATAGATAGACAAATGTTACTGACTGAAAGCCAAGGCACCCACAGACCTCATTAGCATGGGGAAGTCTTTGGGCAGGTTTATCAGGGGAGGGTTGGACCACTTGAGACTTCATACTGGGAGGATCTGGGGGTCCTCAGATCAGAGAGAAGTGGGGGGTGTCCACTGAGCAAAGGGAGTCCGTTATTCTAGCACAGAGCTCAGAGAGTTTCTGGCAATGCCAGACTTCTGTCCCATCAGCAGAAATCCCCCACATGTGGGTAGTGAATGTGTGGGTAGGCGTGAGAGAGCACAGTGCACACACTCTGAAGGCCTGTTTTGTACCTTCTTGGTAATTTATTGATGCTACAGTGTAAATGAGCAGGCTTCTGTTCTAGAGAAGTGAACCCAGTAAGTATGTGAAGATCACAGGCACAGGTTACCTAGCAGTGTGACCTGCTTAGAAACCCCTCTCACATGGTTGGCCCACTGCCCTTCAGATCCTACAGCAGAGTGCCACATGCTTTAGGACCCTAGGAAAAACTGCAAATCTAAAACCTTATAAAATGATTTCCTCAAGTCACTCCTAGTGCTGCAGCCCAGTGACCTAAACATTTTATATAGTGGACTTGATGACCTTCCACAATGCAAGTGTAGAAATGGTATAGTTGGGTGACTTTAAGATGAAAAATCGTCTACAATATAGATATCAAGGTTCAGGCATTACTGTACTCTTGAAGTCCCAAGTTTGTTTCTCAAGAAAGCTTGGGTTCCATTTATTTATTTATCTATCTATTTATTTATTTATTTATTCATTCGTTCATTCCTCCCTTCGTTCATTCGTTCGTTTGTCCGTCCGTTCATTCATTTGTTTGTTTGGGTTTTGAGAGATACAGTCTCACTGTATTGCCCAGACTTGTCTCATACTCCAGGGCCCTGGCCACCCTCCCACCTCTCCCTCCGAAGTACCAACAGTGACAGCATGCGCCACCATATCTGGCTGAAGCCTGAGTTTTGATCGTTGTAAAGAGCTGTGATTTTTAGCTCTCCTCTCAAGGAAGTTCTCCACTTCCTTGACAAGGTTCTTTCCCACCCACGCTGAGCTGTCTGGCGACTGCATCGGATGATTTTTTCAAGGCCTGGCAACTCTTCCCCACCCGAGCACATCCGACCAGAGTGCCTTGCCTAAGCGTGGGCTCCACCTGTGGTTGCTTCCAGATTAAGGCCGCTGACTGATGTGGAGCTGTGGACCACAGAGCCTTTCAGTACATGGAACCATATCACAAATTTCTTAGTATTTTTCTCACATGGGGGTTTCAAGATCAGTTTCTAAAAAGAAAGTTGCTTGCACCCTACCATGAGGGAAATGTTTGCTTCGGAACCCTCCTTGGGTTATGAAAGGGCAGTGATGCCTCATTCTAATAACATCACAGGGAAAAATCAATGTGGGGACGCTGCTGTCCTTCATGTACTCTAAAGTGCCCTCTGGTTTGTATTCCGAAGTTTGCCTTATCTGCCATGTTTTTTCTAAGCTCAGCAGGAAGTTTTGTCTAAATCCATAAAGATTTTGAAGTGGCTGACAGAATGTGAGGCTATAGTGTCACTGAAAAGATCCAGGTACCTGGCTGAGGTGGGCAGCTCTGCTGATGGCTACTGGGAGAGCAAAGGGGAGACCAGCGGATGTCACACCTAAGAAGGAAAGTGCTGTGGTGTCAGGTCTGCTGGTAACCCCTGTGGAGTTATAATGGAGGTTCTGGGGATGGTGCCTGGAGAAGATGAAACTGTAAACATGGCGACACGGAGAGCGGGGAAGAGGTTAGCAGCTCCTGGGAGAAGGAGAGAGGATGAGCAAACAGCGCAAACAGAGGGTCAGTGCGGGGCCCACGCAGAGCAGATGTGGCACTTGAGCTGCGGATTGGCACTGAGGATGAGGCTGCAGCGTGGTAGATGCTGGCGAGCAGCTCATACAGGGTGTGTTGTGGAGCCCTGCCTTCCAGCAAGGATTTGCACTCTCTCCAGTGAGCAGTGGGAAGGTTTGCAGGAAAACGCTTGGCCAAACAGACAAAGGGCTAATGCCAAATTCTGGTGTATTGGGCACCATTCAGTCATGTTCTATGACACTGACTCAGAAAGTCAGTGGTGCTGGCTTCGCAGCTTTGTCAGATTAAGTGTTTAAGTGAGCCCCCACCCCAGCTATAGTTTCCATGAACATCTCCAACAGGGAGATGGAGGGTCTGCCTCTGACCTTTTGCTTTCTGAAAAGGGAAGTGATTTTCAAGAATACTTGCTGTTTGTTAAGCCAAGCGAATTTCCTAAAAGTGGATTTGACTTTTCAGAGAGACACAGTAATGAACAAACATCTGAACCTAGACAGAAGGAATAATTTCACCCTCTAAAGAAATAAATGTTCAGCTTTAGCAATATTGGACAAATCCCCTGCCTGAAGGAGGGTGGCCAAGGATAAGTCAGTCAGTCACGGCATGTACGTTGCTTTAGCTCCCTATAAATTAAAGTCAGTGATTTAGAAGGTGCCATCACGAGCCACACTGCCAGGTAGGTGTCTGCTTCCTTTTATCCAGTGCTCACACTGTGGCCATCACATCAGAGAGCTCGCTGTTAGTACTTCCTGTTCAGTCTGCTCTTCTTAACTGCTTCATTCTCCTAGTAAAATTATCAGAAATCCAGGCATGTGTATAATGTAAAAGCAGAAAATGCCCGATTGTCCTTTCAGGGACCGTGAGAGTCAAGACAGGATGGTAGGGGCCAGAGCTTCTTGAGATCCCATGAAATCCAGGTACAGCGCAGAAAACAGCAGAAAGTCCACATCTGTTTACACTGTGGGGTACCGAGGCCAACTTTATCACTGAAAGATAAGGAAGCTGCTTCGTGAGCACAGTTTATAGAGAAAGTCACCTCAGCACCTGCATTCCTGTAGGTCATTCCTGATTCTGTCCAGCTTCCGTAGGCTCTGTGGGCTGTGAGTTAAACTGAAGCAGTGTGAGGGTTCTAGGATAATTTTTGAAGATTGAGATGGTGTTAGCATTTCACAGGAAGACAAAGAGGAAATGTAAACCCGAGGAAAGAAGGAAAGACGGAAAAACCATATCCCTTCATTTTTTTTTTCTATTGGAACTAATATTAGACTAGAGAACTTGTCCCCAACCACTGTTGGCGAGTTCTTCATGCCAAGATGCTACTTGCTCCCAAGCCTGGGGATTGATGGGCAGGTGGGGTAGGGGCAGAAGGAGGCTGGCCAGATACAGACCACCAGTTCATGGTCCCCGGAGCACCAAGCAGCAGCCAGTGGCTGTCACAGTTGAGTAACAGCAAGTGCCCCAGGAATGTCCTGTTAGTCCTAGTTCATGAGAGCACTTTTGAAATCAGTTCTTGATGGCATTAAATCAGATAACAGCCAAATCACTTGCTTGGATGACTTTTGCAGGTTTCCCAATGGTTGGCGTAATCCATGGCTATTCCTGGTAGTAGGGAAAAAAACTAGAAAAGATAAAACCAAATACATTGGTCCCTCTAGGGATAGAAATGATTAATTCTTTAATGTTTCACCTTATTTTCCTATATATTCTAATTCATTATGCCATGGTTACTGTTAAATATTTTTGTTGAGAAGTACATATTTCCATGAAAACATATGCAAATGTAATCTTAAAAATCAATTGAGGAGGAGGAGAGATCTCTCAGCGGGTTGCTCTGCAAACATGAGGACCTGAATTCGGTTCTCTATACCCATGTAAAAAGCTGGACATGGTCACCTGCATCGCTAACTCCAGCCGAGCTGGGGGCAGAGACAGGAGGATGGCTGCAGTAACTGACACCCTTCTCTGGCCTTTGGCTATGTGCACACCTACATTCAACATTCGTACAGCTCACACACGAGCATGAGTGTGCATGTATGTGTGTATACATGTAAATAAAATAAAATGTGAATTTTCTCTTTATCTAAATCCACCCAATATTTCTAGACAGAGACAAGATTGAAGGCGATGGAGGGCACTTAAAAAACAATTAGCAAGCTAACACTTAAGATGATCAATTTTTTCCCTTTGAGCTAATAAATTGATTTTGCAACCAAAGTGAAGGTATATCAAATTGATAAAAAGTTATTAACAACATCGATTAAATATTCCACATGAAAGTCCAGTAATATATCATACACAACACCTAGCCTGAGACTGCCAGGGTACGGTAGAGTGGCTTCCAGCGGGCCTTTGTCACGCTTGCTTCAGAATGCACACCAGACACCTCTGGGTGTGCAGGTAATGCTTTGCTGGTGCTGCAAGAATGCTTAAAGCTGCAGTTTGTCTGTTAATTATTTATTTTGTCTTACAGAGTTGTCTTGGTTTAACTGGTGCCTTCCCGGGTCATGTCTGCTCAGTCTTCTCCTCATTCTGTGCTTCAGGGAATCCTATGACAGACTCTACCTTGATGTGGTTGTCTCAGTTTAAACCTACAGACTTGCATGACTCTAAAGGGAACAGGCATCAGTATGCAAATTTGCTTGGAATTGCACAGCCAATGGGAGAAAAGTCGAAGAAAGACACTTCTTCCAGAGGTTTTGTTAAGTTACAGAGCCTCACGTTAATTTAATGACTACTAGGTAATAATAATGCAGGACTTGACTGTCATGGGGACTTGAAAACTCTGGACACCACAGTTGTGCTAGTGGCACACCTATGATGGTGTCACACTTGTACTAGACTCTGGGGTGGAGGTGTGACATCCCAGGATGCAGTACCCTCTCAAGTAACCCCCTGTGTGCACTGTACGAGTGCTAACCTACTGATGAGCTGAATTATGGGAAGAAGATGACTCCTCCTAGGCACAAAAGAGAAGAATAGGAGAGCTGCCACTAACTTCTAAAGACATTGGAACCCTGTATCAGATTTTTAATTACAAAGTAGCCACTCTGTATACCAGTGATAGAAGTTACCACATGTACACTACGTGTTTTTCTAATAAAGCCATTTCTTACATGACTCCTAATTTTTAATCAGGTTGGAAGCCTTTCTCTGTCTTTGGCCACAGGCCCTGCCTCATTCCCCCTCACCCTTGTTTCTGTGAATACAGCATCAGTCACAGCAGCAAGGTAACTAAATGGCTGATAGGGTTGCATTAACTTATGTGAAAAGTGTAATTCCGTTATGATTTAGCACGTTGTTATAAATGAAATAAGAGCACGTGTGTCCTCAACACCGTGTGTGGCACACATGTAAAGTCCACTGCCAACTGTCATTTTTACCTGGTTAGATTGTATTTAAATGATGCCCATTTGAAAAGAATGATGTGTAACATTGAAGGTTTTGGATCTGTGTGTGATTTATGAATTGCACCCTTGTGGTTTAATTGAGATTGTAATATACCCAGTCTAAACAAAGTCATTGTATTTGATTGGACAGAATTTTACCAATACCTGTTTCTTTCTATAAATAATGGATTTTTTTAAAAAACATACTCGTCACATGGCTCTTGGACCAGTCTTTCACTAAGTCGTGGTGGGCCTGAGACACGACTGCTGGGAGTTCCATAGCTCCTCTTACACAGAACCAATCCTTCCCTAAACATCCAGAGCAACAGCAACCTCTACTGTCTGCCTCCTCCTTCCTCTTTCCTCACATGCAATAGCAACTCCATGGCCAGCCAACTCTTCTTACAGCTCAGTCTCTGTGCCTGTGTAAGCCAGCTCTGGGTAGCCCCATGGAAAGGCTGGGCAGTATGGACTTCTGCCCTCCTCCGTGCACCATCACACACCTGCAGATGCATTTCTTACTGCAAATTCAAGTCGAAGGCTACGTACCAGCTTACCCTGGTCTTGGAGGAGGGTTCAGGGATTGCCTAGTGTCTTCCAAGGCTCTAACTTGTGAAGGGAGAAATGGAAAGTGCTCAGATTTAATATCAGTCTTCAGGCACCTCTGCGTCGTTCCCCACTCTGACCAGTCTGGTCCCTTAGCTGCAAGAATGGGAGGAAATAAGAACTGCTAAGGAGAAGAAAGCAGTCCTATTCAGCCAGCCTTAGCTCTACTAACTCTGTCCTCATCCTTCTTAAAGCAAAGTAGAAGGCGGAATTCTGAAGATGATGGGGAAGTAGTCTCTAAGGATATGCACAATAGCTACCACCCCTCCCATTCAGGGAAGAGAGAGAAAAACAGAAGGAGTGTGAAGTATTAGATGGTGCTACATATAAGGCTTTTGATGAAGAATGTTGTAATTGTTGATTCTACTTTCAACACAGAGTGCAGAATAATGCTTTAAAAATATGACCTAAAATAGCTGGTCATTTGAAGGCATTCCAAGTGGATGCATTGTACCATTCTCCTTGGCACACGTAAGGTAAGGCCAGTCACCCGTTTCAGCTATGTGCCTTTCTCCTCCAGCAAACAATTGCTCTGGTCACACACTGCAACTTTTCTGAGTGATGAAAACTTCACACGAGGGCAGCCGGTGGGCTTGAGGGAAAGGGTTTGCTAGCTAGTCCTGTGTGAACTTGACACAAGCTAGAGTCATCTGAAAGGAGGGACCCTCAACTGAGAAAATGCCTCCAGAAGATCCAACTATAAGGCATTTTCTTAATTGGTGATTGATAGGGGAGGGGGCCTGCCCCATTGTGGGTGGTGCCACTCTTGGGGTGGTGTTCCTGGGTTCTATAAGAAAGCAGGCTGAGCAAGCCATGGGGAGCAAGCCAGTAAGCAGCACCCCTCCATGGCCTGTCCGTCAGTTCCTGCCTCCAGGTTCCTGCCCTGTGTGAGTTCCTGCCCCCAATTTCTTTCTGTGATGAACAGTAAGTCAGAAGTGTAAGACAAAAAAGCCCTTTCCTCCCCAACTTTTGGTCATAGTGTTTTGTCACAGCAATAGAAACCCTAACCAAGACCAGTTGGTACCAGGATAATGAGGTTGTGCTGTGGCAGACCTGACCATGTTTTGGGGGGAGATTATGGAAAGACTTTGGAACTTTGGGCTGGAAGAGCCATTGAGTGTTAAGAGCTCAGTGGGCTCTTCTTTAGGAGCTTGGAAGATGAGAATGCTTAGAGCCGCGCAGAAGATGGAGGCCTGGCTTGTAAAGTTTCAGAGGTAAATGTAAGGCTCTGGCACCGTTTGCTCTTTTGAATTAAGAGTCTGTCGTTCTGGTCAGCTGGGGCTGAAGAATCAGATGTGATTAACAAGAGACCATCATGTTTCCTGAGTGCTATACAAATCCTGTGATTTCTGGTCAACACATGCTAGCTCTGCCCTTGTCTCATATTGGAAGAAGTCTTAGCCCTCCACCAATCCAAGCTCTCTATGTAGAATTTATAGAAATGACCCTAAAGAAGTAAATTACCTTGTCAAAAGACTAAGTCATCCAGTGTCCGTGGGGATCGGTTCCAGGATACCCTTGGAGCTTCAACTCCTCTGTAGAAATCGAGTTCGTATTTGCATATCGCCCACACACACCTCCGGGTTATTTTAAACCATGTTCTAGAATACTTGCGAATTGCCCAGTACAATGTGTAAATAGCTATTCTGTATTGTTAAGAAGTAAGTAAAAAGCCTATACATTCTCAGTTCAGTTGTAATTTTTTTTTCCCCCAGACGTTTCCAATCTGCATTGGATTAAGTCCTTGGGTGCCAAAGTGGAGAGGGGTACTGGAGTGATAAAAGTAGACCTGTATTTTCTGAGTCTCAAACTTAGGCCCTTTCCCTGTCTCTCAGCATTACAGCTTAATTTAAAGTGCTTACGGTATTCATGAGGATTCTGAAGGGAGGGCTGCAGAGTGCAGAGACCGCCACGGAGTGTGGGAAGGGCAGGGTCTGAAGGGCATTGATTGGTTCCTGTGTAAAGTTTAAAGTAAGCCATGTCACAGGCCCTGTAACGTTTCCCCCAGTCCCACGGGGGCTTCATGCAAAGATTCTGATGAATAATTCAGTCCTCATAAATGAGCCTACAGCATCATTAATTGGCAAGGACCTGTTATCATATAAGCTCCCTGTGGCTTATCAATTAATACTTCACAGTTCATGGGAAGAAGTGTTTTTAATATGATCCATGGTAGAGATGTAGGAGCAAGATAATTACACCCATGCATTTCCCGGGAAGAAGGAACTCACAAGAGGGAATAGAGTACACATGTAATTTTGCATATTTAAATGTGTATGGCCTAAGGGCCAGGTCTCATCTTGGACCATATATTCATATTTAATTATTGAAAATGTTTACAGCTTGTTTTTAACGAAGCCTGTCTAACGAGGGATCCAGGCTAAGGGACTTGAAGTTGAAGAGATTAAATCCCCATCTACTTATCTTTTAATTGGTTTTTATAAACTTTTATTTTTTACTCAAAATGAAATACTCATCTTACATTCTGCATGAATACCTGCTTTATTTTTAAGTCAAGATCAAATAAAAATACTTGGTGAATTAGCTTTCAGTTAATGTTAAAAATCACATTAATTTCACATTTGTTCCTGAAGCACTAAGTACAGGGATTACTGTGGTGATATAAAAGCTGCAGTAAATGAGGCCACAGGTGCAGCTCCACGGTAGAGGGGCTGCCCAGAGTGCACAAGGCCCTAGGCTCAGCCCTCGGCACCAAAACAATGAAAACCCTGTCACATAAAAATACAAAACCATAAAAATATTTGAGTACACTAAGAAATACAGAAAAGATACAATGTATTATAACCCTATAGAAGGGGGGGTTGAGATAAATCTTACCTGTGTCAACAGTTTGCTAGTCTGTTAGGAGAATGATGGAATATTCTAGGAGAGAGATTACAGTGGGATTTGCACTACCATCAAGAGCTGTGTGAGAGTACCCAGTGCTTGTAGAGATGTCCACCCAGAAAGGCATCTTGCCATTCTTGGACGAAATGGTCATACATCCGGACTTAGAGGCCCCTTTGGTGTACCTTAGTATTAGAAAGCGATACTTCTTTTAAACAACTAATTTTTTAACTGAGGTTTGTCTGCCTTGGCTTGCCTTTCCATTTACTCAGAGGATTATGGGACAAAACAGACGATCTCATTCTAACCTTCTCTGTTTACAAATAAGCAGAGCGCCTCTTGGAGAAAAGTGGCTCGGCTGGATTCTAATGGTTCCCGGGGCTCTGGGGCCTGCATTCTTTTCATAAGTGATCAGAGTCTTACAAGTAATTCTTCTAAATACATTTTCTCTCACTTTTTGAAAATGTTTTGAAGAAACACACGAATGTCTGACCATTAAAAAACACCCAAGGCAAGAGTGCAGAGTTAGAAGATACACATATTTCTGAAAATGTATCTTGACCCCCAAAAGACTGAACTTTTAGCAGACCTTGCCACCAAATTAATAGTTATCCCTTGAGATCATTTAAGACTATGTACTCAATCTGCTGCCCTACTGTGTACACAACCTGTTTTAAGTTTAATTTGCCTCTAAGAGAACGCTATAACCAACTTTACTATGCCTTAGATTTGGATTTTCCACTAAATCAGATTGTAAATCAGACTGTAAATCAAATTGTGAAAATCAGCTTTTACAACCTAAGCTAATACATAACTTAAAGCTTAAGTTATGTTATCTTCCATGCCTCTGACCCAGAATTATGTATGTATGTATGTTTGTATGTATGTATATATGTATGTATTATGCAAGTATGTATGTTTGTATGTATGTGTTGTAATCATTTACTGAAAACAGCCAACAGATTGGTGTAGCACAGTGACTTTTATTATCTTTGTTTTATTATACACTCTATTTTTACTGGGCTTAATACCTCTTCCTCCTTTCCAACCCTTGTTCCTTCCAAGCCCCCAATACTATGTGGGAGAGAAGGACAGTTAAAGGGAAAAAGGATGCAGTTCTCTTTGAGCTTCTTCCTGCTGATTTGGGTCATTGGGTTCTTTGAGGGCAATACCAATCTCAGTCCAGAAATCCAGCAAACCAGGAAACAGCAGCAGAAAGAACCAGCAGTATGGACAGCAGTAACCTCTTTCTTCTTTGTTGTGTCCCCTCGCTTTCTTCTTTGTAGCATACCCCTCTTTGTTTGTAGTGCACCCCTTCTCCTTGTGACTCTGGCTTTTTTTCTTTTATATCGAGATTTTCTTTTTTCTTGGTTGTACCCTCTCTTTCTTCTTTGTAGTGCATCCCTTCTCCTCTGGACTTTCTGGCTTTCTTCCTTCTCTCAAGTCCTCACCTCTGCTAGCTCACATGGCAGTTAATAGTTTACACCTGTGGTCTTAACTGAAACAACCTCACACCTGGGATTAAACAGAAACATTCTCATAACTGTTTTTTTAATATATATAAACAAAACTCTTAACCACAGATTGGGAACAACCTTAAAACAAATATCTGCCATAAATATTACAAGCAACATGGATATAGATTGATAACATCTGTTTTCAGTTCTGTTTGCTTATCTGAGTCAGTCTGTTAAAGATTCCTGTAAGATGGGCATGGTGGTGCACGTCTTTAACCAACACTGGGGAGGCAGAGGCAGGTGGATCTCTGTGAGTTCAAGACCAGCCTGGTCTACATAGCAAGTTGAAGGCCACCTGGGGCTTCATAGTGAGACCCTGTCTGTGTATTTACTTAAATACTTATGGAAGCATAAATCCAGTCATCTGGGGAACTATTTCTCACATCATGGTGGTGTCTCTCTCTAGAGAAGTAGTAGTTACGTAGACCTTCCAATACAGCTGGTTCTTTACCAATAAACTCTAGCATGTCCTGAGATTGCAGCGTGAATTCTGGTGTGCTCCCTCCTGTTTTCTTTCTGAGAAGACAGTTCCTGTTATTACTCACTCAACTGAGATCCTACCCTGTGAAAGAATGTGAGTGACCAACCTCCCAAATCTAAACTGGCCTTCCATACAGGGCTTTCCTGCCTTTTTGTCTCTGCAGAGACACTCAGTACAGCCGAGAACAAAACACTGAGAGAGTAAACTTGTGACATCTTGGTGTTTTAAAAATAGCAGCTCACTGCAGTTCTGGTAATTCTCACCTTTTGCTTGTTACCTTCTTTAGCTACCCAGGTCCTCGAGCATCAGCAGGCTCATGAACAGAGCAGAACAAGAACTCAGTTTTACTTGGCCCCTTCCTTCCATGCATGTGGTACTACATGCCATATGGAGAGCTTCACACATGCTGGGCAGGGGCTGTGGCACTGAGCTACACCTCAGTCCTTTTCTCCAGGCAGCATCTCACTAAGTTGTTCAAACTGGCTTTGAACTTGAAATCCTCCTGCTTCAGCTCTCTGAGTACTTGGGAAGACGTGCATATGACACCAGGTCCAGCTTAGGTAACTTTCTCTCTAGTCTTCCCTTCCACCCAGCTTACTCCTTTCTGGTTGTTTTTTTAACTATTTCTGACCCTGCTGAGAAGCAAGCTAGGTGAAGCTAGATGGCTGGCAGTAGAGAGCTGGCCTTGCTGTTTTCTCATGGCCTAGACTAGCGAGGACACAGGGAACAGGCCCTTGGGCTTCTGGCTCTCATGCTAGGCCTAGTGACTTCAGCTGTCTGGCCTTGAACAATCCATTTCTCATTGATATGCATCTCAAAAATGAGGGGTAGACAGTGATGTTCTCAGGGATTTCTTCCTCCCCAGATCCACGCATAGTTCAGTGTTGGAAATGGCTGAGGCGTTGTGTGTAGCCTTAAGAACTTGCTGACACCTTCATGTTCATTTGCAAACCAGCCCCCTCTTCCCACATACCCTGTCCCTGGACTCACGAAATACTGTGCTGCATTCATTGCAGCACGAAGAGGTGGCCGTCTGGTGTCTGCAGTTGGAGATAAGCTGGAGGTGCTGTTTATCTTCTCAAAGGCCTTTATATATGATCACAGGATTTATTAAATTTATCAAATGCAATAAGAGAAAATCTGCCACCTGATGTGGAGATAGCATTCCGGCAGACAGGTGGAAGTTTGCATTTGTTCCCTGCAGTCAGACCTAGTCAGCTTCCTATCCTTTGCGTTGATTCATTGTGAGGTGACCTGAGCCTGTAGCTGTAGAAACCAAACCACCGGGTTTGACAGGAAAACTGAATGTATGTCCCTAGAGTTCTGGCACCAAGTCACTATAAGGTGCTTGTGGTGATGACCAAAATCTACTAATCAGACAGAGGTCCAATGGGCTGGTGTGTGATCCCTGTGCTGGTGTGGGTGAATGTTTGTTCTGGAATCTCTGTTTCCACTCTAATCTGAGCATACAAGTTGCCAGTGACAGATATGAACCCAAATTTGGGGTGCTGGGTATGTGTATATATTGAAAAAGACAAAAAAAAAATCTGCCTTCCAGAACTTTCCAAGAATATTTTTTAAGAGAGTGGGGGGAAAAGACAAGTCTTGTGTTACTTTTCTTGTTTCTATGACACAACACTTGACAGAAGCAACTTGGAGGGAGGGTGTGTTTGGGCTCAGACCGTTGTGGCTGAGGAAGGTGTGGCAACAATGGGAGGCTGGTCACATTGCATCTTCGGCCAGGAAGCAGGGAAAGACCAATGCTGGTGCTCAGCTCAACTCCTTTTTGTTCACTCTGGGACCCCCGCCAATGGATTGATAGTACCCATTCTCAGGAAGGGTCTTCTCTCCTCACCTACTCCTGCCTGGAAACACCTCCCAGACATACTCCAGTCTAGCTGATGAGGAAAACTGAGATCACAAGCCCAAGGTAAGAGGACTTTTGTGCCCAGCATCCTTGAGGCTTTGAGCAAGTGGTCTGTTCCCTCCGATCTGCTGCTCTCTCACCTCTACAACTCTGGTCCATATCCATGAATCACATTCACAAAAAGTAAAATATGACCTGAGTATAGTACCTTATTTTTTTAAAGTTTTTATTAACTCTTGGAGAATTTCATATAATGTATACACAGATTATATTTATCCCCCTGCCCTAACTTCTCCCATACCTCTCTACCCACCTACCCAACTTTATGTTCTTCATGTTCAACTCCTCTCCTTCCCCATCAAGTCCAGTTTCTGCTGGATTCTGACTTCTCCTGTATGTGGGGCCTGCATGGGCTGTGGATGGTATGCCAGATGTCAAACCATTGAAGAAAACAGACTCTCCCTCTCCCAGCAGCAATCAAATGCCAATAGCTCCTTGCCTAGAGTTAGGACTTCATGCCCACCTTCCTTCTCCATGCTCCCTCTCTTTGTCTGGCTTCAGCTTGTGCCAGCCTCGTGCATGCTGTCAGTCACTCTGAATTCATATGTACACTGTTTCCTTTCGGTCATCCACCACCTCTGACTCTTACAGTCTCTCTGTCCCCTCTTCCACACTGATCCTTGAGCTTTGAAGGATCCATGTGACAGAGATGCCCCAGTTAGGGCTAGGTGGAATGCTATATCTTCGTTTCATTACACATTGCATTTTTAGACAAGCCAGTTTACACTTTGCATTTTCAGATAAGCCAGACACTTCCATGAGACCCTGTTTTTGTCCTGTTAGAGATGCCAGAAACTAATTCCAGAGTGTCTCCATGTCCAAATAGTCCTTTGTTCATTGGTACTTTCATTCATCCTGTCTAGAGTTTACATTTCTGTATACAGTATATAGCTAGAAAGACAGTAGGGAAAGGGGAAAGATGTTTCTACCCCAGAACCTTTTCAAAAGAGTTTTTTTAATAATTTATTTATTTTTATTTTATGCACATTGGTGTTTGGCTTGCATCTATGTATGTATGAGGGTGTCAGATCTTGGAGTTAGAGACAGACAGTTGTGAACTGTCATATGGGTGCTTGGAATTAAACCTGGGTCCTCTGGAAGGACAATCAGTGCTCTTAACCACTGAGCCATCTCTCCAGCCCCCTCTGAAAGAGTTTTTAAAACAGCAGAAAGAAGGATGGAGAGAGCATCTGTTAGAACCTGGTTTTGTTCTATCAGGGAAACCATGTTCAGTTCCCAGCACCCATGCCTGGCATGGCCCATAACTGCACCTCCAGGGTATCTGCCACCCTCTTCTGGGCTCTGAAGGCCCACATATACAAGTGCATATGCTAACACGCTGGGTTAAATTAATGAAAAATCATTTTTAGAAAATATTTTTCAAAAGGGAAGAACAGAAAAGGAAAAAGAAAAAAAATCTCTCCTGAAGCAACAATTACAAAGAAATGTGTTCCCCAAATACATAATCATGCACAGCAAAGCCCAAATATTTTTTCATATCAACAGTAGTTGACTGCAGGTAAACCCAAAGAAACACTCAACCACCACCTACACCAAAATAACAGGAAACAACAACCCCTCATCACTAATATCCATCAACCTCAATGGACTCAACTCCCCAGTAAAAAGACACAGGCTCACAGAATGGATCCGTAAACAAGACCCATCATTTTGTTGCATATAAGAAACACATCTCACTAACAGAGATAGATGCTACCTCAGAGAAAAGGGCTAGGAAAAGGTTTTCCAAGCAAATGGACCCAGGAAGCAAGCTGGCGTAGCCATCCTAATATCAAATAAAATAGACTTCCAACTGAAGTTAATCAAAAAGATAGAGAAGGGCACTACATATTCATTAAAGGAAATATTCATGAAGATGACATCTCAATATTGAATGTCTATGCCTCAAATGCAAGGGTACCTACATTTGTAAAAGAAACTCTTCTAACGCTTAAACTACACATCGATCCCCACACATTAGAAGTGGGAAACTTCATCACCCCACACACAACAATGGACAGGTCATCGAGACAGAAACCAAACAGAGAAATAATGAGTCTAGCAGAGGTCATGAACCAAATGGACCTAACAGATATCTACAGAATGTTTCACCCAAACAAAAAGGAATACACCTTCTTCTCAGCACCACATGGAACCTTCTCCAAAAGCAACCATATAGTTGGACACAAAGCAAGCCTCAACAGATACAAGAAAATTGAAATAATCCCTTGTATCTTATCAAACCACCATGGAATAAAGCTGGACTTCAACAACAACAGAAATAACAGAAAGCCTACAAACTCATGGAAACTGAACAACTTTTTACTAGATGACCACTGGGTCAGAGAAGAAATAAAGAAGGAAATCAAAGACTTCTTAAAATCCAATGACAATGAAGGCACAACATACCCAAACCTATGGGACACAATGAAAGCTGTGCTACGAGGAAAGGTCATAGTACTAAGTGCCTTCAAAAAGAAAATTGTGACAGCTCATATTAGTGAATTAATAGCAGAACTGGAAGAACTGGAAAAAAAAGAAGCAAACACTCCCAAGAGGAGCAGAAGGCAGGAAATCATCTAACTTAGGGCTGAAATCAACAACTTAGAAACAAAAAGAACAATACAAAGAATCAATGAAACCAAGAGTTGGTTCTTTGAGAAAATCAACAAAATAGACAGACCCTTAGCCAAATAAACTAAAAGTAGAGGGGAAAAAACCAAAATCAACAAAATCAGAAATGAAAAGGGAGAAATAACAACAGACATTGAGGAAATCCAGAGAATTCTTAGATCCTACTTTAAAAATCTATACTCCACCAAATTTGAAAACCTAAGTGAAATGGACAATTTTCTTGATAGATTCCACCTACCAAAGTTAAATCAAGATCAGGTTAACAGATTAAACAGCCCTATAACCCCTAAGGAAATAGAAACAGTCATTAAAAATCTCCCAACCAGCCGGGCGTTGGTGGCGCACGCCTTTAATACCAGCACTTGGGAGGCAGAGGTAGGCGGATCTCTGTGAGTTCGAGGCCAGCCTGGTCTACAAAGTGAGTCTAGGACAGCCAGAGCTGTTATACAGAGAAACCCTGTCTCGAAAAACCAAAAAAAAAAAAAAATCTCCCAACCAAAAAAAGCCCAGGGCCAGATGGTTTCATCACAGAATTCTACCAGACCTTCAAAGAAGAGCTAATACCAATACTCTTCAAATTCTTCCACAAAATAGAATCAGAAGGAACACTGTCAAACTCATTCTATGAGACCACAGTCACCCTAATTCCTAAACCACACAAAGACCCAACAAAGAAAGAGAACTTTAGACCAATCTCCCTCATGAACATAGATGCAAAAATACTTAGTAAAACACTGACAAACCGAATCCAAGAACACATCAAAAGTATCATACACCATGATCAAGTAGGCTTCTGTAGGGAGTTAGAATAATTAAATTAGATTTAGAAAATATATAGGGGTTTCTGATACAGTCTCTTAATTCGGGGCATGAAGATCAACTTGGCTGTGAGCGATTTAGCTTATCAGCTTGTGGAAAAACAAGGTTGAAGTCAGGAAAAACAGGAAAGACTTAATGGACTGAAAAACAAGGTTGAAGTCAGGAAAAACAGGAAAGACTTAATAGACTTAAGAAACAAACTATCTGGCCTGGCATTGTTTTCAGCTGATAAGTGGGCGGAGCCCAAATTAAGCTGAAACAGAGTTCCTATTTAAGGATGGAGCTCCATAAAAAGGAGAGGCCCCTGATGCTAGAGAGCTCCGAGAGTCCTGCTGAAAAAAGTGCTGGCCATCATTTGATGGCCAGATCTCCCTGAGACAGAAAGAAGCTGGTAAGCAAAGAAAGCCTCAACTTTTCAAAAGACCAAGGACTAAACCCTGTGGCTCAGCTTTTGCCTAGAGGGGTTTGACCTGTCCAAACAGTGACCTAAATGAAACTGTGGCTGGCTTTAAGGACTCTGAGGCAGAGCAACAGAATTGCTGATGTGAAGGGGCTGGGGTCTTCCAGAGAGAAGAAAGCCTTAAGCCTTATTTAAGGTAAGACTGTGATAGCCAACTTACCTTGACTAATCTACATCTGAGACATTCCAGAAAAAGACTGCCAAGTGCTTTAAAGAGTCTACAACAAAGACTGTGTTCCTGAGGACTGAGGACCTGCCCCAGATACTTTATCCTTCTAAAAGGTTAGGAAAATAATTATCAATAGGATTAGCAGTTAGGTTAAAGGGGTTATAGGAATTAGTAGGGTTAATAGTTAAGAAATAATTGTTATTTCTTATATGTGAATATTGGTAATAAATAAATAATTAATAATTAAAAAGTTGATTACAGGCTTCATCCCGGGAATGCAAGGATGGTTCAACATACGAAAATCTATCAACGTAATTCACCATATAAACAAGCTGAAAGAAAAAAACCACATGATTATCTCACTAGATGCTGAAAAACATTTGACAAAATCCAACACCCCTTCATGCTAAAAGTCCTGGAGAGAACGGGCATACAAGGACCATACCTAGAAATAATAAAGGCGATATACAGCAAGCCTGTAGCCAGCATCAAATTAAATGGAGAGAAACTTGAAGCATTTCCCCTAAACTCAGGGACAAGACAAGGATGCCCACTTTCACCATATCTCTTCAACATAGTACTTGAAGTTCTTGCTAGAGCAATAAGGCAGCTAAAGGAGATCAAGGGGATACAAATTGGAAATGAAGAAGTCAAATTATCACTATTTGCAGATGATATGATAGTATACATAAGAGATCCCAAAAATTCCACCAGAGAACTCTTACAACTGATAAACACCTTCAGTAAGGTGGCTGGATACAAAATTAATTCAAAAAAATCAGAAACCCTTTATGCAAAAAATAAATGGACTGAGAAAGAAATTAGGGAAACAACACCCTTCACAATAGCCACAAACAATATAAAATACCTGGGAGTAACTCTAACAAAGCAACTGAAAGACCTGTATGGCAAGAACTTCAAGTCCTTGAAGAAAGAAATTGAAGAGGCCATCAAAAGATGTAAAGATCTCCCATGCTCATAGATAGGTAGGATCAACATAATAATAATGGCCATTCTGCCAAAAGCAATATTCAGATTCAATGCAATTCCTATCAAAATACCAACACAATTCTTTATAGACCTGGAAAAAGCAATTCTCAACTTCATATGGAATAACAAAAAACCTCGAATAGCTAAATCAATCTTGTACAATAAAAAAACATCGGGAAGGTATCACCATCCCAGATTTCAAGCTGTACTACAGAGCAATAGTAATAAAAACAGCATGGTATTGGTATAGAGACAGACCAGTGGATCAATGGAATGAAATTGAAGACCCAGAAATGAGCACACACACATATGGTCACTTAATTTTTGACAAAGAAGCCAAAACCTGTACAATGGGAAAAGGACAACATCTTTAACAAATGGTGCTGGTCCAACTGGATGTTGACATGTAAAAGAATGATATTAGACCCATACTTATCACCTTGCACAAAACGTAAGTCCAAGTGGATCAAAGACCTTAACATAAGACCAGACACACTAAATCTATTAGAAGAGAAAGTGGAGAAAACCCTAGAACTCATTGGCACAGGTGACAACTTCCTGAACAGAACACCAACAGCTCAGGCTCTAAGACCAACAATCAATAAATGGGACCTCATGAAACTGAAAAGCTTCTGTAAGGCAAAAGACACTGTCATTCAAACAAAACAGCAGCCTACAGATTGGGAAAAAATCTTCACCAACCCCCACATCTGACAGAGGGCTAATATCCAAAATTTACAGAGAGCTCAAGAAATTAAATGCCAAGAAACCAAATAATCCAATCAAAAAATGGGGAATATAGCTAAACAGAGAATTCACAAAGGTGGAATCCCTAATGGCCGAGAGACACTTGAAGAAATGCTCAGCATCCTTAATCATCAGAGAAATGCAACTCAAAACGACTCTGAGATTCCATCTCACACCTGTCAGAATGGCTAAGATCAAAAGCTCAAATGACAGCACATGAAAGGGGAACACTCCTCCATTGCTGGTGGGAGTGCAAGCTTGTACAACCACTGTGGAAATCACTCTGATGATATCTTAGAAAACTTGGAATAGCTCTACCTCAAGACCCAGCCATACCACTGCTGGGTATATATCCAAATGATTCCTCACCAAACCATAAGGACGTTTCCTCATCTATGTTCATAGCAGCCTTATTTGTAATAGTTAGAAACTGAAAATAACTCAGATGTCCCTCAACCAAGGAATGGATAAAAAAAAAAAAACTATTTGTAGTAGTGTACATCTACACAATGGAATACTACTCAGCCATCAGAAACAACAAAATCGTGCAATTTGCAGCCAAAATGGATGGAACTAGAAAAGCTAAACCAGACTCAGAAGGATGCACATGGCATCTATTCACTTATAATCGGATTTTAGCCATATGGTACAAGATAACTATACTACAACCAATGCACCAAAAGGGACAGGAACATAGACTTTTTTTCCTGTCGACTAGACACTTTGCCCTAGTGGTGCTGCCTTGTAGACCCCCAGTGTATGAGGAGGCTCTTGGCCCTCATATGACTGCTGAACTGGGTCGGGGGACTGTTATGTAGGGACATTCCACTCCAGAGGAGTGGGATGGAAGGGATAGGGGAGTATAGGGTGGAGGGCAGGACTGGGAGGGGTGGAAAGAGGACACTGTGTTGGAGATGTAGCCTGAAGTAATAAATAAATATTAAAAAAAACCAATAGTTGACTTTGTCAATTCTGTGGACACAAAAACCACAGCTCTCACCTCAAAGGGAATGAGAGAAAGTTGATTCTGTAGCTACATATGGGTGACCATGGCATACCAGTGATTCTCAACCTTCCTAACATTGTGACCCTTTAATACAGTTACTCATGTTGTGGTGACCTCAAACCACGAAGCAATTTCATTGCTACTTCATAACTAATTTTGCTACTGTCAAGAATGCTAAGGTAAATATCTGATTTGCAGGATGTCTGGGATGCAACTCCAGAGGGGTCGTGACCCACAGGTTGAGAACCACTGGCCTAGGAGCATAGATTTGCATTCCCACAAATGTCGTAAAATATGGTGACAGTTTCAGAAAGTGTTTGGTGACTTTATAGTAACAAAGGAAGTCACATATCAAGATACTTCAAAATATGTTATATTAAAAAAATTGTGTGAGCGTGCGCATGCGTGTGTGCAAGTGTTCATGGAGGCCAGAAGAATGAGTTGGATCCCCTGGAGCCGGAGTCACAGGAACCATCCAGTGCGGATGCTGATAACCAAACGCGGGTCCTCTGCGTGGATGGCAAGTGCTCTTAACTGTTGAGCCGTCTCTCCAGCCTCTGAGACACTTCTTAAATACAATGGTAGAAACATCAGCTGGGCAGATTATAAACAGAGTACTGTGGGGGAAATCCTGCTATGGGCTTCAGGCGCTATCTGATAACATTCTTTCAGCTTTTTGGTTAGTGAGGTGTCCCCTAGTACATTCCAGAAGGATTTACCCAATACTGACAGATGTTAGGTCAAGCACAGAGGTGGTGAATGAATGATTACAGTGGCTGAGATAGGCTAAGGTTATTTGGCCCAGGATCTGTAACATTCCAAGTCTTCACAGTCATTTGAGGTTCCATAGATGATCAATGTAGGTGCTTCTTTTTTTTTTTTTTCTGGAAACTTCAGTTAATTTCAAGAAAAGGTTGTTCTAAATTCTGCTAAATTTCTATTGTGAGTATGACACTGGCTGGAGGTGAGGGGCATAGAATCAGCATGGGCCTGAGGAATCCAACCCTTCCATGTGTTTCCAAGGCTGGGGAAAACTGAAGCCGCCATTGGCACTAACTGTAAGTTCCTGCAGAACTTGAATGTAGACATAGTAAGAGCAGGCACCCTGATGGCTGCTTTCTAAGGGAATTTTGAATTTTAACAGAGGCTTGCAGTAAAAGGAAGTATGTTCAACGACAGAGCTTAGACTGTCAGCCTCGGGATGGGAGGGGCTCATTTCAAGGTTGGAGACCACAGAAGCCCTTCAGATCTCCACCTTTGCGGGAACCTAACATCCGTGATGCACAGCCAGCAAATTCCCTGTCTCCTGAGCCTTTGCCAAAACATAAAGAATGTTTAAAAATAAAGAAATAGATTATACGTTAGTAAAATTATGTCACCCTGTGCCCAAAACACATCCACGGGTCCCCAGCAAGTCACTCGATCGGTCTACACACAACAGAGTGCATCTGTCTCCATCTGTGACTCACAGAAAGTGTCTGGGAGAAGCCTTGAGAGGCACTGTGGGTTCCCCACCTTGGGCAGGATGGGGCATCTTAGAAAATCCAGCTGACACGTGCTGGGTGCGCTGGGTCAGCACTTCTCAGAACTCACATCCACGTTGCTCTTTCTGAGTCAGTGCTGAGAAAAGTCTCGAGAGGACCGGTCCCTCACCCTCATGTCCTACTGCCTTTGGCCATGCACTCCTGAGTACGTGATCTGTGTCCTGGAGGACCCCAGCCCCCAATTCCAAACCCTTTTGACTCTTTTGTGACCTCACTTATCCTTCTCAAGAGGAAAAAAAATCAATTGTTGTCTCAGACTACATTACCTTCAGAATAGAAATGCCCTTCATCATTCCCTGTGTTTACTCGGGTTTAATATAGATGACCCTCCCCACAAAGCACAGGAAAGTGGGCTGCATTCAGTCACCTGGATTGTCCTGTGTAATTGGGGAAGGGGTACATGATGCTGCTGATGCTGGCTCTCTTGGTTATATACTCGTCAATATTCCTGCAGTAAGTTAGTCGTTATCTGGATCTTGAGATGCGTGTTGGTTCAAACTCGAGATGTGTGTTTCTCACATAAGCTACTTTCATCTTAAAGCAGACTGTGATTTTCCATCTACTTTAGAACACAATTTAGACAGAGTAGAATGCTCTAAAGTCAAGTGTGGATTTTATCACAGCCAATGCTAACCGCTGGGGGAAGCAGTTCACGTGTAGATTTTTTAGAAGAAGAAAGGCAAGCATCAGGATGGAGGAATCTGCATCCAGGAATTCGGAAAATTTTTGGTTCCTGCTGTATGCTGGCCACTTCGCTAGACACGGAGGGTGCAAGCCGTTGCTGTCCTGGCCCTTGTAGAGATTTGCATTCCAATAAGCCTATTCATAAAAAAAAAAAAAAAAAGAAAAAGGAAAACAACAACAAAAACAAACAAAAAAAAACCCTGTAACTCAAAACCATCAGCCACCCCAAAGGACTATTAGAAGCTTTGTGACTCATATCCCGTCACTGTCTTGGTTTCTGTAGGAGATATTACTTTCTTGGGAAAAATATATTCTAAATCCTATTTTCTTAAGCCGTTAAAAATCCATGCTTGTTACTAATCAATGTGTGCGACCTTCATAGAGTAAAAAGTGCCCCTGAGTAGCCTTGGAAGGGAAAGGCAAGAGAGATCTGTTTCCATGGCTTGAAAAGAGGTGGAAGTCTTGGGAGGTGGGCGGGGAACTCTAACAAGCTGCCAGAGATCTCAGGGCTGCCAGTGTGCACTCGGGCATTGGATCAAGGCCAGACGAGATTTCTAGCAAGAGGAAGCAGAGACCGCAGAAGGAGGTTCATGAGATGAGACCCCAGGGGAAGTCCATGAGCTAGAATCAGGCCCTAAAGGTTAGGGAGGAACTCAGTGGTAGAGTTGTGTGCTTGGCATGTATATGGCCATGGGCTCAATTCCCAGTAGCATCAGAAGTTAACAAAGTAAACCATAAACCAGTCATGTAGACATATTTGTTACGGTGTCTGCCCAGCCCAAGTGGAGGAGGAGTTTTGGAGGCTTGTGTTGTGGCAGAAACAGGTTCTGGAAAGCAGAGCCAAAATCTGGTTGGGTTAGCCCCTCCCCTTACCGAGTCATCTAGCCCAGCCCCTGCTTCAAAGCATGTTCTGCCTGAGTGTGTCTGGCCCACTTGATTGATGGGGATACTGTACTTCACTCTGGTATCTGCTGCTGTTCGGAGAAGTGTGAGTCTTGAAAGAATGGGACTGGGGACAGAGTGAAGAAACTACCAGAGGAGACTTAAGCAGGACCCCAGAAAGGAGAGGGTGGCCAGAGGTGGGGACAAGCCTCTACATTCACACTTCTTCCCACACTTACATGTGAGCAACTGGCTCCAAGGCTTTGGGAGACTTCAGAGGTAGACTCTGGGTGCCTTGACTGGCACAGTAGAGGGAATTAGACACCCAACTGTAGAGGGTAGTGTGCATTGCTTTGCCTGGGAGGACCTGCATCCTAGTCAAAAGTCTATGACACTCCAAACTCTGCCTCCAAAGGACCAGTCTGTGACTGAAGGCTTTCTTTACTTTCTCTGTTGTGTTTCATGCACTCAGCTAGCTAGCTCCCATCCCAACTCTTAGATGCAAACAAATCTTGTATAGCTGAGGGGTGTTACATCCAACAAAAGTCACCATCTCCTAATGTCAGACTTCTCCACCATCCCCCATCCTCTCAGTTACACCCCTCAGAAGCAAACAAGAAGCCTGCCAGGTGCATAGCACTCAACCAAAATCTGGAAGCTTTGGTCTCCTCCCTCTGTCGTCAAACCTTGGAGTATTTAGGCTAATCGTGTGCCATTCGTTATCTGGATTTTATGGCTCCATGTGACATCACAATCAGGATAGGAAAGTAGACAGGATCAAGAGAATGAATGGGAAAAGGAAGGGGTAAGGTAAGTACAGAAATAGTGAAGGCTGCAGCTGGGAGGAAGCCTGGGACATCCTACTGTCACCTCCCCCCACTAATGGGAGCTTCCTCATTCCCATCTCTCTCTCTCTCTCTCTCTCTCTCTCTCTCTCTCTCTCTCTCTCTCTCTCTCTCAGCTTTGAGCCTCCCTTAGGCCTTGATTCTCAGTCTAGCTCATCCCTTCCCTGTCTACTCCTGCTGCCTTAAAGACTCTGACTCTGTGTGGAAGGACAGTCCTCTCCCACTGGGGACCTGGGTCCATTCTGGATTTTAGCCCTGTGAAGCAGTGCACGGTATATAGCAACTTGCTACACTCCCTACCTATGGGATATTGTGGTGACACAGCAGTCACCACACAAGGGGGTTCTCAGGGAAAGGTATGTGTGCTGTCTGCCCACTCCATCAGCCTCCCCTCGATCAGTGGAGACAATCAGACGAGACAGGGGTGATATCTAAGCATTTCCCATTTTAATGTTTCATTCTCTGGCTTATATACAGAACCAAATGGGGGATTTCCACATGGGCCAATCACATTAAAGGTCATCCCATCACACCACATAACACAAGCCTGGTAACATGGTGATCATGCACTGATCATGAGCATGGAAGTCTGGCTCACCCAATCAGCTGTACCCACGATTGGGCTTCAACTCCATGCCGGCATCTTCCGGCTGGCACCATCTTAAATATCTTCCACAAGTTAACTTTCATTTTCCCAGAAACAAGGCATTTCTCATAAGCCTCCATTTCCCAGGTCTCCACAGGATATGAGTAAGAAGAAGGATCAGTTCTATCCCAGAGGTTTGGGGATCATCTCTCTAGATTGGTTCCAGCCCCAAGACCTGATTTAAAATGGCAATACCCCATGTGCCTGGGAAAACTTTCCAGGGTCTGTGTGAGAAATGGTGCAATAGGATGAACAGGTGCAGGGAGGAAGCTTGACCTCTTCCCTGTGGAACGTGGTGCCCAGGAACTAGGGACAACAGCCCTGCCACCTAGTGGGTCTGTGTAGTGGCAGAGTGTGGTGGTGTTTGATGAATTCCCATGATGGTGCACAAAACTTTGAAATGTTCTGTGTGTTTTTAAATATTCTTACCACACCAAGATTGTATGACATTTTAATAAAAAAAAACATCCTTTTTGTATTTTGCTTTTGTAATATTTTGGGGTGTCTAGATTTTCATTTTCTGGGCAAGTATACTTTTGTAAGGGAATGTTGATGTCTTGAGTGTTTTTATAGAAAACTATAGTTAATGTCAACTGTCTGTACTGAAAAATATTGTTCACATGCAATTTTTCTTTCTTTCAATCGGACTTTTTAAGGAACTGTGCCTTGGCAGAGCATTTTCTTTAAAATGCTGCTTCATTTTGCACATTGTGAATACTGAAGATGCTGAGAAACAAGGGTGCATTTAAAATCTCTGCGTGGTTACATTGTAGAGATGGTAATGGGTATCACTTTGCCAAAGTGGTAATTAAATGTTTAATGGTTTCGAACGCTTAGTTCAGAATAGGGGTTCTAGTCATCGTTCACTGAGCCAAGCTTACAAACGGGTCCTGTATCTTTGGAAAATGCACTTTGGGATGGCAACTTCCCGTTCACTTAGGAAATATGGTCATGTTGACATTATGGATGTCTGCTTGTGGATTTGTAATAAATGTGTACTGAAAGCACTTGTGATAATGTGGTCCATGAATTTTGTTTTCAATCAAACTCCAAATGGCAGGAGAAGTGGAGCCAACGCTCCCTGAGTATTCAGGCAGCAAGATGTGGTGGGCAAAAAGCATGTTGGAAGTGGAAGAAGCTGAGTCAGATCCAGCTCTTCCACGGATGAGCCCTGAAACTGGAGAATCCCTTTCTTTCTGTCTTTGGAGGTCACTGGTCCTCATCCACCAAGAAGTATAATTAAAATCAAGGAGGAAGATGATTATGTTGACCTTGGACGTGTGCAAACTGTCAGAATCAAATTGGCACCACTTGCGTCAAATCTTGACAGAAAGTAGGGGGAGGGCCCTTAAGAGAGGGTCCTTATGCCCAATTGTCTTGTAACAAGAACTATCGGAATGCTGCCCAGGGGCCTGAAAGATGGCTAGCAAGTGCAAACCTGCAAGACTCTAGTCTGGATCCTCAGCAATACACACACATGCATACATACATACACACATACAAACACACATATATATACACACATGTACACATGCAAACACACATACAAACACATACTCACACATGCACGTATATACACACATGGCACACACATACACATATACATCACACACATATACACACATATATAACATACATACACACACATACACACCATATATGCTCACAAAACCTCTGTTGCAGCCTTGCACAAAGGCCTCTAAAACCTAACACACACACACATACACAAATACTGCTGGGACATCTGTCCAGTTCAGGCTTGGATAGGGGCCGCCCTTGTTATTGATCCCCACAGCCAGGCATGATTTTTTTTCCCCCAAAAGAACTAACACAGTCTTTCTCATTTTACCTTCAAATGTTCCTCCTTCCTTTACTTCCTTGAGTCTGCCCTAGGGCGTGTATATTCCCACCACAGTGTTCATTCCTGAGCGAGTTCCTGACGTGGAGACTCCTTCTCTGTCATTTAGGCTCATGGCATGTGGGTTTGGAGATGGCAGCCTAAAGTGGTGAACACAAAGCAGGTGGAAGATGTGGTTCTCCCACAGACCCGGTTCACTCTCACCTTCCCTCACCCTCAGGTCTGTCCCGGCCTTCAGCATCCACTCTTGGTTAGATGAACATAAGACATATCTCCGAGGTCATACAGGAAGGAGAATTCTTGTTCCAATTTTTTTGCCTTTTTCCCCCCTTTATAAAACAATACCAAAAAAAAATACACATGAGATCATTTTAAACCACAGCTGTGTGTTTTTCTTCCCTTCTTGCCCTACAGTTTTAACACAGAACACGTCATACTTGTGTCTTTATATTATTTCCTGAGCATTTTCCAATGACAAGAGAAAGATGTGATTTTTAAAATTACGGTCTATTTCTGGGCATAACTTTGTCCCAGAGGAGAGGCATTCTGGGGAATTCATGGTCATATATTTAGCGCCATCCTGGTTACTAACGGTTTCCTTTGAAAAGATACCTAGGAGGAGAAGTACTTAGTTCAGCTATAAAGAACCTGAGCGTCACTGTACCCCCACAGTAATTCTCCAGCCCTGTTAGGCTCTGCCAGCGAATCTGCTCCGGGGTGCCACACTGGGCTCTCCCTGTCTTTTGCGGCACTTCTCCTAGTCACGTGACCCAGAAGGACTGGCCCTGATTCACCCCTTCAGCTCATTTTACGGTAAAAACATTGGACTTGATGCTCTTTGAAACCCTGTCTGTCCTTGGGAGCACTCAGTCCTAACTGGGATGTTTTCATCAAAGCCCCACCCCTCAAGGCTTAGGGCGCCATGGGAAGAGGTTGTAAGAGCCAGAGGTGATGCGTGACTCCAGGAAAGGGCTTCTTCCCGACACAGCAGGACTGATGCACAGACAGACCCACAGACCCCACAGCAGTATGCACAGACCTGCACAAACTCAAGCCAAACCAAATCCCAGAGTAGAGAAGGGGAAATGGGCGCCAAGACCCACACCTAACCAAGAAGAAAATTGATTTTCTCCAACCAAGTGTGACTGGATGTATTAACCACACTCCATACGTTTCATTGGCTAACACGAATTAATTCGGTTTTTGTTGTTGTTTTGGTTTGGTTTTTTTTGTTTTCGTTGTTGTTTGAGCTTCAGTGCTTGCTTATGCTTATGTGTATATATACTTTGTTTTGTTTTGGTCTGTTTTGTCTTACTGGTTTTTTGTTTGATTGCTGTTTTTTACGTTTATTTATTTGTTTGTTTGTTTACTAACTTACTTATCTATTCAGTATGAGACAGGGTCTGTCCTGAAACTCCATATATAGACCAGGCTGGCCTCCAACTCAAAGAAATTCTCCTGTTTTTGCTTTGTGAGTGCTGAGATTAAAGGTGTGCACCACCATGACTGGCCTCTTGTTTTTTGAGGATTTTTTTTTTTGGCAGGGAAGGAGGGAGAACATACAGTTGGGTAGGAAGGGAAGTGGAACAGATCTGGGAGAAGTTGGGGCAGGGGAAAATGTGATCAAAATCTATACAAAAAATTAATTAGAAGTCGGGCAGTGGTGGTGCATGCCTTTTTTTTTTTTTAAGATTTATTTATTATGTATACAGTGTTCTGTCTGCAGGTATATCTGCAGGCCAGAAGAGGGCACCAGATTTCATTATGGATGGTTGTGAGCCACCATGTGGTTGCTGGGAATTGAACTCATGACCTCTGGAAGAGCAGCCAGTGCTCTTAACCGCTGAGCCATCTCTCCAGCCCAGTGGTGCATGCCTTTAATCCCAGCACTCGAGAGGCAGAGGCAGGAGGATCTCTGTGAGTTCGAGGCCAGCCTGGTCTACAGAGTGAGTTCCAGGACAGCCAGGGCTACACAAAGAAACCCTGCCTCAAATAAATAAATAAATAGATAGATAGATAAATAAATAAATATCAATAAAATCCTATTCATTCTGAATTCTAGTAAGCAAAAGAAAGGAAGGGGCAGTGTAGGAAGAGATGAGTCAGAGGAGGGGAACTCGGTTTGGATGTGTGGAGATAGGAAGGTGTAGGGAGACTCGTTCTCCACCCCTGGAGTCCTAGAGAGCCATTTCATGCATTATTTACTGGGTGGGCATCACTTGTCCTCCAAAAAAAGTTAGGTGTCTTAGAATTCTGTAAGGAGAGCATTTTCTGGAAGCTACAGATTCTGTTCTGTTCTTGTTACTTGGACGTATCTGTGAGTCAGACTGGCAGGAACACTCTGCGTTTACCCCACCGCTGAGCTCAGAAACAATGCTGTCATTTAGGGTGCTGTGCTGGCTTCCACTTCCACGCTGTTCTAAGCACTTCTTGCCCTTTCAGCTCCTGCAGCAAACCAGAACAGATTCTATTGTTAGCCCCATTTTGCATAAGAGGAGCAAACCTCCCAAGGTCAAACAGCAGGTGAGCCTGAAGCTGGGCTGGAGCCCAGGCTGTGTACCTGCAGGGAAGCTGGAGTAACCCTTAGGTCAAACAAACCCATGTGGGCTTTTCCAAGGGCCAGGGAAGTGTGTTGGCCAGACTCCGTGCTGAGTGAGTCCTGTTCCATGATCACTTACGTTTTGCCAAGGTGTCAAGTGTCAAAACTCTCATCCCTCACATCCCACAGCCATGAAGCCATATGACATAGATGATGGGACTGAAATTCCAAAGCCCAGGGTCATGGGTCTGTATCAGAGCCTGGGGCAGAGCTCGGGAGTGGTGAGACATGGGAGCTTTAAGGACACTGAGAATTTCTTTTCCTAATACTGACTTGAGTCTCTCCCACAGACAAGAAGAGGCTATGGCTGTGTTCTGCTTGCCACTTCCAATTTTCATTAATTTCTCTTCCTCTACAAGCCAGAGCATCACTCCTATTCAGCAGTACTCCCACAACATTCCTGCCATGCAAATCCTTCTCATTGACAGAGCCTGCCAGGCCTGTGAGATGACTCAGAGGGTAAACGTACTTGCCAAGCCTAATGACCTGAGGTGGATCCCCGGACCTGCATGGGAGCTTGGGAGAGGGAGAGTTCCAACTCTTGTAGGTTATCCTCTGACACACACACACACACACACACACACACACACACACACACACACACA
>CAJQZJ010000531.1:2993538-3006553 GCA_907164525.1 Lophiomys imhausi | reverse complement strand
ACACACACACACACACACACACACACACACACACACACACACACACACACAGTATCAACTGATCAATCAATGAATATAATTTTTAAAAGTAGATTGAAGCTGCCAACATTCCAGAATGAATGGGGGGGCCGCCCCTGAGTCCCCACCCCTGATTAAGGAGCCATTGGCAGTTAATAGCTATTAAAATGGGGAGTAGCATTTGTTTGCTTGTTTGTTTTCATGGTGTAAGTGCTGGCAAATTGCCCATCTCCAGTAAACACCTCACACCCTTGCTCCTACAAACAACCTTAATGAAACTCAGTGATCCACTTAGAAAAGAAAGGAAGGAGGAGATGTTGGGAAGAGTGGTCCTGAGGCAGGGGAGGGGGAGAGGAGAGCATAATGGCAGGTATGATGAAACCACATTATTTACATGTGTAAAATTGCCAAGGCATAAACGAAAAATGTTCAGTAACAGAAATAAGTAAAAAGCATGCCCACGGTGCCTCTAAGAACAAGTTATTCCAGAGCCAGGAGAGGGCTGCACACCCATCCCCTCCTCACGCACACCTATCCCTTCTCTGTGCACACCTATCTACCTATTCTTTCCTCTCATGTTTCCATTGTGGGTCATAGTGCATTACTTCAGTGCCAAAGTCCAGAATCCAGATGTGTTCTAGGAGAGGGGAAGGGTGGCTTCATTCTTCCTTCTCCAATTACTGGTGAGAATCAACAGATTCTGGGGGGGGGGGGTTGTGAGACTGCTTTAGGGAAACAATGGAAGCCTGGGTCCTCGTTTCTTCGGGACACACTCATGTCAAGGCTGCATCGTCCGTCTACTACTGTCCAGGCTGGAACAAAGCACGCCAAGTTCAAGATCCTCCTCTCTGCTTCTTCCATATGCTCAGGGAAGACAGGAAGGTGCTGATCACTTCTGACAGGTCAACAGTACAGGAGCTTCTAGGACAGTGGTTCTCAACCTTCCTAATGCTGCGACCCTTGAATACAGTGTCTCATGTAGTGGTGACTTCCAACCATAAAGTTATTTTCATTGCTACTTTATAACTGCAATTTTGCTATTGTTATGAATTGTGATGTAAATATCTAAGACACAGGATATCTGATATGCAACCCCTGTAAAAGTGTTGTGCAATTCCCAAAGGGATCTCGACCCACAGGTTGAGAACCAGTGTTCTAGGCAGTAAGGTAGTAGCCAGCATTCTCTTATACGCTAGACCCATGCAGTTTAACAGTTCTGTTGAGGTATGTTTTGTTTTAAGACAGAGTCTCATGTAACTCAGGCTTGCCTTAAGTGCTATGTCCCTGAGGTGGTCTTGGACTTCTGGTCTACCTGCCTCTCTACCTACCCAGTAATAGAATTATAGATCCATGCCACCATACTTAGCTATGACTTTGTATATTTAAGGTGTGAAGTAAATTTTGATACATGCATACCCATGAAACAGTCATCACCATAAAGATAATAACATACCATTATCTTTCTTTCTTCCCTCAGTTTCCATCTTCCAACCCAGGCAAACATGATTTTCTGTCTATCATTATAGATTGGTTCCATTTTTTTTCTGGAATCATATAAATGGAATTCTATTGTATATACTATTAACATTTAATTTTCTTTTACTCAATATAAATGTTTTCATATCCATAATGCATGTATTGGTGGTTCACTCCTTTTATTGCTGAATTCCATTGTATGGATGTATCACAATTTGTTTTTTCATTCACCTATTGATGGATATCCATACATAGTCTTTGACTCTAACAAATAAAACCATTTTGAACATTTGTGTAAAGTGTTTGGGTAGACATATGCTTTTTTCCCTCTTTGATAGATATTGTGAGACCCCAAAATATGGTGTTTGGATCAGGTATCAGGAAAAGGGGGGTGAGTGGCAATGGAGCCCATGGAGAATCCTGGGAACCAGACTCAAGGTGAAGATCTAACTTTATTGTTCAGTGCATAAGCCTTTATACGATTGAAAGGCTAATCAGATCATCCCATGCTAGCCTCAAGCACCAATAGCAACCAGTCAGGTTGGTGTAGCTATGAGGATATGTGGGGGGCACGACCACCTCAGGAGACTTCCATAAAGAAGGAGGAAGTCATCACAGCCCTAGCCTTGGATCCATTTTGAGACTTCACTAATGTGCTAGGGGTCCCTAGTAGATCAACACTGTGCAGTGGATCAGGATTGTTTGAGGAGCCATAGGAGCCACTGATGCCTCACTCGCCAGTCCCCATGGGCCTCCACAAGGCTTATCTCGACACTTCCCACATTATGGCACATCCAAAATACATTTTTTGTCATATATCAAAACAGTCATTCTGAGAAACTACAGATAGCATTAACTCTGAAAAGATGGCACTTTTTAGAGAAATTTATATCTAAAAAGGAAGCACTCACTTGTAAACAGCCAAAGATTCTATACAAGGCCTTTCCTATCTAGCAGACCTCTTTCTACAGAGCAGATCTCTTTACAGGGGAAGAACACTGAGGGAAAAATGGTCTGAGAGCTACCACAAGCAGAATTTATCTCAGGTGGCTGTTACCTGGGAGACTTTCTCTAAATGACAGACCCCACCCCTTGCTCTGAGCACCTGCTCTGCTCAACCTTCCATTGCTCTACTCCCCTTCCCTCCAGAAGCCACTACCCCCCCCCCTTTGTTTAGCTCTATGTATGTAAGCTTCACTATCTGGCCCTTCTTTGAGTCTTGTACTTTACATCTAGTTCTTGGGTTTCTTGCAAGTAAACGTTTGTTGCTTTCCTCCTGTTAATCTGTCTGTTGACAGTTCAATTAGTTCATACTCTAAAATTATTGAAGCTTCAAAGTGAAAGGAACAAATTTAAAGCTTCCCCATAATGCCTTCATGTGGAATGGCTGCTCGTACAGTAATTGCCATTGTGCTTCCCAGAGTGATTGCTTCATTGTGTAATGGGGACTTACAAGCTGCTTTGCTGAAAGCCCTGAGTCTTCACTGGGCTTCCAAGATGCCTGGTAGGGAACTAAAAACAGGATAAAACTTGCCATCTTTGCCTTCACTTTGTGCCTGTCCCTCTTAATTACCCTCCACTTGGGTTGGATTCCTGCCTGGCCCTGCACAGTAGGCAAACTGGCCACTTAAGAAGGATGTCTGAAAATGGACAACACAAGGTTGATCAGTCCTAAATCTACCTAACCTCAATCTCCTCTCCCCCCCAAGTGTTGAAGATGCTGCTAAAATGGTTTCAGAATTCATGGGTATGGAATTATCAACACTGTCAACAGTTAACTTTTGCAACAGCCTGTTACAGATCATGGGAGCAGCACTAGAAGCAGCCAGTCATCATCATGAATCTTCAGAAACAGTGACCAACCCAGGATGACCCGACTTCCCGAAGGGGATTAAACACCCAATGAGAGCAACTGAGACTCCCTTCCCTTCTAAACCAGAGCAATCATTTCATGGCGGAAACCAGATTATTCGATAAAAGCAATGATGACAAAGGAGTGTCCTCAAACAGCGAGACTAGAGATCATGACCAGACCACAGTTTGACCAAGAACAGCTTGCCTATGCACACTCTGCTCCTACCCTCACTCTTATTCTATTTAATCTTTGACCCCCAAGTCCCTGAAGGCAGGACTGGGTTATCTGTGCCCTTGTCTTCCCACACAGCTGTACTGATAGCTCCTTTCCTGTCTTCTCCACTGCTTGTCAGACACTCTGGTTCGTTGGGTCCCTTTGGATTGGTATCTTAGGACACTTGGAAGAATCTAGTGGTTTGGGACCCCTAAAGCTGAGGCCTTTGCCCTATGGCGCTATAACAATATCATTTTCACCGGTAATGTGGGAGCGCCACAGCTCACCACCGGGAGTTTTTGTGTTGTTTTTGCAGCTCTGGGAAGCCACTCCGCACTCCGCTCCAGCCTTTTTCCTTTTAGTCTTTTTGACAGGACTCCTTGTAGTTTAGTGATCATTCCTCATGACCAATGATCCTTTCTCCATTTGCTTATTCACCGTCCTCCCGTCTCCTTGGTGAAAGGTGTCTTGTTTTGTTTTGTTTTTTTTTTTTTGCCTTACTTTTGTTTGTTTGGATTTTCATTTAGGGAGCTTTGTTTCCTTTGAGAGAGGGGTGGGGAGAACATAAAGTTTTGAGTGGGAAAGGAGGTGAGAGAACCTGGGGTAGGGGAAAGAATGTGATCAAAATATATTGTAAAAAAAACAGATTTTTAACTTTAAAAAGGTCTCCTCAAATCTCTCCCTTTTCCTTTTATTATGTTTTTTGTCTTTTATTTGGATCTTGATAGTTATGTATTCTAAATTTGTAAATATTTTCTCCTAGACTGTGTATTATCTTTTTTGTTATTTTTGGGATCTTACTTTTTTTTTTCAAATGTGTGTGGGCACTTATGCACACATGTAGGGGTCAGAGGACAGCTCTGTGGAGCAGGTCTCCCCTATCCACCCCTATTTGGGTACCAGGCTCATGGAGCAAGAGCCTTTACCAGCTGAACCATCTTATTCACCTAAAAGTGTATCTTTTAAAAGCAATAACTTTGTTTACACCGGTTTGTCAATACTGAATTGCACTTTTGGTATCATGGTTAGGTCTTTGCCTAACCCAAGTTCTTAAAGATTTTGCCTCCCACCCCAGCTTTATCATTTTAATGAACTTCTGCCAAGTGGTTGAACACTATGTATTTTACTTGGACTCAAGTCTTTTTCTTTCTTTGCTTTGTCTGGTTTTTTGGGTGCTGAGGGTTGAAAACAGGTCCTCACATGTGGCACATTCCTTTAATCCCAGCACTAGAGAGGTAGAGGCAAGCAGATCTCTGTGAGTTCCAGGCCAGCCTGGTCTACAGAGTGAGTTCCAGGATAGCCAGGGCTGCACAGAGAAACACTGTCTTGAAAAAAACAACTAAACAAACAAACAAACAAAAAAATTGCCTCAGATTTCAATGTCACTGTTCTTTCCAGAGAGTACTGTGAATCCTTCTGTGGGTTGTTCAGTTAGCAGCGGCCACCAGGGTATGTTTTCAATCCTGAACCTAAAGGTGTATGAGGGCTGGAATGATATTCTGTCTCTCGATCTCTCTCTCTCCCTCTCCCCCTCTCTGTCTTTCTTTCTCTCTCTCTCTCTCTCTCCACCTATTAATTTGAATGCCTACTCTCTAAAATTTGTCTTTTTATTTAACATATTCAAATAGCCCTGTAATGTCTCTTATCAGTAATCATAAATTTTTTATTTAAATCTTACAGCCATGGGAATATTTTAAATTTTAAGTTATAGTTCATATACATAATCTCGGTTCAGAAAAATGTGATATGAGATATTCAAGCCTAAACCCTATTATTTTGGGTAAAATTATGTGGGGGAAGTAGCGTTATATATTAGCTGGAGTAGTAGAAGGAGCAGCGTGAACTCAGTTGCTGATGGATTCTTCCAGGGTTTTCATTTAATGCTGTGCTTCTTAGATTCTGTTGGCTACATTTAAGAGAATAGTTTTACTTTTAAACTGTCGGCATTTACAATATCCCAGAAATTGCATTTAAAGTTGGATGTCAACTGAGAAGCCATAGTAGGCATGACTGAAAATTTCAGACATATTAAGAAAATGTATGGGTAAAATAATACTAGTAAAGGGACACCCACTGCTGTACTCTACTGCGTTCCCACAAAGGACTGAGCAGGACTTGCTGTGATGCCACCTGGAAGCCTCTTCTGAGCTGTGAGGTGAGATGTTCAGGAAAGTGGCTTTGCCTCAGCACCAGGGACTTGTTTCCTTCGGCATGGGGCCAGCCAGGAAGGAGTTCCAGGTTCCTCTGTTCTCTGAAAGAGAGTTTGAAGGTAAGAATCGTAAACACAACCAATTTTTCCTGATCTGGTTAAAGATTCTCCTGGGCAACTATTTGGGTGGAGGAAGAAGGGACCAAAGAATGAGTTCTGAGCTATACAGGTAGGTGGGTATTCCTTAAGACAGTATGCTCCTGGGGGCTGCTGGGATTGGACCACGTCAGCCATCTTTACTAAGATGAACGGAGACTGGCATATGGGCTGGAGGTGTGAGGGTTCAGCTCCTCTCTCTCTCCCTGTTTCCTCTCCATTCTTCAGCCTGGGTTTTGGAGTGGAGTTCTTCATTGTACCCGGGAAGATTTCTTCCTTTGTGAGTTTTTTATCTGAGGGCTTAAATGAGAATGGCCCCCACAGGCTACTATATTTGAAGATTTGGTCCCAAGTTGATGGGACTGCTTGGGAAGGATTAGGAGGTGTGGTCTTGTTGAAGAAGGTGTGTCATAGGGATGGTCTTTGAGGTTTCAAAAGAAACTGCTAATCTCAGTGCTCTTTCTGCCTAGTGGTTGTTGATCAAAATGTGAGCTCTCTCTCAACTATTCCTTCATGGACTCCAACTCTTTGAACCAGTAATCCGAATTAAATGCTCTCTTTCATAAGTTGCCTTGGGTGTGGTGTTTATCATAGCAATAGAAAAGTGACTAAGACAAAGAGGACCAGGTTCGTAGTAATGCTGACACTGAACATGAGGCAATGACAGCCATGATAGGATGGTGACTGAGACGTGTGTGGGAGGCTCCTTTTTCTTGCTCAATACAGTCCCATCTTCCCTCAGCTTCTTGTCTCAAGTCCCTCCTTAGATCAAATGGAAGGAGAGCATTTCCATCACCATTTCAGGACTATGTTCCCAGATGGATCTTAAAATGAACCTCTAGGAAGTACAGAGATTTTCTACATACAAAATGATGGTTAAGCTGAGGGAGAGAATCAACTCATTGTCCAGGCCAGGGGTGCTGGCAGTGCAGGGTCAGAAGGGAAGTAGGCAGGAATGGGGAGAACTGTGGCCTGAATTAGGGAAGGGCCATAGTAACCCAAGCAGTTTCCATATTGGGGCTGTGGGAATCCTATGAAGAATGTTTGCTCCCCTGCCAAATTACATTCTGAAAGACTCAGCACCACACCTCCTTCAGGTCAGCTTTTCAAGCCTTTATTAAAACCTTTTCAGATAGTCACACCTCAGCCAGACTCTGGATCTCCAATTGGCACTTTAAAAAGCAGGGAACCAAGAAACACAAGGCTTCAAGACAAGATTTGATTGGGAGTAAAGATGTGGTGAGGTTCTCCAGGGACCTCTGACTAGGGAGGTACATGTTGAATCAGGTGAGGGGGGGTGGGGAGTAACCTGAGCTGATTTTCCTTCCTCTTCTGTTCTCAGAGGGGAGGGTCCCTGGTGCATATGTACAAAGCAAGAATTCTATTACTGGACTACCCACAAATGCAATAAAATTATTTCAAGAGGAACAGGTAGGAATAAACTATGAGACAAGCTATGACATTACAGTGAGCTGGACAAAATAAAAACCCAACAAAACGGGTAAGCCTATCAAAACTTAAAATATATATATACTGTGAGCAATTGTCTTTTTCAGAAACCATTCTGCCATTATAGTCTTTGCCTATAGCACAAGTTTGAAGACATCTGATGTCTTCCCTTAGGGGTCTGGTTAAGTAAATGGTGGGCCAGTTGTTAGGGAAGAGACAGACAGAGACCCTGAGGATGGCTGAGGATTGGAAATCCTCCAAGCAGCCTTACAGATGGATGGGTGCATGTGGCTCAGAACACACACCTGGGTAAATGTTAAAAACCACTCTAGGGTTCAAGGTGGGGCCAGAGCCAAACAGCACCATCTCAGAATGAAGCTTCTGGAATACAGGAATGAATCTGAAATTTCCTTCTTAAGTATGAAATTCTCCTTGTAACTTTGCCATTAAAATCTACAAAGGTCAGATTTTTGTTTTTTTCGAGACAGGGTTTCTCCGTGTATCCTTGCCTGTTCTGGACTCACTTTGTAGACCAGGCTGGCCTAGAACTCACAGAGATCCGCCTGACTCTGCTTCCCAAGTGCTGGAATTAGAAGCATTTTCTACCACCGTCCTGCTCAAGAATCAGATTTTAACTTGGGTGTTATTGGGTAGCAACAGCAATGACTCAAGGCTGTCAGCTGCAGGGTGGCCCCAATGGGTCACTTGACTACAGTTTTATCATCAGAGACCGATGTTTCTGAAAACTACAGAAATCTCAGGTAGCCCAGGCTGGCCTTAACCTTGCTCTGTAGCTGAAGATAACCTTGAAGTTCTGGTCCTCCTGCCTCTGCCTCCGGAGTACTGGGATGACACATCCTGATTTCCTCTATGCTGGGGTTTGACCTCAGGGTTCAGTGCATGCTGGGTAAACACTGTGCCCATTGAGCTGCGCCCCAGCCCCAAAACCTCACACTCTCTGAGAATTATTACATTATGCTATGCTATTTCCTTTTCTTCATTTCTCTGAATAGTCCTTCATCTGGATCAAAGGTGATTTAGTCACGAATATTATACATTTTAGTATTTTTTTCTGCTTATGAAGTGTTGAAGTAGAAAAACTGACATTATTTTTTAAATTAATTTTTCATAAGATGAATTCCCAAATACAATTTATGTTTGAAAGACTCATAACCTAAATAGAATTAAATAGTCAAATTAACATAATTCTTAAAAGTAATTTTATTTGACTTAATGAATGTGAGACAGTCATCAAGCCAGGTGACAAATATTAAACTCATGATTTCATCAAATCTCTATTATTGTGCCTTAGATCATTGAAAACTGTTTAACATATATTGGCTCACAGATATTATAATAATGCTCTTCCTGAATTTATCCAACTAATATTCTCTTAAACTCTCAATAATTTCCCCAGCTCGCTTGCTATTTCCAAGTGCTGGATTGTGTTTGAACACAAATTAATTGCTTTTGTAATCAGCATTAATTATCATGGCAATTTCTTCTTGCAATTCTAAGTGCACACATGTAGTTTAACTGACTAACAGTGTTCACATAGGAAGCATGAGAGATCTTCACTGAAGATTTATCTAGACAGTTACAGTATTTTCTATTAATAAACCTGAAAGCAAGCCTTGTGCATGTCACTACTGTGGATGTGCTGGTTACATTCAGTGATGACCTTCTGTCACTACAGCTGTCAATCAAGCTCAGCTCCTAATGCTGAGGGCAAAAAGGCAATTTTCAGATTTGGGGCTGAACTCTCAGGGTGTCTTGTATAAGCTCATGTGCAAATGCAGACAGTCTCCCATTTATGGTGATCTGCTTTCTGGTTTTCTGATTGTATAAAAGTGATAAGAATGCAGTTAAAACCATACTTCAAATTTTTAAATTTTATTCTTTTCCCTTGCTAACGATATGTGGTATCATACTCTCAAAATTCTGGACAGGGACAGTGTGCTGCCACGACAGCCAGTTATGTGAGATACTCAGTGCTTCTTTGGAAAGCATGCTTTGTTGCAGTTGATTTTGCCCAAATACAGGCTAATGTGCGTGTTCCAAGCACATTTGCAATAGGCCCAGGGAAGCTGTGTTGTCTGGTGTACCAGGCATATTCAATGCATTTTGACTTATATTTTCGGGTTACCTTAGGCTTATAGGCACACTATCCAATGTAAGTGGGGAAGCATCTTTGTACATGTATCTCTTATCAACCCAGCTTCCTCAAGGAGGAGAACCCTGGGGTCTACAAATTAAGGCTGGGAGACACATATAGCAGCAAAATATTATATAATAAAAATTAAAGAGCTAAAAGACTCAGAATGCTTTCACTGGAAAGAAATGGCATGTTTAAGGAGTGTCTTGTTTTCTTTTCCTGTTGCCATGACAAACTCTGACAAAAGCAACTCAAGAGACAAAGGGTTTATTCTGACTCACAGTTAGAGGACGCAATCCATCATGAAGGGTGACTCAAAGCCACATCTCATCCACAACCGAGAAGCAGAGAGGGAAGAATGCTTGCAGCTGCTCAGTTTGTTTCTCCGTTTACACAGTCCAAGATCCCAGCCGGGGAATGGTGCTGCCCACAGTGGGCTGGTCCTTCTACCTCAATTAAAACAATCAAGATGATCTCTCACAGGTAGGTCCAGAGACTCACCTATTTCCCAAGAAGTTCCAGATTATGTCAAACTAACAATTAACACTGATCATCCTAGGGAGGTTGATATGTTTATCTAGATTTGAACATTACATGTCAAACATCAAAACATCACATAGTAACCTATAAATCAATGCCATTATGTTATCAGTTAAAATTAGTTTAAAAAGAAGACTTACTTTCACTGTATTTTTGGGGGGGTTGTGTTGTTGTTTATTTGTTGTTTGGGGGGAACAGAGTCTCATTATGTAGCCCTGGATACCTAGAACTCACTACATAGGCTGTGTTGGTCTCATACTTGCAATGATCCTCCTGCCTTTGTCTCCAGAATTCTGGGATGGTAGGTGGACACCACCACATCCTTTCATGCTATTCCTTCATACTATTCAATTACAAAATTACATTTATTGTGTGTAAAGCTGTGCTCCTGCACTTGTGAATTTGCCATGACACACTTGTGGAAATCAGAGGATGACCTATAGGAGTCAATACTATCCTTCTACCATGTCGGTCTCAGGGATTGAACTAAGGTGGTCAGGGTTGGCAGCAAGCATCTTCAAATGCTGAGCTATCTTATCTAGTTTCCTATTTGGCCCCCACTCCTCTGCCCCACATACATAGGGTCTCATTATGTAGCCCTGGGTGGCATGAAGCTGGCTATGTAGACAAGCTGGTCTTGAACTGACAGAAATCTGCCAGTCTCTGCCTCCCAAGTGCTGGGCTTAAAGGTGTATTTATTTATTTATTTATTTATTTATTTATTTATTTATTTATTTATTTATTTATTTATTTATTTGTATGTATGTGTGGGGTTGCATGCTATCTTCACAGAGGCCAGGAGAGGGCATCAGAATCCCAGGAACTGGAGTGACAGGCAGTTGACAACCACTGTATGAATGCTAGGAATTGAACCCTGATCCTCAGCAAGACCAGTAAGAGCTCTTAGCCACTGAGTCATCTCTCCAGCCTACTGTTTGATCTTTATATATCCCAGTAGTTTATCCATTTTAAATACCTTCCGTGCACACTTAAGAGATTATTAAAACAATATGAGTGGAATAACAGTTGTTCAAGAAAGCAGAGCTCAAGGATTGCTAAGCAAGACTTAGAAGCTACCTGGTATTATGAGCCACAAAGCAGCTCCTGGGAACCTTATTCCCCTGGAGTCTCCTGAGGGAGAGTTACCCAATGGGAAAGTGGACCTCTTGTGTTTGAGAATGTTCAGTACTGGAAAAAATTGATCAGCTTTGCCCCAAATATGGGATGCCATGTGTTCTGCCAGTTCTGAACACCAGGGTTAAATCCTAGAAAAAAAATATGTCCCTTTGAAAGTATTTTTGAAGAACCTCTGGATACAGATGGATTTTCTAGTAAATTTCAGAGTTCAGCCCTCTCCAATCATCATAGCCAGAGACTGAGGTGCAACCTCTGAGGTCTCAGGGTAGCTCATTTGGAAGTTGGGACAAGGAGAAAGATTTTGTTGGAGGACCCATTCTGGGCTAGCATGTAGCAGTGAATCTTCAGAGGTAGCCTAGCTGTGAAGCTAGAGGTTGCAGAAGGATCTGAGGTGAGGACCAAGCCAGGGTGGGAGAGACAGGACCCTGTGAGGAGGCCCATGGTCAGAAAGCAATGGTCTGGTTGTTTTTCCATTTTAAAGTCCATTTACTCAGGACTCAGGAGCTCCAATTGCTTGGTACCCAAATGAGTGTGCTAGACGCCCTTCAAATGGCTATGGCCAAGTATCTTACACAAACAACTTAAGAAAGGAATGATTTAGTTTGGCTCACAGTTTCAGTACATGGTCCCCTGGCTTCATGCACTAGGCATAACATCATGATAAGAGCATATCGTAGAAGACCTTCATGGTAGACAGCAAGGAGAGAGAGAGAGAGAGAGAGAGAGAGAGAGAGAGAGAGAGAGAGAGAGAGAGAGAGAACATACAGCACACAGGAAGAGGCCAGGCTAAGATAAACCACCCAGGCCACCCAGGGATACATCCCCAGTGACCTACAGCTTCCAACAAACTTCCTCTTGTGGGATGTTTTTCCGTAACCCAAGTTTTTCCACCCTCACCCAGCTCCCAGAAATAAAGACTCTGAGACTTTATTATATTTACAAATGCCCAGACCAAAGCTTTGTATGTTCCCTGACTAGCTCATAACTTAATATCCCATTTATTCTAATCTAAGTTCTGCGGTGTGGCTGGTCACCTCTTCTCAGCTTTCATGCATCTGTCCTCCTCCAGACTTCCCAGACAAATCCTCCTGCACCTGGCTCTATCCCAGAATCCACCCTTTCTACCGGAATTCCTCCTTCCTATTTCTTGCCTAAGCTATAGGCCAGTCAGCTTTTTATTGACAGGTGAAACATCCATACAGACATAAGAGATTCTCTCCACAATCCCCCCTTTTAGTCCAACAAAAGGCTTTTTTTGTTACAATAACAAACTATAACTTCTACTTTCCCCAGTAATGCCATTGTGTTGTGAATCCATCAAATGATTAATCCATTGACTGTTGTCACTGCCTCTGTGATCTAATTGTCTGTGACTATGCCATCACACACGGCCAGAGCACTTCTGGATACAGGCATGTTGATTGCTAAGGCTGAGAACACAGCAGTACCTAGTGGGCTTCTCTTTTTACTTGAAGCTCTCTTCCAGCATGCTGCAGTTTGGAGAGACAATACCCACTTAGTTGACCTGAGAGGACATTTTCAGGGACAGTGAGAAGGTTCAGTGGGTAAAGCCCTGGAGATCTGAGTTCAATTCCCAGAACCCCCATATGTTAAAGGGGGGTGTGTGAACTGACTCCACATGTGCATTGTGCCCACTCCTACATGTACCTCCAAAATACACACAACAAACAGGTAAATGAGGGTGGGGGGATTTGGGGCTGGGGAGATAGCACAGCAGTTAAGAACACTTGTTCCTCTTGCAGAGGACCAAGGTTCTGTTCCCAGCACCTAAGTGGTTGCTCAGAACCATCTGGAACCTCTGTTCCAAAGGATCTGATAACTTTTCTGACCTCCACAGACACTAGGC
>CAJQZJ010000531.1:2956774-2988814 GCA_907164525.1 Lophiomys imhausi | reverse complement strand
TGTGTGTGTGTGTGTGTGTGTGTGTGTGTGTGTGTGTGTGTGTGTGTATGTGTGTGTGTGTGTATGTGTGTGTGTTTGTGTGTGTGTGAATGTGCATGTGTGTATGTGTGTTCCTGAATACATGAGGGGCCAGGAGAGACTCCCAAGCAGTTCTCAGCCAACAACTCTTGAGCAGTAACAGTCTCCATAGGCATGGAGGCCAGACTCTGCCTCCTATGGTCTTGAGCCTTCCTTCTGGGCTACCTTGTGTGCAGGCTGAAGGCAAGGCTAAGGCCTGTGCCAAGTCAGATTAAAGGGCCTCTCAGTACTTTCCAACCTCCAGTTCTCAGTCCTCACTGCCCCCGACCAGAGGGATGCCCTGGTCAAGATATAGACTGTCTGACAGAGGTGGTCAACCTAGGTCCCCTGTGACAGAGAGCAGCATCAGAGTGGTCCAGCCCCTGGGCTGAGATCTGAAGCTGCTGGGACACTTGATAAGACATTTGATAAATTCCTTTCATTGACAAGCTGGATACAGCCCAGGTCTTTTGGGGGGCCATTAAAAAGGGGCAAACTTATCTGGTGGTGGCCATTGGAAGTCATTTCCAACCCAAACCTAAGAGCCCAGTTTCCTGCCATCTCTACTCTCCAATTTCTTCACATGCCCAGTAGGCCCACAACTCAGATATGGCAGGGGAGAGTGATGGTGGGTCACCGGAAGACCATGAGACCTGGGCTAAGCCAGATCTGCAGCCATGTGTCAGCCTGAAGCCAGTCCTCTCTCCCATGGTCAATGACAGCCACAGCTTTCTGAAGCCAGATGGGACCTCCAAAGGCCATGCAGCAAGTTCTCGGCCCAGTGCAGAGGGAAAAACCAAAGTGGCTCTACCGTCCCATTCCACTGTTCTGTGCCCTGGGAAGGCAAGGACCCAAGTTCTGGGAGGGTAGGATCAGCTGTTAGGGAAACAGCGCTGTCCAGGTGAGGCCTCGGGTCGGAAGCTGGGCTTGTTCAGTGGGCTGGGGTAGTAGGTGGTTGTATACACATTGGTCTGCTGCAGTGGGTAGAAGTTGGCTCTGTCGTCAGGGATCAAGTTATTCTTGTTCAGTGTCTATGGGAAGGAGAAGGAATCAGAGAAAGGAGAGAACAGATGAGGAATGGTCCAACCCAGGACAAGGAGTCCTGGAGCAAGCCATTAAGAGGAACACCCTTCATGTGACCACTGTCTCTCCCCAACCCAGTGATGCCCAGCATGGAGCCAGGACCATAGTACCCTTCACTCTGCTCTTTGCTTTACACAGAGGTTCCCACCTTGAATTCCATGGGGGTGTACTTCTCATTCTTGGGAGTGCCCCCACCCTTGTAGTGCAAGTGGTTAGGGGTGGCAGGATGGACAAGCGTAGATTCCTGAGATTGGCGCTGGCAGTGCTGGCAAGACAGGTACACGGCCAAGGTCAAGAGCCCAGAGCCCAGGAAGCAGGCCACACTAGTGACTATTAGGTGGAGGAGACTGAACCCTGGAAGAAGATAGACAGGTGGTGAGGAAAGGGCCGTTGCGAAGGAGAAAAACTGTTGTGTTGTGTTGTTTGTCTTCCAGGCAGCAGAAACAGCTCCAAGAGGTTCCAGGACATGGAGAAAGGAAAGGGCTTTGGAGCCAGAAAGAAAGGAAAGAGAGAGGAAGGGGAGGCTGTCACCAGGGCCTTCTCTCTCAGGACAGGCAGTAAGATGGAGTTGGAAGTGACAACAAGAATTGAAGAGGGATGACATTCTTGGATACAGACTGGTGATGGCCTCCTAGTGGGGGTGGGGGTGGGGGGTGGGGTGTCTAGGAGGAAACCATGTAGACCTCTCCATTCACAACATTGAGGTCATGTGGGAAACCGCCCCAGGCTTGGCTGTCTGCAGCAGAATTGCGAAGAATACAGATACAGACCCGAGTGGTAGAGGAGGGTCTGAAGGGCAGAGTGACTCTTTTTACCTCCACAGCTAGTGGTCTCCTCCACACTGGAAGCAGGCAGGATGACTGGAGGGAGACAAATGGGGAAGGTGAGAATAGAGTGAAAACGGAGGACTCTCTCCTAGTCTGGGTGGCATCTAAAAGAAAAAGAACCCATAGCTCAACAGCTTTAGGGCCTTCACTCCTTCCAGCTTCTCTGTGGCGCCCCCTTCTCTGTAGGGCAGCCATTAGGTAGAGGTATATAGTATGAGATCCCCAAGCATGAGACAAATGAATCATTTCTGATGCTTCATTTTGTACTCCAACCTCCACCCTGGTGTTCAACTTTCCGAAGGGGAAGGGTGTAGGGGGAATGAGAGTACGTGTGATGGGGACCAAGGGGGGGGGGATGATGCCAAGGTACCAGCAAAAGGACCTACCAGGAATCTCACTATAGGGACAGGGCCGGCTCTGGCTGTTGTTGCCAGCACAGGCACCTGGCCCCGGGACAAGCTCCTCACAGTTCCGGCTCCGGCTCTGGGCCCCATCCTCAGTGCAGACACCCCACTCAGACCACAGTGACCAGCCTTCTGTGGGTTGTAGGTTGGGATGAGGTTGAATGTCTCAGGATCTCCCTGTTGAGGCTTTGTAGGTCCTTGACTCTCCCCAACCCCATTCAGATGCACCCAGTACCTGGGCAGGCCTGTGTAGCACATAGTGCCTCCTCCGTGTGCAGCCCGAGGCAGATGTCCTCACCTGGGGACGGTGCAGGGTTGGTGCAGGATCGGGTGCGTTGATAGTGGCCACCACCACAGGATGCTGAGCACTGGGACCATGCGGTCCAGCAGGACCAGGCACCCCGCACTGTTAAGTGTGGGTTGGGTGTGTGAGAGAGGCTGCCCTGGGCCTCATGCCCTCAACACCTACCCCACTCCAACTCAATAGGTCACTGTATTAAAGGGTGTTCCCCAAAACCCCATATCGGTCCCATCTTAAATCAAGTTCCCTATTGGGCTAGCTCGGTAGGGAAAAGAAAAAGTGAGGCAGTAATGAAGAAATACTTCGCTCCTGCTCCACCCCAGTAGCCATCATGGAGAGGGAATTGAGAGTTCCTGAGGAGATGTGTTGCACAAAGCTAAGATTTCCTTCCCCAACCTTACCTGGGCAAGCCTGCGGATTGCAATCTTGGTACTCCGCGGCGTCTCCCACGCAGGGTAGGCCCCCATTGCGTGGCTCTGGGTTGGTACATGTTCTCTTGCGGACGCGGAAGCCCAATTCACAGTCCCGGGAGCAGGATGACCACGGGCCCCAGGCAGCCCAGCCTCCGTTCAGAGAGAGCGGGGACGTGCTCCCGCTGCGCAGGAGATCCTCCACCAGGGCTGCAGAGGGCCATGGGCTCAGTGACCCTGACTCTTGGCTGTCTGCTCCACCCCAGACCTCCCCTGGCTCCCGCTCCTGTCCTCCCCACCGTTCCGGGCCATACCGTCGGTGTCGCAGGCTCCGGTACCATCAGCGGGGCAGGTCCTGGTCTCTGTCCTCCTCTTGCCCAACTGCAGACCGTGCGGGTCCGGCAGCGGCGCGCGGCAGGTGAATCGGAAGCGCTGCTCCTGGCGCGCGCCACCCTGGGTCACGTTCACCGGCAGCCAGGGTGTCCAGGGAGTGTTGCGTCGCACTTCTGGGCAGGCCTCGGGGTTGCAGGTCTTGAACTCCTTCGGGGTGAGGTTGGTTTCAGAGCCCCAGAGGCATGCAGGCCTCCCCGCACCCTGCACCCGGTGCCGGCCCCGCGCCCTCACCACGCCGCAGCCGGGGCAGGAGTTGCCATTCTCGCAGGTCCGACGGCGAGACTGCACGCCGCCTCCACAGTTGCTGCTGCACTTGCTCCACGAGCCCCAGGAAGCCCAGAAGATGGGCACCGGGCAAGGCGTATTTTCGTTACAGAACCTGGGGAGAAGGGAAGCCTGTTACCCTAGGGAGAGGTGCTGTCATCCAGGCGCCAGAATCCAGGCTGGAGGATGCCGGGATCCCCGCATCCCTGCTCCGGCATCCCTGCAGCCGCAGCCAGCTCACCGCTCCTCCCGGCTCTTGCCCACGCAGATGCGGCCCCCGTGGCGGGGCTCTGGGTTGCTGCAACTTCGCTGACGGACCTGGAAGCCGATTCCACAGGACGTGCTGCACTGTGCCCACGATGACCAGGCGGTCCACGCCCCATTCCTGGTGGAGTGGGAGGGGACAGAGACACATGCCCCTCTGAGCCCTTGCTTCTTAGATCTGGGCTGCATCTGAGGCAGATGGATTTTGTATTGTTGTCAGGACTGGCGAGACAGTGACAGAAAATATCAGCTCCTAACCAGGCTGGCTCAGGCAGATTCGTGCATTCATCCGTTTGCTCATTCATGCCTCAAATATGTATTGAGAGCCTTCTTCCATATATCAGGCTGTGCTCAGGGCCAAGGACACAGTGATAGGGCCGGGCCCCTACACAGACAGGCAAAAGGACACACTCTTTAGAGGTCTCAGTTACCGTTCCAACCTGAAACCTTCCTTTCCCCCTTCTCAGATACCCAAGCCTCCTCCAAGACCTCACTCTCCCCACGTCTCCATCTCCCCTGGATTAGCTTTCCCCAGCCTCAGACATTCATGCCCAAGTTAACTTCCGAAATCAAAATTGGACTGTTTACTGGTATCTTTATCCTTAAAATAAGGTTAACGCCTGAACTCTGACCACTTGAGGTTGCTGTGAGGGTTATCTTAGTGATAGCAGATAAAAATAATTATTTTAAGAGTTTCTTAAAATTCTAGGTAAGTTGTGATAATAACCATTTTATGCAGTTCCCTGGTACCAGCCAGTATAGTTCATTACAGACATCATCTCTTTTTAACCTTCTCAGCAACTCTCAGGTGGGTATCGTATTCCCTACTTTAAAAAGAGTGGCTAGAAGGCTGGCCAAGGTCACACCTCTGAACAGGCGATACAGCCTGGGATCGTCACCACCTCATGCTGTCCCTCAAGTTTGGAACAGCCAAGCTTATTGCTGCTAGCTTTTGGCAGCAACTCCCACGCCTGTCCAGTCTTTCTCTTTGCATTTCCTGTCACTGATGTGAAAACTCTCCTAGTGCTTATATTTCCTGCCTCAGACATTAGCTTCCTGTCCATTCCCGAGCCCTGCACTGAAGTGTAGAAACCTGGGTGAGATGCCCCATTTTCCCAGTTCTCTCCATACCAGTCCCAAGCAGACACTATGCAAACCCTGTCCTCACCTACCTGGAACAATTGGCAATGTGGATGGCTGGCCCCAGGCATTCGAGGCCCCCACAACGAGGCCTTGGGGAGTCACAGGATCTGGCCCGGCACAGGCAAGAACCCGAGTTGTCTCCATCTAAGTGCTCACACGGTTTCCATGGTGACCATGGGCCAAAGCCCCCATCCCGTGTCACATTCCGTACCTGCAGACTCATATAAGGGGCAAGACTTCTGTCACACAAGGGAAAGACAGGGGAAGTATGAAATCCCAGGGCACATGGGGCATATATATATTGATGGGGAGTCTGAAGGGAGAACACAAGGGTTCTCACAGGACAGGCTGTGATGTTCTGGATCCAGAGGCTCATGTTGGAACTGTCCTCCAGCGTGCTGCAAAGTTGCCGCTTCCTGTCCCATCCGCAGTACGGGTCCCGTGCTCCCAGGCATGCCCTGCCAGATGGAAGTCCTGAGACTGAAGCTCACTGGCTTCCCAGTCTTAGTCTTGTCTCTAGAAAGCACCTGGACTACCTCCCCTTTGGGCACCCTCTTTTTAGCTTGGTTTTCTTCCATGAAAAAGATGAAGTTCAAAGTTGGGGGTTTAGCTCAGTGGTGGAGTGCTTACTTAGTAAGTACAAGGCCTTGGGTTCCACAGCCAGGGCCACAAAGATGAAAAAGAAAATAGTTAGGTTCACTGTGCGCTTGCTGTGTAACTGGCTAGTTTAAAGCACTTCCTGAAGCAAGAATGAGTTCAGTACAACAACCCCCTGAGGTAGGCCTGCTACCATTTCGTCAGGTAGAGGAAACCCAGAGAGTTCAGCAAGGACTCAGACTTAGCCAGGAGACTGGACTGCTTCACCCTGAGCCAGAGGTCCCCATTACTTCTCTCCTGGGACCATGGAGGAGATGTGGTTTGCAGAAATGCAAAGAGATAGCCCTTTCCTGTCAGACCCTTAGAAAATAAGGTTATTCTTAAGCTTGTTTCTTATGAAACTCCCCGGAGGAGCTTGGAGAAACACTGGTACCCAAGTACTCTGCCACATAAGTCTCTGTGGTAAGGTGGTTTTTAAAGCCTCAGGAGGATGCTAAAAGAAATCATGCTGTGAACCATTAGGATGGCCAAGCCTTTGCATGAAACAAAGGAGAAGGGAGAGGAGGTTTCCCAGTGATCACACAAATTGTATCTTGTGGAACTGGAGCCAGGCCTAGACTTCACCACTGTCCTTCCCCTACTTTCCTTCTTCCCAGCAGGAGGTCCCATTGAACTTCACACCCTGACTGGATATGGACCTATTTCTCAAAACACAGGATGCCTGGGTACAGTCCAGGGTCATGTGTGGTTTTCCTGAGCTTGAGCTGTTTGGGGGCAGAAAGCAGAGGCTAGCATTTTAGCATTGGGAGAATGAACTGAGCTGCTAGGACAGGTTGCTATCCTAACCCACCTTTCCCTGGCCACAGGACTACATATAGTCTCTACAGTGTTCCAGAAAACACAGTGGCTCACACCTCAGTGCATGCCCCAGATGCATCCACTTCTATGCTAGGGCCCCTTTCTTCTTTTTCTTCTGATAAATTCAGGTAACATGTTTAACTAAGAAAGTGAAATCTGTTAGTAGGACTTCAAGAAGAAAAAGAAGAGTCTGCCAATCATTTGCTGTTCACTGATAACTAGAGAGAGTACCAGGCAGAGGGAGAGGGTCCTCCAGCCCCACAGTGAACCCACTGCCACCCCAGGGCACACTGGATCCCCTCTGCTTGTTTTCCAAGCTTTCACCCTGCCGGATCAGCAAGGGTAAATTGAGACAGCACAAAGGCTGGGGCTCCAAAAATGGAGGTGAGGAGACAGGAGAGCCCTTGAGAAGGAACAAAGGCAGAAAGAAGATGGGCAGGTGAGTTCACAGCATCATGCATGCTTGCAAAAGGATTTTTCCCAGTAGCAAAAAGGGCCAAGGATGCTGAGAGCCAAAGGGATACACACAGGCGCTTATAGTTTTTGGTGTTACTAGAACAGAATTCTTTTTTCTTCTCTTGAAGCTTCAGGGACAGTCATCTGTCATCCTTGGTTTAATGGATTGACTAATTAATTAGTTAATTAATAGATAAGATTTCATTCTATTGTCCAGGCTGGCCTGGAGCTTACCATGTAGCCCAGGCTGGCCTCAAACTGACAGTGATACTCTTTCTCAGTCTCTCCAGTGCTCGGGTTAGACACATAAGCCACCATGTCAGGATCCTGTAAACTCTTTACCATTAGTGACCTCAACAGGTCATGTCAAGCACCAGGGGGAAATGCAGGTCTTGGAGACAGAGAGAGGGGGGGGCGGGGGCGCAAAGAAGACAGAAGAGGGAAGAACTGAAGAAGACAACGCTAGCCTCTGTTCCAGGCTGGCCCACGATCTTGTATAATCCAAGTGGTATTTTGGGCATCTGTTGATGATGATGCCCTGATTGGATCCCACAGACACACTGTGGCCTCCAGAGTGTTCCCTTTTCTGTGCCTAGTGTATCTGTTTCCTCTTCACTCACTCAAAGACAACATTTATACACTTTATAGCATAAGCATGTTCATATTTTGCCTCTCAGACCAACAGCTTGTTTTGAGGGGTTTTAACCAGCAGAATCTACCAAACTGGGCATTGTGGGGCTGAAAACAATCCAAGAGTACAAGGAGTACCTGCAACCTATGGCTTTGAAACCCTGCCTGCTGAATGAGAGTTGGATCAAGCAGAAACAAATTCAAGCAGGCAAAACCCAATAGAGCCCGTGGCTTGTTATAGATGATAGCAAGTAAGATTCTCTCTGTGTGGGCAGGCACATGTGCACACTTTGATGTGGAGGCCGGAGGACAACCTTGAGTGTCACATGTCCACCTCCCTTAAGACAGGGTCTCTCACTGAGATATAGAGCTTGCCAATTAAGCTAGATTGCTGGCCACCAAGCCCTGGGGAACCTCCTATCTCTGCCTCCCCGGTGATGGGTTTACAAGTGGGAACCACACCAGGCATTTTTATTAGGTGTTGGAGGTTGAACTTGGGCCCTTGTGTTTGCAAGACAAGTCCTTTGTTGGCAAAACCACCCTACCAACCCCAACAAAAACAAATGTCTGCTAGCAGAGAGAATGGTTAAGGATGGAAGTTTTGAACCAGCTTGTAGAAGATTAAAGCAGAAAATTCTAGCTGGGCGTGGTGGCGCACGCCTTTAATCCCAGTACTCGGGAGGCAGAGGCAGGCAGATCTCTGTGAGTTCGAGGCCAGCCTGGTCTACAAAGCGAGTCCAGGACAGCCAAGGATACACAGAGAAACCCTGTCTCGAAAAACCAAAAAAAAAAAAAAAAATTCTGGAGGAACCTAATGTGTCTCATTTTGTTGGCTCTAAAGCAGTAGTTTCCAGTCTTGAGTGCAAATCCTGATTTCCAGGCTGAAATGCCTAAGCAAACAGAAGAAAACTCCTCCCTGCGTCTGGGTCTCTGGGACTAGAAGCCCAGGCTTTAGAATCACTACACTCCAGTGAATAATTATGGTTGAAAACTTCCTGTTCCAGGGCCATGTTTGTCAAGGTCCCAAGCCAAGTGGGATCTTGTTTTCACCTGGTCATGACCAAATAGGGAGACAGGGGACAAAGAAAAAATAGAAACTGGCCCCACTTTTCTCACCCTAGGTCCTCTCACTCTCTCTGCCTTTCCACTTAAGGTCTGAAGGGGGGGAAAAAAAAGAAAGAAAGAAGAAATCAAATTCCCTACAGATAGTCCACCCTGTTGGCCTGGAGGCATTTGAGACTCTCTTCTCCAGAGCCAGGACTTCCTCCTCCTCCTGTTGCTAGTAACTAAAAGGGATCACTACTCTCATGGCTCAGGTGAGTCCACACTCACTGCCTTTGGGCTACAGGGGACTTCAACGTTGACAGGACAGGAACTAGCTTTAGAAACTGAAATCTTCATGCTAAAGAGCTCCAGAGTGCCTGTCAGTTGTAAAAAGTGGTGGGAATTTAGAGTTCTTTCCTGAAAGGAGCCGCCAGGCCAATAATACATCACTGTGTCTTTTTTACTGTAGTGTCTCAAGCAGTCATTACGAAAGGGAACAGGTTTATTCCACTGGCTCACAAGTAGGACAGAGGTGTATGGTGAGTATTGTAAACCGGAGAATCCTGGCTCCCTCTAGCTATTGGGGGGTGGGGGGGTTCCAGGATAGACACAGCATCGTAGGGCTTTTGATCATGTGACAATTACTTAAGACTGCCTAGAAGAAGGATCTGGTTGGGAAGAGGTGCCACAGAGCCTGGCCCTAACCCTGAACACTTGGGGTAGGCAGAGGATATCTGAGAGTGAGCTAGGGTTGCAATGAAAGGCCTGTTGGAAGGAGGGAAGGGCTGGCTCATGCATGGTGCATCCTAGCTCTCAGCTCCTCTCTGGCCAAGCCAGAGTGTTGGTTATATGCCATGGAACTACTATTGTTCTAATTAAGGGAGGTAGACTCAAGCTCTGGGATGCTGGGTAGAGGAGGAGGCTGGGTAGTGTCTCTGCTTACCCACTGTGATCTTCCTGCCAACTACAAAGGAAACAGGGACAAACATAAAACACCTAGAACGTAATGTGGTTGGTACTTGGCTCCCTGACATAGAGGGGGCACAGCTTATTGGCTGCACACCGCTTGCTCATTTCATTTTATTAGCTTTGCAATAATATGATTTTGCAGTTTCTAGGTTTTAAATCTACCTGGTTTAAAAAAAATTACACTTATGTATGTATGTATTTTATGTAGGGGACAGGCATGCTCTTGTCATGGCCCATGGTCCCCATCGGTAGCTTTATAATGGAATTATCTTTTTCTTTTCTTTCTTTCCCCCCCCCCTTTTGGTTTTTGGAGACAGGGTTTCTCTGTGTAGCCCTGGCTGTCCTGGACTCACTCTGTAGACCAGGTTGGCCTTGAACTCACAGATTTCCACCTGCCTCTGTCTCCTGAGTGCTGGGATTAAAGGCGTGCGCCACTACGCATGGCTATAGCAGGATTTTCATTGCACACTTCAGCAGCTTATAAACCAAACTCAGGAAACAAGACCAGAAACTGACCTTCTGCCATCTTGCTGCAGAACGGAAGTATGCCAGGGACACTATACAAGGTCCTGACCGCTGCAACCTGCGAGTGGGGACATGTCCCTGCTCCTCACCATCCTCTCATTCCACTATACACTCATGGCTTTGCACTGGGCTGGAGCCACACTGACCTACCACAGATGTCCACTTGCCTCATGACAAGACTACAGGCTGTATTCTGATCTGCCTTACGCAGCACCCGTGTGGATAGTCTTAGGCACCACCCCATTGCTCCACTGCCACAATTCTGGTTAAAATCCTCCTGTGGCCTTCACATCTAGCCTCAGTACACTCTCCAGGCCTATTTCCCATACCTCTCCTGCACTGGCTTCTTCTCAGACCAAATGATCAGTTAACTGAAGCATCACCCCAGGGCGGAATGTGATGGGTGGGGTTGAATAGTGAAGTATAAAAAATATCGGGTCACTGAATTTTGCATTAAGGATTTATAACCTCTTGGAGAATAAGGCATGAGTTAAAAGTTTAATACCAACACAAGGGTTTAAAGAGAACACAGAAACAAGGGAAATGCTGTCAGCAGGTAGACACTGCTTTCTGGCCGAACAGAACTGTCTGTATTTGGTGTCATAGATTCAGAGGCCAGAGAGCCCAGGGGGCTGGAGCCTCCTAAAAGCAACTGCAGAGACGGAAAAGGAATAAAGATACTACCTAGACTTTATGACTTGCCAGCCCAAGCCCTTCATGCCTACCAGGCCTGATCTTTACACTTCTACCCAAATTAGACATCACTGTGCCATCAAATCCCCCAGTTCTTGACAAGAGAACTGAAGCACAAAATGGCTACAGAGTCTTAAGACCATGCAGCTCATGGAGAGTGGAGCGAAGGTGGGGTCCCGTGTATGTCTAATTCTACCATCTGTACCCAAGACACCTTCTGCCTTTCTCTACATGGCAGATCCAGCCCAGGGTTTCTCTCCCTAACCACATTTGCAGTGTGGAGGGATGAAGTATGGCCAAGGCACACAAGCCTCTTCTCACACACCAACAGCTGTGCAAGGCACCCTGTACACAGCAGGGCTGCCTTAAGTGTGTGCCACTCTGATGCGGCTCCTACATCATTCTTCCCCTTGCCCTGGCTACAGGCCTCTGTCCAAGCTCCTAGTGCTCTTGGAGAGCTACACTTGGCAGCATGGAGCCCATTTGTCTCCCAGATCCCAAGGACAGATGGCACAGCCGGGAGGACTCTGTTGCAAAGGCCACAAAGTTCACGTAGCTCTTCTGATAATCGTGTAGAGGAAGGGATGGAGCCGGGGCGGCATGGAGCACTGGGAGTTTGGGACAAAGTTTCATTTGGTCTTGGCTGCCAAATTTGTGACTCTGCTTAAAGATGATGTAACTGAAAGCAATGGGACATTCCAGCTCTTCCACCTGGCTGCCGCATCTGGCTGGTCTGCCGACCCCTACTGCCCCACATCTGAGCAAGAAGTGATGTGGTTTCAAAAGCAAGATCTCTCTCTCTCTCTCTCTCTCTCTCTCTCTCTCTCTCTCTCTCTCTCTCTCCCTCCCTCCCTCCCTCCCTCCCTCCCTCCCTCCGTCCCTCTGTCTCTGAACCGAAGGGCCTCAAGTGAGCTAAAGATGACTGCCAGGCCAGAACTGTGGGGTTGCCCACAAAAATGACAACCACCACAATTCGCTAAGTGCACACCGTTCCCTCAGGCAGTGATGAGTGCTAATTAACACTAATAAAATCCTCCTAAGATGTTTCAAGCGCAGGAAACCAATGTTTGAGAGGTTAAGTGACTTGTCCAAAGGCACCACCCAACTGGAGACCCCAAAGCCACGCCACTTAAGCGCCACCCCTGAGGCATGATTGGTGGGATAGTCATCACAACTGCAGACCAACCGGGGCCCTCCCCCTGCCTTCTTGCCTCAGCTTACCCCTGGGAACGGTAGGCCGAGCACCTCTCCAGCGGGACCCGCAGCACCCTGTCGCTCAATCCCACGAAGAGCGCACGCGCGCTGTGCAGGATGCGCAGGCTCCGCAGAGGTTCAAGGCGCCCCGGGGGTAGCACGTGCAGCTCTTCCAGGTAGCAGCCGCGAAGGGCACGGCTGGTGGTGGACAGCGCTTTCAGGATGGTGCCGGACTCTGGGGGTGGGGGTGGGGAGTGGGGACAGAGGAAAGTGGCCTTGAAGAGGTGGCTGCTCACAGCCACTTCCCTGCCCAGCAGCAACCGCTTCCCCATCTGCTGCGCAGGCTGGCTAAGTTGGCTCACCAGTGCCTATGTAGAGTACGTGGTAGAGCGTGTCTTTGGCTTGCACAAGGTCTACCACAAGGTATGAGAAGCGGACGCTGTCCTGGGTGACGCAGGGCTCGGGTGTCACTGGCTGCACAGCTTCGCTCATCAGGAAGAGTCGCTGTGCATCCTGCAGGCTCCGTTCGGTGAGGTTCTCATTGGGGCCAGTCTCCGGCAGGGTACCGCACTGCCACGGGAAACCGGTCACTGGTTCTCAGTCCCCACACGGTAGGAACGGCCATGGCCTCCTTCCCACCCTTGGGGACCTTGGAGAGACACTAACTCCCCAACACCCCTGGTCCCCTGAATTCTTTCTGGGCCTGTGAATCTTTTCCAGGAAAGGATGAATCTCCTTTGAAACTAGGAGAAACTGAGGCTGGGAAGATGGTGGAGGAGAAACCTGCCAGGGTTGGGGAAGAGGATAGGAGGACAAAGGGGTGGCATCTAGACAAATCATTTGAATGTGAACAGTTTCCTGTAATTTTGAGCTCCTTCGTAAGTGTGCACACCCATGGGGGGGCCAAGCTGTTTTTTCCCTAGATCCCTACCAGCTCCAAGTCCATGCCTTCTAGTCTAGCTGGAAGACAAGAACCTCTTAATGGGCATCACGACAACCTTTGCACAGATCCAGAAGGGATGACCTAGGGTAGTCTTGTCATTAGTCCCAGAAAAGGAATTAGGGGCTCAAGGGAGTTGGGTGGCTGGCCCAACATCACAGAGACTAGCTGGTCTGGCTCAGAATTGTTGGACTGAAAAGCCTGAACCTTTCCCAACGCCACATCACCCCTGGAGCAGGCAGTTGGAAGAACATAAAAGTCAGCCATCCTCGCTGGGCATGGTGGCCAGTGCCTTTAGCCCCAGCACTCAGGAGGCAGAGGCAAGAGGACTATGGGAATTCAGGGCCAGTTTGTTCTACAAAGTGAACTCCAGGCCAGCCAGGGCAGCACAGTGAGATCTTCCTCAAAATAAATAAATAAATAAATAAATAAATAAAAATTTAAAAAACAATTCTGTCACTAGCACCTTTATGTTTTCCTTCCCATCACGGGGTGGGGGTAATATGTAGTACTGTTGATACCCTAACTACTGCCTGCATTCAGAGATCCTACAGGCATTAGTTGCCACACAGCACATAGCGTGAATGATCTCCAGATAAAATACCCAGGTTACTTGTGTGGTGCTTTTCTGATCTCTTCCGTTATGCAGAGTTGAGGTCCCTGACTTTCTGGGCATGAGGGGTCAGTTATAGAGATAGCCAGAGTAGGCTCCCGAGCTCTGCCTCTCCTCTGTCTCCTCAATAGCAGCCTGAGGATTTACCACCCTCTTGGAGACCCACCACAGACCCCCAGAGATAAGCCTAGAGCAACAGGAAGGGACGGGTGTTAGCCTGGGAGGAGCAGTTGAGAGAGAGACAGCAAGAGCTTGTGGTTGGCAGTGGGTGAAGGGCAAAGGAAGAAAAGTTGTACCTGGAAATTGGGGATAGGGTTGGCGATAGGGAGCCAGGTAGCCCTGGGGTTCTCCTGGTAACGAAACGGGCCGTTGAAAGCCCTGGAGATGGCACTGAGGTTGAAGGCGCAGACGGCAGAAGCGGCAATGCTGTTTCTAAAAGGTAAGAGGTGGTGGAATGCGGTCCTTCCTTTGGGATTTAGCCCTCCTTCTGGGCCAACCACCCTCCTCTGAGGGCCCTCAACCCACCACCATTCATAATCCCCTAACCCCTTAGGAAGTGGCTGGGATGAGCCTGGGGCCTTCTGCACTCTCCCACCCCAAAACAGGAAGGTCTCATTGGCAGGAAACACTGGGGCGTCCCCCTGTGTCACTTCCTCATCCCCTCCCCTATTCAGAGAGGGTGGAACACAGTCAATGGTCCACATTAAGAAATACATTTTAAGCTGGGCAGTGGTGGCGCACGCCTTTAATCCCAGCACTTGGGAGGCAGAGGCAGGCGGATCTTTGCGAGTTCGAGGCCAGCCTGGTCTACAAAGTGAGTCCAGGACAGCCAGGGCTACACAGAGAAACCCTGTCTCGAAAAACCAAAAAAAAAAAAAAAAGAAATACATTTTAGGGCTGGAGCCTTAAAAGGCTCAGCCCTTAAAGGCTAGGCTCACAACAAAAAAATGTGAGAAATATATTTTACGTTGCATCTACATTGAAGTTTCATGAGACAATACTATGGAAGCTAAATATGTGAGGCTTTTGATATTTGATTTCAATCCATTCTGATGTGCGCATATACATATTAAATAGATGGCTGTGCGCATATACATATTAAATAGATAGCCGTGCGCATATACATATTAAATAGATGGCCAGCAAACCCCTGTTCTATGTTGCATTCTGCAAGTCCCAGAACTATGAATATGAAGTGAGCGGTTCACAGAGATGATGCCACACCCACCTGTCTCATTCTAGTCTCTGCATTGATTTCTCTCCCAAATGTGTCCATTATTCCCCTTGCACCTGTTCCCAGCCTGCCCTGTGCCTCTGGATGATGCACTGTCCTTCTGTTGGTTTCCCTACAGCCTGGATAGACTCCTAATCCTTTCTGCACGAAACAGTCAAAGTGAAAGTCCCAGAACTCACACTAAGCTGCTCACTGGCCTTTTTCAAACCCCCTAGTAATGTCTCCTTGTCCACAGGGTATAGAACAAAACCATGAGAGCAGTCTACAAGGTCCCTGGGACACAATCCTTCCAGCTTTACTCTTTAGCATCTTTCCCACCTTTCCTTTCTTTGCTTTCAATGCTCCTGTCATACTGGCTTCTTTTCAGGGCATGAGGCATTTTTTGTTTATTCCACCCAAAGCTTGGCATAAGGTATTGTATGAGGGCTAGAAAGTTGTTCAGGTTCCAGGAGTGCCATCTCCTATAGGAAGCCAGCTATGAGCTCTATCTACCCTGTACCCTACTTTCTCCTTTTGTAGGAGTTACTGAAGTTACAAAGGGTTTCTCAAAAGAGCCTTGTCCACTCTAGAATGTCACCTCCTTAATGGCAGAGCCCTGACTGCTTTTGCTCACTGCTGTCCACCCCCACTCCGGGACAAGCACCTGTCATGGAGGGGTTCCACAATAAATAAATGGTTTATAGTCTACACTGATGCTGTCGTTTTTCCTTGATGTCTCTCCAGCTTTCTGTCCTCTGCTCATAACTACCCGCTCTCCTATACTGAGGGAGCGAGCCACACTTAGTCGTAGCCAGCAGGCTTTCAGCTCATTGGCCTGGGTGCGCTGTGTGAATGCCTGTCACCTGGCCAGAATGGCCTCTCTGCTGCTGCTGGCCAGTCCCACCCGCATCCTTGCCTGTCCCCTCAGACTGTCCTTTCCGTAGACAACTTGGGGGCATCCAGTGCCTACTACGTGGAACCACTCAGTGGCTCACAAGGCTCCTGATGGGCTTACAAAATACCCTCCCCAGCAACCCCTCTGCAAAGGGCTATCTCGGTCTCAATGGAACCCATTCATCACTCTTAACCTGAAAATCACTTGATTTGTCAACCTCTACATGGAGGAGCAGTGGAGGGGAGTCTGACATCTGTGGGAAGGTTGCCCTTCCTCATATCTAAGGAAACAACAGGGGTTTCTGGTGTAGCAGGGGTGGGGTGGGGTGGCAGAGGGGTTCTTAAATGCTGCTGCACTCGGGTCTGGAGGGACCATAGAGCTTCCCCGCTGGCCCTCCCACCCATTCATCCAGGCAGTCTTTGCCACTGTCCTCTTCTGAGGCATCAGGCAGCTCCCCTTCCTTTCAGCACATCTGGCCTGGGCCTGGCCCTCCCAGCAACTCCCAGTAAGTGTTTACCACTCCAGAGGTGGTAAGCCACAGATCACCAGCTACAGGAACAAGGAGATCTCTGCTTTATGGATGAAGACTCCGAGAAAGGATCTACTGAGCCCACCAGGCTGCCAGGCTAGGCAGGGTGAGCCCTGGAATGGCAGAGAAGATGGGCAGCAGAGGATGGGGGACTCACACATTAGTGGTGAAGACGCCATAGATGAGGTCCTGCTCGGGCAGATGGAAGGCACTCTGCAGCTCGTTATAGTAGAAAGGGACCTCTCCTGGGCGGGAGCAGTTGAGCCGAGCCTTCATGAACGTGGTCCACGTGTCCTCCAGCAGGAACCGGCCCCCGACATCATTCTTGCACACTCGGGCCACCCGAGAGTACACGGTGCGCCCACAGTCATGTTCCACTGCATTCTCCCGAAGGAAGAAATATGCAAACAGTCCGATGTCAAAGGCTGCCACAAAATTCGGCTCTGTGGGGATGAAAACCAGAAGACAGAGTAGGAAGGACTGGACAGTTTCACTGTTCTTGGGTGGGAATCTTGGACCCCTCCTTGCTGACCCAGGGCTCTAAGTAAGCCTGCTCCCACTTTCCCACTGTACAATGAAACTCTCATACTTATTAATAGTGTTATTGGTAATAGTGCTACTTTGCTGGATAAAATGTACTATGATAAGAACTTTATTGGTTCAGCCATTTAATTCTCACTACAATTTATAAGGCAAGCCCCAGGACTGCTGTCATTGAAGATGAGGACATTGTGGTACAGAGAGGCTCTGTACTTGCTCAAGGCTATACAGCTAGTTAGTAAAGAAATGGATTCAACCTCAAGGGGTAGGACGGTCATACTATCTTCCTCATTTCTTTCCAAGTTTCTTCTTTCCCAGTACCACTCCTCTATTCAATTTCTAACTCTCTCCCCTAATAGACTGCCCTTTGGCAGTTTTAGGTCCTCAGGACTTCTTAGGGCTCAGCTCCAGTATGTCTTGATCTTTGGGCAAATGTCTTCCCTGTCCTATCCACTTTATTGGTGATGCAATTGAGACAGGAAAGGCCAATGGGGTTTGGAAGGCAGGACAGCCCTGCCCCAGGCCTGGGCCACCTTACCATTGAGCCATTTGGAGTTATATTGGGCAGTGCGGAGCGGAGGCCCACTGCCCAGGCTGCGGTAAATGGCTGGGTCCCGACCTGAGAAGTCAATGACAGTGGCCGCATAGAGCTCCCCCTGGGAGGAGATGACGGCTGTAGAGTTGTGGCGTGGGTCATAGGGGCAGCGGGCCACACCATTGATCTTCTCGATAGTCCGGCTGAGGTTCCCCACCTGGAGATTGTGGGAGAAGAAAGCTCTTCCCTAGGTTCCTAAGGCCACCTGGTGTTTTCACCTTGGGTCACTAAGCTGTTTTCTTAGGGACCCTTGCTTTCTGTGCCCCCACCTCCCACCTCTCAAGTACCCTCCTCACTGCCACCCTGTGATCTCATAGCCATTGCAAAGGGTGAAGTCCTTTAGGAATGTCCATTGAACCCCAGATGGGGATTTCAGGTAAGACTGACAAAATACCGAAGAGAGGTTCAATTTGAATTTTGGATGAAGAATGAACTTTTTCTTTGTCCCAGTATTGTATGAACATACATTCTCCACATACCCTGCTATATTGGTCAGTCCCCACTCCAAGGCTGTGTGTTTGGACAAGACACCATCCCCTGACAGCCCTCTTTGCCTGCGCCTCCCAATGGCTCACCTGTCTGCTGGAGCACATTGGGGAAAAGGCATTGGTGCCACACATGAACACCTTCCGGCCGGAAACAATCAGGACTCGCACATAGTTCTGACACTCCTCCTGAGGCAGGAAGGAAAGTGATAGAGGGCCACAACTCTGCAAGTGTGGCTCTGGGGATGTTCACCTCATATGAATGCATCGTAGATGCCAAGGAGTTCCCTGCAACACCCCTGCCCTGGATCCATGCTGCTCCGAGGCCCAGCTAGTAGTGTCTCTGTTGACTCCCTTTACTCTCACCCCAGTCAGGCTTCAGCTGCAAGTGACCTCATGCTCACAAAGATCCCCAACATCTCCTGACCATAAGTTTCCAGCAAGAGACCCTGGTGCCACCAGCATGTACCTCAGTCTTCCCTTTGCTCTGGCAGGAGCGGCGTGTGTCCTCACTGGAGGCCCACTCTGTAGCCTGTGGGAGGAACAGGGACATCATCTGTTGCATTCCCTGACATGGATCATCAGGGAAGATGGCAGCCAAGATCAGCCAGGAAGCTGGGAATGATCTGGTAGCCTGAAGATTAAGGCTTTCCCTCTCAGTGTTTTAAGTATTTGGGGAGCTGCAGAGACTCACCCTCTGGCCTTGAACTACCGGGTGGTCCCTACACCTAACATGATTGGAGTGAGATCACCTAGGGAGCCTGCTTTCAACTTCATGGACTCCATTAGCCCCACACAGCTTTCTGGGAACTGCCCCCCCCCACCCCTCCACCAGCCAGCTATGAAGCTGCAAGTGGCCAAGAAGAGTTTTCAGAACCACCCAGGTCTTGGTGGGGGACAGAAATGTGCCTTCCAGAAGTCCCTCAAAAAAGTGGGAGGCTAACCTGGGGTCTCTTTCTGAAGGTTAGACCATGTAAAACTATGAAACAGGAGTTGTAATTTTCCCATTAAAACCCTGCAACAAATTATTTTTTTCTCCCTCAATCTCTGTAGACACAGAGGTTCTTGGTGACAGTTTAAGGCCATGGGTAGGAGTCTTCATTTTCCATGTCACAAGCTGTATGTGTCTGTGCCCTTTATCTCTCTGTCTCCAGAGATGAAGACTTCCTCTTGCCTCAGTTGTTCCTCTCATGAACTCTCCACTTGTTTTTTGGGGTTTTTTGTTTGGTTGGTTTTTGGGGGTTTTTGTTTTGTTTTTTGTTTTTGGAAGTACAAGTTGAGGAACACTTTGAACCTCTCATTCTTCAGCCTCTGACTTCTGAATTCTGGGGCCACAAGCATCTCCATGACACTCCCTTTCTAGAGTGCTGGGAATCCACCCCAGGCTTCTATCTACATCCCTTTTTGACTCCCTTGTGGTATCTTCACACTGTCATTGGCTAAGGATTTGGAGACACAGCTTCCTCGTTGCCCAGGGCAATAGAAGAGGACTATCTCCACCCAGGATCCCTCCTCCATTTACTCTCTTCCCATCTCTGACGGAGCACTGAAGTTATTCTTCTCATCCAAGCAGCTGTCAACAGTGCTGATGTATAAACATGGACCACTCTACCTGTCCTAGAAGCCCTGAGTAAGCAGATCTCTCTCTCTCTCTCTCTCTCTCTCTCTCTCTCTCTCTCTCTCTCAACATTCCCTATATATCCTCTGCTTTAACCCCTCACAAAGCTGCCTTGCTAGATGATAATGGGAAAAGGGGGACAAAGAGGGAGCCATAGGGCTGTCCTTTACTTTGCAGACTGGCACATCTACTTCTACAGGGCACTGCTCAGAGCAAGGAGAGGCTGACCCCTCCAGACCCCTCGCATCGAGGAGCTGGTCTCCACTAAGCCTGCTGGGTTAACCCTGCCAGGCCACTCTAGAGCTCAGACCTGCTTCTCCTCAACTTTAAAGTCAGGGTTTGTCTGGATGGAAATGACTAAGCATTGTTAATCTCAGGATCCATCAGGTCCCAGCTTGAGCGTCGCAAGAGAGAAGAGGTTATATAAGAGTTTTTGGGGTTTCTGGGGGCAGGAAGGATCCTAACCCCCATACACTGAAACACAGATGATAGGTGATGGGGAACCGCACAGAGCCTTGGGGTTCCTGCATGGGGCATGTTGAAGGGCCCAGCCTGTTCTTAAGGGAGAAGTCAACAGTGATACAGATCTGTGCCAGGGACTTGAGCACTCTCTCCTTGACCTTCAGTGTAGTTGAGAGAAAATGAAAGACAGTGAGGTTGAGCACTCTGATTAAGGTCACAAAGCTAGTAAGGAACAAAATGCCAAGGAGCCTTCTGCCTACTGTCACAAGAAGCAAATTTTCATGGACCCAATGTTACACCATATGGCCCGAAGAGAATACGCTTGTTTATAATGGTAACAGCACAGAAAGGGCTTACTAGAGTCATTTTTTATTTGAAAATTATTTTTAGCAAAGTAAAAACATAAAAAAATTAACAAAACCACTAGCAACCCACTACTTCCATATTATAGTACCCTACAACAACTACTTCCTGGGTGTAACTGTTAACAACCTATACCCCATAAGCATTTGCTGCTCCAGCAGAGGACAGGGTTCAGTTCCCAGCACTCACATGAGTGGCTCACAATCACCTGAATGAATGAGCTCACAATGAATACAGCTCCAAGGGACCTGAAACATCCTCTTTTGATCTCTCTAAGCATCTTCACACACACACACACACACACACACACACACACACACACACACGTCCTAAATAGATAGATCCATCTCACACTCAGCTTTAGACAGGAAAACGTTTTGCCACTTGTCAGTCTCCATTTTACCCCAGCCCAGAGCACACCCACAACTCCCTTCTACCCACCTTTCCTCTACAATTCACATTTTAATTAAGATCCAGTATTGGTATTCACGGCACTGTAAGTATGTAAGAACTCTTCCCTCTAGCCAGACAGTGCCTCAGAGTTCCCTGACTGTCAGTCACTGGTTTGTCACACAAACCACAGTAAAAGAAAATGTGCTGCCAGTCAACACTCTCATTGCTTAAATTTTTAATGTAAAGTTATTGGAAGTGCTCTTATTTGGATATATTTCTATCATATACCTATCTTATACATTCAAAAAAGAAAATGTCAGGAAATCTAAGTGTCTTCAACCTTCTTACATTCAGTGCACATCTCTTCTGCATCCCTTTCTGTCTGGACCTGTCACTTCTCATTTGGTCGCTCTTCTTTTATATAGAACACCATTCGCTGAACTGCCCAGGTGTCAGCAAGGAGGGAATTGTCAGTGTACTTGGCTCTCCCAAGCCACTGATCCTGTTCCACAAGTTTGGATGCAATTCTCTCTTGATCTTACCAGAAGTGTCCACAGGTCTTCTGACTGACCAATCTGGACTCATCTTCCTTCTTTTTATGATCTTACAATGACTGTCTTGTCATAGGGGCTGCTGCTGTCCCAGTCAGAACGGTGTGAATAATGAACACCTGCTGAGGCAACTGTTAACTCCATCAGTACTGAAGTCTGGCCAACAGCAACTGCAAGATGCAGTCTGCTGTGGGACATACCTGATTTCAGACTCATTAAGTTGCGAAAATGGTTATTCGAAAGTCAGTCCAACACTCATACTCAGAGGCAGTTTTTCCTTTCTCTTAAGTGCTGAGCCATCTCTCCAGCCCATAACTTTTTCTTTCTCAAACAACCCTCTCCAGTGATTTTTCTCAAATGTCCCAAAGGAAATGTGTTTCCATATCATTTCCCAACTTCATGCACAAGTGACTCTGATAATCTATTAGTCCTCTTCCTCATCTTCATATTCCAACTTCCCAGTGACTCCATTGCTTGAGAGGCCTCCCGCTGGCTTAAAACAAGGGACTTCTTGGAGCCATATTGCCTTTGCTCGATTCTCTTGCTTCCTTGGGGGGGGGGGCACACATTTGCAGCATCTTCTTAAAACGGAACATCATAGGTCAATTTTTTAAAGTTCATTTGTGTTTGATTTATTCTTTCTTCATATTGATTGCTTTCATACAGAATTCTAGGTTGACTATAAACTTCACCCAGTCTTATAAACATGTATCCCTTATCTTCTCCATTCTGGGATCACTCCTGAGGAGTCTGATGTGATTCTTCTCTCCCATCTTTCAGAGGAACCCCATTTTGTTTTCTTTAGACTCTGGAAGCTTATGTTTTCCCCCCTACAAGAACAGCAATTTTAATTTGATGTAAGTATGGGTCTGAGAACTCAGTTAATTTTTGTTTTGAAGGCTTGGCATCAGTCTCAACAAATTTTCTTATGCTGTTTTGTCCTCTCTTCTTCAGCCTTTCCCTTCTCTGTTTGGAAATGAGTATTAATCCAGTCCATGGTTGATCGGTATGCCTTGATACATTCTCTAGTTTTTTTGGCATTTCTTATTTTTCATTTCTTGATTCTGTTGTTCTAATGTTGGTAAACTTCTCTTCAACTTCTACCTTTGAATCCTTCAATTCTTATTCTCCTAATTGCACTTTTAGCTGTCATACTTTCAATTTATTGCTTTATAAAATATTTTTATATGTAAGGAGATCCATATTTAATTTGTAATTAAATTTAAAGTGTTCCATGTTTCACATATACTCTCTGCTGCTTGCAGCTTGCTTCATCCTGTTTATTTTGGTTTTCCCTTTCACTTTAAGGCTTTCTAGGGTTGGTGAATTTTGACTATTTGTGCATATTTCTTATAAAACCACTAGGCATTTTCCACTGAAAAGAACCAAGTCTTCTTGACGAAATGTCTGGTTCCATCCAGGGCAGTAAATACACAAGGTGAGCCTAGACCATCTTGTCATTCCAGAGTGCTAGGATGTCACACTAACTCGATAGAATTGGACAGAGAGGACCCAGAAGCCAACTTGAAGAGGCCTCCCACTGTAACAGATGGGATAGCTACAAAAGATAACAAACAGCCAGCCATGGACTGAAACACATCAGCAAGTGTAAATTCACAACTCGGAAATAATAATCAGTCAAAGAGGCTGGGGATGCAGCTCACTGGGTAGAGGTCTGGCTTGCTTAGCATCCAAAAGTTGTGGGTTCAATCCCTACTTAGCACCACACCAACCAGGCATGGAGTGTAGGGGTTAGATAAATTAGATTTAGAAAATATATAGGAGTTTCTGATACTGTCTCTTAATTCGGGGCCTGAAGAGCATTATCAGCATGAAGTCAGCAAAAACAGGAAAGACTGAATAGACTGAAAAACAAGTTTGAAGTCAGGAAAACAGGAAAGACTCAATAGAATTGAAGAAACAAAGTATCTGGCCTGACATTGTTTTCAGCTGCTAAGTGGGCAGAGCCCAAATTAAGCTGAAACAGAGTTCCTCCTATTTGAGGACAGTGCGTGGAGCCCAGAAGAAGAAGAGGCCCCTGATGCTAGAGAGCTCCAAGAGTCCTGCTGAAAAAAGGGCTGGCCATTGATGGCCAGCTCTCTCCCTGAAGCAGAAAGAAGCGGGTGAGCAAAGAAAGCCTGAGCAAGACACCAAAAGGCCAAGGACTGGACCCTGTGGCTCAGCTTTTGCCTAGAGGTCCTGTGGCTCTGCTTTTGCCTAGAGGGATTTGATCTGTCCAAACAGTGGCCTAAAGGAAACGGTGCCTGGCTCTAAGGACTGAGGCAGAGCGGCTGAGTTCCTGATTCAAAAGAAGTAAGTTGGCCTGCAGACGGCTGGGGTCTCCCACAGAGAAGAAAGCATGAAGCCTTATTTAAGGTGAGACTGCAATAACCAACTTACCCTGACGAACCTGCATCTGAGAGATCCAGAAAAAGGACTGCTAGGTGCGTTAAGGAATCTACAACAAATACTGTGTTCCTGACGACTGAGGACCTGCCCCAGAGACTGTATCATTCTAAAAGGTTATGAAAGTAGTTGTTATAATTATCAATAGGTTTAGTGGATAGGTTAAAGGGGTTGTAGGATTTTATAGGATTAATAGTTAATAAATTGTTGTTGTTTGTTATAAGTGAATTTAGTAATAAATAAATAAGTGTTAAATAATAATTTAAAAGTTCGGTTACAATGGAGGTGCATACCTCTTATCCTGGCACTTGGGAGGTGGAGGCAAGAGGATCAGGAATTCACCATCATCCTTGGCTACATAGTTCAAAGCCAGCCTGGGATACATGAGACCCTGTCTCAAAATATAGATAGATAGATAGATAGATAGATAGATAGATAGATAGATAGGGATAATCCACTACTGAAATGTACTAGCACCCCAGCTCCCCCTTAGAAAACTAGATGAAGATTATATAGTACATGCCATGCCGCAGTGTTTCAAGGTAGTATACTGATTCATGGTGAAATCACGTGAGGAACTGACACTTCAGAGAGGACCATTGGCTTTCCTTTTCTACAGGCAGCAAACCATGAAGAATATTATGGCAAAGGAGCTCTCTCTGAACCAGAACAGACAACAGCTTTCATTGCCAGACAATGGTGGTAACTAGGACAGTGATTAAGATAAATAACTCATTGGAGTAACAGCCATTTCCCACTAGCTTTTATACGCCACCATATATCTTAGTGCTATCCCTAAAAATTTAGACTCTAGTTTAAGGGTCCATTTCTTCTACTATGCCTCTATAAACTCATTCCTCTTTGTTTAAAAGTATAAAAGCATTTTACTCTGATCATTTATTTGGATTTTATTGTTGTGTAGAGGTCTCTAGGTATGTGTTAATCATGAAAACATGTATGGATTTATCTGGTTAATCAGCCTTGTATTCTTTTGTTTCCCATTCAGCCAAAGCCTGCAGAAGAGGTCAGGGAGTGGAGAGAGGTTGCCTTTCTCTCCTATATTAGCAGATTATATTCCGTTGCTTCTCTTGCTCGGCTAAAGCAACTTAAGGGAGAGAAGATTTGTCTCCAACTGTCAAGAAGTAGTCCATTATGACAGGGAATGGATAGGGCTGCTTGTCTCAAGGCTGTGACAGTGAAAGCTTGTTCATATCTGGACGGGTCAGGAACCAGACAAAGGGCCAGAAGAAGGGTGGGGCTATAAACAACAAGGCCTGCCCCAGTGATTCATACTTCCAACCGGACCCACCTCCTGAAAGTCCCACAACTTGCCAAGACTCCTTTCTCCCTCCCTTCTCCCCTCACCTCTTCCCCCCTTTATTTCTTTCAACTTATTTATTTTTTTTATAATGCTGGGGATGGGAGCCAGAACCTTGCCCATGCTAGGCAAGAACTTTCCCATTACATTTCATCTCAAACTCTGTGTACTGAAATCATGGTTGGCATCATATATCTGAGATTTGCTTCAAATGATTCCTGACAGGGAAGTGGGGACAAGAGATGAACTGAGTGTCATCATGAGCTGCTGTTGAGTGCACCGTGTTCTTTGTACTATCCTGTTTCCTTGTACGTGTGCTTTTTTACATGATGAACAGTTGCTTTTGTTTTAAGTACCAAGCAGCACACTGGAAACCCTGTGTGTAGGCTTCTTAGGTGTTTGTGAGAGTTGCTCTCTTAAGCTTCCCCACAGCAACCCTGTCTCTGTCATACTCTACAAGTCTGGTCCCTGAACTTGTTGAGTTTCTCCAGCAAAGACTCCTCCAATCTCTGGCTTTGGAGTGGAGTAGGGTGAATAGATTTAAACTTCAGTTCTTCATTCCAGCCCACACCCCCAGAATGCCCTCCATCCTTCCTACAGACTCGAAATATAAACTCTCTATTTGGGACTCAAAGAGGTCTCAGTCTCTTTATTGGGCCATGGAGATAGATGAGGAGTCCCAAGTCCCAGCCTCCCCATGTAGAGAATTTCAATCAGTGTCCTATTCCTGTTGTCTTTTTTCTACAACACCCAGCACCTCAAGTCTGAGATTTTTCTGGTGACTTGCTTTCAGGACACACCCTGCTCTTTTAAGTCAGAACAATCCTTCTATCCAGTTCTGTCTCCCAGAAAGATTGGATTTCTTCTCCACAGACATGTTTCCTCTCATCTCTCTGTTGTGTGGATGTGTACCTATTACAGCCTCCCACGTGCTGTTGGTGGGTCTCCGTAAAGGAGTGGAGATAGGTATGCACTGTGGGGCCAGCGTCATGACGAATGCTTTACACTGGACTGCCCCAGAAATTCCAGGGTGATGATCTCGGGAATTGGCATAGCTGTGTGGTTTCTGTACTCTGAGAAAAAGCAGGCAAGCCATCAGCACATGAATGGAACTGTCCCTGTGTGGACACGGCAGCTCCCCTAGACACGTCAGAGGCGGTCACGAATGACCACTTAGCATCAGCACCATTTGAACACTGAGTTCACCACTGAGCAGAGTTTACACTACCAACAGCTCCGGTCTGCTGGACCCAAGTGTGGAGGATACGTGGTAGGCTAAAAGAGAACTAGGATCACTCACAATGTCCTCCCAGGCCCCTCAAAGTCCCATTCATTACATGTTTTGATATGTATATATGCCAACATAATCATTTCGGTGCTTACAGGCCCTCTGGCACCCCAAGATCATAACACTGTAGCAATTAGGTCCTGGGGCTGCACTGACAAAGGTTGTTCATGAGAGCCTACTTGCCAAATTCAAATTAGCTTCATGTTGGCCTCCCAGGCATGGCAGATCACATGCCTCCTTTTTGAAGATCCCCCTGACTATTGGTTGAGTTATGCTGATAGCAACTATAGCAGCTGAACGGACTTGATTTCCTTCCCTCGCCCCCCTCCTCAGCCCCTGCCCCCACTACCCCTACAGACACACCACACACACTCCTGCTCCCCCTCTGTAGCACTTGATGCTTGGGAAGGAGCTGGGGATTTCAATTCTCCTTAAGGAACAATCCTTTACATTAACTGCTTGATAGGGCTTGGGTTCTTAGAAGTCTCTTTAATGGACACTGGTTTGCATGAACTGTTTGCATCTAGATTTCTTTTAAAGTACATGACAATTATTTAAAGTATCAATACAATGCTGAGGTTTAAGTTGACTGAAATCATGCTCTGGACAGCTTAGCGTCCCCTCCCCTATCAGTGCAATTGTATAGTTCATTTTCAGTCTTTAGATGCTGCTGAAAAGCTTTTCATAGTCAACACCCAAGCCAGGGATTAAGGTTCCCCAGAAAGGGTGTGTCAGGTCGAATGACAAACTGAGTAGCACCTGTGGACCGAAGCCAAGGTTTTCTACTCATGCCAGACAGCTGACTAGAGGCCCAGGTCTGCCTCCAGTTTCACTGAGAGGCATTGGATGGTCTGACCCAACCTCTCACTGGTGGCCAGACAGTGCCTAGAATAGTTAACAATGTTATAAAACGTATTAATCTCCCTCCTGGGTTCTGTTCAGAGAACCCAGCCTGAATTTTAAGGTTGAACCTTTGGAGACACACTGGTGGAAGTGGGCTCTGGGTGTTCTTGGAGTTGGTTTGAGAGGTATTTTAGGGAACCCCACTAAACTGATCCCCCCTCTCACTCCAAGCATGAGCTCCGTGGGTGAGCTGTCCTAAGATCCCATCAACGATGAACTGGATCAGCCAAACCCCAGGCCCCAGTGATTAGGTTGTTTGAACATTCAAAAAGGTGTGTGATTTATGTCCCGCAGACCAGCTAGTGAGGAGGCCAGGGGGAGTCAAGCCAGCAGGATAGCACCCCAGATAAGGCTGTCTTGATGTTCTACAGCAGTGGTCCCTAAATTTAGCTGCCCATTTCAGTCACTTGGGAGCTTTTGAAAGCCCCAGTGACCAGACTGTAGCCCAGAGCAATCAAATAAGAATTTCTGAGGCACCAGCATCTGTCAAAGCTCCCCTAGCAGTTCTGGGGCACAGCCAAGGGAGCCAGTGGTCTAGAGGCAGCCTCATTTCCATTCTAATTTATGGTAGCCAGCTGTGTAAGCCAGAAACCTAGATGTCACACCCCTGTGGTCCAAGCATGACTAACTCCTCTAAGGGTCACCTTTATGTAGAAGTCAGCATGCCTGATGATCCTCAGATAAGGCCATGGCCCTGTCTGACCCTGCCACCTTAACATTCCCTTCCTGTCCTCCATCTCTCTTCCACTGCCAGCTTTAAGCCTCTCGGTTACTCAGCTGGACCATCACAATTGTAGCATGACTGCTTCCTCCATGACTCCAGTGCCAGCTCTGGGCCAGATGACCTAAATGACAAATCTATTCATGTCACTTCTCTACTTAAAACTCATTAATGGATCTCCATTGCCTTCCAAATAACATGTAGACACCCCCCCCCCAAGCTCAGCAATGAAGACCCCTCTCTTCCCTGGGGCCTCACCTCTTCCCTCCTACCCTTTGTTCCTGCCCCCCAGCCCCCAGTGCTATGTGTTATCTCATTCCTCTGTTCTCCCCTTTGCTCCCAGGCAAACACAGCCTTTGAGATCCAGCTCAAAGACAACACCTCTCAATGGCTTTGCAGACTCTGCTGGGCCCAGAGTGTTCCTCCTTGCCTCTGGCCCACCCCTCCCCTGCACACCTCTCGGCCTTATTCTTCTCTGCACCTCACTCTTCCAGCCTTGAGCCACTCTCCAGTGCCAGATGACCTTCATTTGCAGACCATGAGAGACCAAATAAAAAGCAACTGCCTGGTGCTCAGGGCAGCTCCCCCTGGATCAACTGCTTCATACTTGTTTTGAACCTCTAGGCTGGCTCCCCCATGTCCTGACCTGTCTGGTTTGACACTTTGGCTTGGTCTCCTATGGACGCCAATTAGAAGTTAATGTCTGGGCTGACTGCTTATGAGCATGGACTGATGACTCTGAGAACTCTGCATGCTTTGCTTAAGCCTGGGCTGCAGGGACATGCCATGTGGTCCCCCTGTGGAAAATTGCACACCATCTCTTCTGTGCGTACCACTCGAGGCAAAGAAATGGGCCTCCCCTTTAGAGCACAAGTTCCAAGCACCATTAAGTAACTTTTCTCATCGCTGTGCTCATATACTGGGCAGAAGCAACTTAAGGGAAGAAGGATTTTTGTGACTCCTTATGAGTTAACAGAAGGTGTAAGGATAGTCCATTAAGGTGGGGGGAAGGCACGCAGAGCATGTGGAGATGTATTTGAGGCTCCTCACACCTTGATGGATCAGGATACAGAATCAGGATTGAGCTCTATCTTTCAAGGCCCAAGTAACCTATGTCTACCAGGAAGGTTCCATGGACTAAAACAATGGTTCTCAACCTGTGGATTGCGACCCCTTTGGGATCGACGGACCCTTTTACCAGGGTAGCATATCGAGTATCCTTCCTATCAGATATTTACAATAAAATTCATAGCAGTAGCAAAATTACAGTTACAAAGTAGCAATGAAATAATTTTATGATTGGGGATCACTACAACATGAGGATCTGTATTAAAAGGTCAGAGTATTAGGAAGGTTGAGAACCACTGTCTTAAAGATGCCCTAACCTCCCAAGACAGTGCCACCAATTGGGCATCAAGTGTGAAAATGCGTGCGCCTGTGGGAGATGCTTCACCTTCAACTGATAGGATGCATAAGCCTAGACCTGGCCTTTGGAGGATATTCATTATACGTTTATCAGTGTTGGATGAGCAACTAGGCTTAGGAAAGGCACACATTAATGAATTCATGGCATGTCCTTTCAACTTCCCCTAGTTCCTCTGATCCCTCCTTTCCAACAGGCACACCCTTATCCCCTTACATATTGCCTCTGGTGTCCAGTCAAGACGTACAGTAGTAGTCACTGAGGGTGTGGACCAGGTTGGATGCAAGGAGACCAGAAGGTCAAAGTACCTTAGGAAGAAGGTCTTCCCTTCCCCAACTGCTTGCTGCTGCAAAATCCCATGCTAAATTGCCCAGTGCTTGATAAACGCCTGAGTTCTAACTAGATTGTTTGCATCCATCATCATCTTTCCCTGGAGGCAGAGATTCTGCTTTCCTAACACCCCCAAGCTCCCCGATCAGCGCTGGTATTCAATAAGTGCCCAAGGAATGCTGGATGGTTAAGACAGCTCCTGGACAGGGAAATGGACGTGCTCCCTTCATTGAAGAAGAATGGCTGTCCTTTCTCTATAATGCTCAGCCTCAGCAGAGATGGTTTGGCATCTGTTTCTCAATCTGGGATAACTCTTCTGGATCAAGAAGTCCCATTAAAAAGCCTCTCAGAGCACTTAGGGAATTATGCTTGGGGAGTCTTTCTTGGCAGCAGATAATATATCAATCACAGCTCTGTGAAAATGTAGAGATAGACCAGGATCTCTCAGGCCAAGCAAAGAAAAGAGACACCATTTCCCTTGAGGCCCAAACTCTGGGACTCTCCTGTGCACTTTGTGCCTAGAGTGACTCACTGGCTCCATTTGCCCTGTAGAGTCTCATTTTTAGCGCTGAAAGCTCTGCATCTTGGCAAAGCCCTCAGTCCCAGCCGACAGGGGTGGGACCACCCTAGCCTGGTGTCCCTTCTTCCTCTCCTTGTCAGCTTCTCTGCACAATGCAAGAGACCGGTGTGAGCCTCCATGTGGGAGTGGTCTGCACCCCACTTCCACATGTCCTCCCAGTGATGGCTTTGACAGCAGGGTTTTAGTAGCATGACCGGGAAAAGAACAGAGGCTCCTGCAGTTGGTCCCAGGGCTTGACTAGGTGTACCACTGCTTGCACCACCCAGCTTCCAAATACAGAAACGTACAGGAAGGGAAGAAAAACGAATGTACCTGAAGGAGGGAAACATTGGCAAGGCTGAGTCTGAAGAGGTAGTTCCTGCGAAAACAGAACAGAAATCACAAGTCAATCTGATCTGTAGGTAGCACCCTGGAAGGCAACTAGCCCAGACCTCATGGGGCACCAGGAATATGTCCTCTGCAGGACTTAGGGTGAACTAAGAAAGAGCTTCACCTTCGTCAAGGTTTCAACTTTACCCATTGAACCTACCTGGTGGTAGCTACAACAAATTTCATTTTACAGGAGGCAGGTTGTGTAATGGCCCAAGTCACAGAGCCAATAAATCAGAGTTGGGATTAACCTGCAGATGCCACACCATATCTGCTCCTGACCAACCCAGCAACAACAGGAGGGAACTGCCTGAATCCACTGTTAAACAAAACTAACGGGATGCCATTGTTTTGGATTAAGTTCTCATAACGGGTCCCCATAGACCAGATTGAAAAGTCAAAATGGAGTCACCTACGCTCATGTCAAATGTTCATCACTAAAGCAAAACTGACCTTCAGAGAAATTAGAAAAAGAGAACGGCCACATTCCCAGCCAGACTAGTTTCAGTTGCCATGATAGTGGAGAGTGCTCTCTGCCTTGAGTCTTACACAATGAAAGTCACATGAAGTCACCAGGAAGTCATGTATAGTCTCTACGGATATTCTTCTATTTTCTTTCTCCCTGTGTCCACTTTACAGGGAGGGTAATTCTGAAATGACTGGTCTACTTTGTGTTGTTTCCACTGTTTTCCCCTTCCCTTCTCTGTCTATAAAGTCAACTGCTTTGGCCAAGTTCACCAGATTCTGGAATCAAGATAAACTCAGTTAACCCAAGCTGGGGCCTGGTCAGCCTTGGTGTCTAGGCCTGTAAAATGGAGAACTAGTTCATGTCTGGCTTCTTCACTGTCCCATGGAGACACATTAAAAGATTTTATTAATGACAAGCAGATGTAGTTTAGTTTTTCCAAAGAATCCTCTTTCCTTCTATCTGCTTTTGGCCTTTCTTTTTTGGGTTCCTGAACTTTTTAGGAATAGTTAATCTAGGAAGATCCACAAACTAAATGGCTTTGTTTAGTTTGTGACCTCACCTTTCCTAACCATGGAGCCTGTGTCTGTTCAACTGAAAAACTCAAGGCCTCCCACAGGGATGCAGATGGGCCTCCCACATAGGCCCTGGGGTCCTGTGTGCAGTCTCATCTCTAGCCAGTGACTCTGTATTTGCCCTTTTTCATGGCCTCTCCTGGACCACTGTCCCCAAGCCCAGCCAACACAGCACTGTGAGCCTCTCCACCACTTTCATGTAACAGCCGGTAGCTCACAAGTCTCAATTGTGATGATGATGATGATGATGATGGTGATGATGATGATGATGGTGATGATGATGATGGTGATGATGATGATGGTGGTGATGATGATGATGATGGTGGTGGTGATGATGGTGATGATGATGATG
>CAJQZJ010000531.1:2935395-2956764 GCA_907164525.1 Lophiomys imhausi | reverse complement strand
TGATGATGATGATGGTGGTGGTGATGATGGTGATGATGATGATGATGTTGATGATGATGATGATGATGTTGCTAACACCATCACATACTTGAGAATTCAGTATCACCACTGATTCTATTGTGCTTGAACTCTGCAGCCAGATGGCCAAGACTTAGAATTTGGGGGTCATGAGGGTGGTAGACCCACTCGGTCAGGGTGTGGCGGGACAGAGAGTTCAGGTTTTGAGAATAGACCCTGTAGCTCAGAGAGGTAGGATTCCCAGCTCCACCGTTTGCTGGGGCCTGGTCGGCCTTGGTGTCTAGGCCTGTAAAATGGAGAACTAGTTCATGTCTGGCTTCTTCACTGTCCCATGGAGACACATTAAAAGATTTTATTAATGACAAGCAGATGTAGCTTAGTTTTTCCAAAGAATCCTCTTTTCCTTCTATCTGCTTTTGGCCTTTCTTTTTTGGGTTCCTGAACTTTTTAGGAATAGTTAATCTAGGAAGATCTGGCCACCTCAGCTGTGCTGAGAAGAAATGAGAAGAGACTGGGCCAGAAAGGGAAGGAGGGGCCCTTCTGAGGGAAGCCAGGGGTGGGAATGGGACACTTCAGGCTGGGAGATTCCTCTCCATGATTTGGCTGCTGGCCCAGGAGAAGCTGAGCACAGCTTCTCCACTGGCCTAGGGCGGGGTGGCCTTGCCCATGACCTTGGGTGTAAGCCTCTGCTGCCCCTCCCCAGGTCCCTCTCTAGGTCCTTGGCAGAGTTTCCTGGCCTCCATGCTCCTGGCCCAGGGACAGATGGGCTCCAGCTTGTGGCTCTGCCCCAGCTGTGTGCTCAGGTAACAGAGGCATCTGCTCACAGCTTTAACAAATTAGGGGAAACATTGCATCACTCAATTCATTTTTATCCCATCAAAAATCATTCACCATAGCATTCTCAGTCGGCTCTTGTGGGAGCTGGGAGATGAGAGCAGGAAACCTCTGCCTCCTCCCCAGCTCCCAGTCCCATAGGGAATAAGGAGGGCTATAAATGGATAGAAACATTTCCCAGCCTGAATTCCAGAGGTCCAGGAGGGTCAGGGAGAGAGGGAAAGAAAAATCAGACAGAGGAGAAAGAAAAGCACTCAGAAAAAAAACAAGGGTGGGGAATCAGAACCGGACAGTCCAGGATTCAGGATACTGGCTCTGGGAACAGAAGGGACCAATCCAGGATGGAAGGCTTCCCTCTCCATCTGGAGACAGAGTTAGGCTCAAAGGTCAAGGAGAAGCTACAGAAGGAAAACATAACCACTTTTTTGCATGGAAGACCCAAAGTGGATCTGGTAGGGCAGTTTGACCACCGGAAGATGGCGACCTCTCTGTCGCTGTTTCTCCATCGAAAAAAATAGGAGTGATCACAGCACATGGCCCTGGGGCTGACAGTGAAGCCTGGATTCTTTTCTGCATGCATGGCTCACCACAGATACTGGGTTATCTGTTGTGTGATGCCACATAAAATAATGTACATGGCAGTCATGCTTTCTTGAAGTTCAGAGCACAGTCTTGGGAACGCTACTCTTTGGGTATAAAAGGGGCATATGCATGCCCCGGGTTTGTTTGGTTTTAGTGCACTTATTACATTTTAATTTATTGCATGTTTATGTGGAATGGGTACGCATGTACATGTGAGCACGTGAGAGCCATGGCATGTGTGTAGGTCCCGGGGATTGAACTCGGATTATGGGCTTTGGCCGCAAGCTCCTTTACTCGCTGAGCCACCCCACTAGCCCTATCTGTTTGCTTTGCTTTTTCGGTTTAGGAGACAAGGCCTCACTGTGTAGCCCGGGCTTGTCTTGAACTCAAGGTGATCCTCCCGCCTCGGCCTCCCAAATGCTAGGATTACAGATATGAGTCAACATATTCAGCTCAAAGTGCTGGCTGGTAAAACCTTAGCCAAGAAAAGTGATGGCATGAACATCAGGTTCTAGATTTTATTTCTTGACTAGTTATACATGATGTTGCCACTGGCAGAACGCGAGAGCAAGGGATGTGAGGTCTCCATATTATTTCTTACAGCTGTGTGTGTGGGGTACCTTCTCAAAACAGAAACCAAGACAAGTACTCACTTTACTGGGAAAGAAAGCCCATACTCTGGTCTGCCTGCATCTGTACAGGCCGCCTCTCCGAGGATGCCAGGAGCACCTAGAGAGACCTACTTGTGTGAGGGGGAGGCCTTTGCTCTTACTGAATAGTCTTTTGTATCTGGTGTGTTACACTGTGCCCCATGCAATGCTGCTATAAAATAATTGCTTCATTCAGAAAAATTGTAAGTGCTTTCAGCCCCAGCATCCCAGCATGCCTTAGAAGAGGAAATGGAGACTCCAAGTTTACCCAGAGCAAGAACCTGGCTCAGCTGACCGCAGACGGGAGTGTTGTGGAGACTCACCTCCTTTTCACACGGCAGACAAAAGGGGACAACCAAAAGGGCATGAATGGCAAGCTACACAGTGTCACCTGGAAGTGTCCTTCCCACCTACACAAGCTGAGCCAGAAACTCATGCATTCAGTGGTCCTAATGCAGATCCACTAGCCCTGGAGTTAGGAGGCCTGAGTCTCAAGCTTGTAGCTTCTTGGTGTGTAAGACCATTTTCAAACTTGGCCACCAATCACAGGAGACCTTGTTGAAGCAAGGTTGGGCCTATTCCTAGTGTTTCCTACCCAAGAGGCTCAAGCATTGCCTTTCAGTAAGTTCCCTGGAACTGTGGGGGGATGCTGGCCCAGGGACACCCCTTTCCCCTTTGCCTCATCTCTAAGCTCCTTGCTTCCAAAGCTGGCAATGAATGATTTGATATAGTTAGCTCCTCTCACCCCATCCAGGAGCCTGGAAGATGAAGCCTCCCCAGAAAGGCTTAGCTTCTGAACTGGGCATCAGGACAATGGGGACAAAGGTGGGCAAGCTACCGAAAATGAGGCCCTTTATAAAAGAAGCAAATGGCCTACGCTAGCACCCTAGGTGCAGGCAGCCAGCTGGCCAGCAGGGGGCTCCTGGGCACCTCTAACCAGGCCAGTCCTGGCATCAGGACAGAGAGGGCAGAAGATGGAAGCAGGTGTCCTTGCTCTTCCTACCCTAACAACTTTTGAAGAATGAATCTAGCTAAGATTATGTGGTCTAGAGTCACCCCAATTCCCCCAACTTTCCTACATGGTGGACAGTCATTAACACAGACAGGGCCTGGCACGGAGGACAGGGACTCCGAAGACCAACTTTCCCACAGTACATTCATCCCAACAATATCCCCTCTACCCAATTCCAAGTGCCCCCTTCCTCTCCCTCTACTCTCCTGTACCCTGTTACCTAGCTCCCACGATGAGCTGGTTCCTGGAGGGGTCAAGAGCAAGCTGGGAGAAATCACGGACTCCAGGGTAGGTGAAGTTAGAGACCCACGGCTTCAGATCTGGTGGAGAGAGAGACCCTTCTGTTACTATTGGAACATGCTTCCAGCTTCACCAGCATGAAACCCAAGAAGATCAGTGACAGTTACCGTGGAGTACAAGGCTGAAGCCCCCAGGAGACCTGGGTTCCACCTGCCCACCTCTGTGAACAGCCAGCCTTGTGACCTCAGTGACTAGAATTTTGTCACTATTTCTATCTCTAGCAGAGGACTCTGCCCTTAACAAAGGAAAACCTGTACCAATGACCCCAAGCAGTCACCTCAATACACATCCTGTTTGCTATCCCTCCAGTCTTTAGGCTCCACTCGTTTCTTTCTCCCCAGACCTCACTCCAGTGCAAAATACCGTCTTTTTTTTTTTTTTTTTTTTTTTTCCTAGACTGGTGCCAACAGCCTCCTAACTGGCCTGCCTCCCATACCTGTCCCCTAGGTTCACTTCCTACAAGTCAATAGAGTGATATTTCTGGAGCACGTGTGTAGCTGCGCTGGTCTCAGGTTTAGATAGATCCCTTCCCAGCAACCCCAAACATGCCTCAACTCCCGTGACCTTTGGGTCCTGGTCCCACTGACCTCCCATCTAACTGCCTGGAATTCATTATTTGCTTATTTAATGGCCAGTTGAAATTTGCTTAAACTCTTCACCGCAGCCACACTAAACATTTCATACTTCCCCAGTCCGGTCCATAGAGACCACAGGCCTTTGTACCCTGCAATCTCTTTAATAATACAGTTCTGCCACCCATCCCCACCTCTTCCAAGACTTCCCTGACTCCACCCAGCAGGACTGAAGAGGGGCACAGGTTTCCACTGCCTGGCATCATTAGTCCACTGGAGTGGGTGTTCAGCCTGGTGCTGTGCCCTGACTCCAGGTGAGACCTTGCTGCCAGAACCCCCAGGCCTCCACCTGCATAGCAGCATTTGAATATGTGAATTAATAACCCTCCACTCCCTCTCCTTCCTCTCCTGGGAGGAGGCTTTCTAATAAGGTACCACGGGGGTGGGAAGGACAGAGGTTGGGTGGTCTGTGTCTACCCCTGACTCTGAGAAAGCTCTTCCTAGTCAAAGCTAAAGCCATTTATGGGGACCAGATAGGCAAAGAACAGATCTCATGGTCTAACAATGGGTCGGAGCTTGTTGAATTTTCTCCAATCCCTCTGCTAGAGACCAACTTCTCCCAGGTTGATCCATAGTACCTGAACTTCTCTTGCTCGCCTGTGCTGGGGTAGAGGAACTGGCACCAGGGAGGAGCCAGTAGGCTGAGGATTTTCATGCTGATTGGGGACAAATTGTGCTTTCTATCCACTATGAACAACTGTCACACAAGGTCCAGATGTGTGTGTGTGTGTGTGTGTGTGTGTGTGTGTGTGTGTTCCAAGGGATATAAATCATTGCTCATTATTCCTCCACTACAGAGTAAATGCAACCCTTCATTTCTGCATGACAGGCAAACACTTAATCACTCCCCGGAGAGCGGGAGGTTTTGCAAGTTGGATGCATTTCAGAAAACTGTGATATGCACGATAAAAATAAATAAATAAATAAGGAAGAAACTCTGCAGCAAAATGGAGCAAACTCCTTAGGCCCCCCAGCAGGTGGCTATGGGTTGGCAAGACTTGTTACAGCCTCAATGGTATATGGGCAATGTAGGGAGCTGATGCTGCAGTCCAGTGGTCTGGTTTTCAGGGCCACAGGAAATCCTGGTAGAAATTAAATGGAGTGCTCACCTCCTCCAAGAAGGCCTCCTTTATTAGATTGTCCCCACATCCTCTCCACCCTCCCTGTTCCATTCACGGTGTAATTTACTGTCACTCTGCATGGTGTGTGTGGGCCTCCTGAGACCAGGTGGTCCCTAACTGAAGCAAACAGGTTGCTTTCACCCCCCACTTCCCTGTGTTCCGGGGCATTTCAGGTGAAGGCAGCAGAATAGCAAAGAGTTGGTATGACTGGTGTGCTTCAGAAACTGTCCGAGGACTTAGCTCTTAGCTCAGTGTTCATTCAGGCGGGTTCTCAGTGGGGAGAGGTGAGGAGGAACCAGAGCCTGGACTGCGATGACGGTGGGGAGGTGGAGGTGGGTGGGGGCCTCTTCCAGTTGGTGTCCCTCTCCCCCAGCCCTGAGGGAACTCACACAGTCAAGTGGAGGGGGACACGGCTGGGCCCTGGGCGCGGTGGGGCCCTGGGCGCGGTGCCGTGATCTTGGGGAGGCCTTGGGAAGAGAGCCAGCCTCCTCTTATTAAACAGCAAAGGGGGCCAGAGGGAAGGCTGTCTTTAAAACACCAAGCACGTTCTGAGCTCCGTGTGCAGCGGAGGCTTTGGACGGCGACTTTAAGAGAAAAATGACATTCTCTGTGACGCGCCTGTGATTTTAATTATAGTCAATTCAATTACCCACTTTGTGGATTAACCACTGCCAGTGTTAACTCCAGGCTGGCTTCTCCCTGCCATCTAGAAAGGGCATGCTGTGGCAAACAGAATAATACACAAGCCAAAGAGAAACCCAGGTGGGCCCCCTTAAAAGGAACCCACAGGAGGAAATTGAACCTTATAAAACAAAATGCTGCCAGTCTGCTTCTGTGACTGGCCAATGCTTGTGGATGCTTGGGGGTTAGTCACAGATCTGTCAGATGTCTGGGGAGAGAAGGCAGCCCACAGCTGCAAAGTGGGAGGCCTGTGGATCACTCAGACAAGGCCTTGGAAGAGGTTGATGCTGAACTGGATTAGGACAACTTCTCCGGAAGAGCTCCTCACCCATGGGACCTACTGTGTGCTTCACATACTACAGATGACAGGACACCCAGGAAGCAGAGCTGATGTGGGCTCAACTGGGCTGGTGGAACAGAGGTACTGACCTTTGAGGAACAACAGGAAAAAACCAAGTGCCCAAAGGAAACATGTGCTTGTCTCTGAGGCCCCATGGCAACTGTTCTGTGCCTGGCCCCAAGCAGGGCTATTAAAAAATGGTGAGCCTACTATGCATGAATAAGTGGAAATGTGGAGTCCCCAGGAAAACATACACACAAATGCACACAGGCATGTATACACACACACATACACACTCACACGCACACACATACACACATGCATACACACGCACACACACAAATGCACCCAATGCTTTTGTGAATGGATGTGACAACCCAAAGTTGTCAGGATGGGGATAATGGCAGAGACCCTCATTCTGTAAGAGGGTCAGGAGGACAGTTAAGTGCATTCAATTCACACCCGATGATTAAAAATGCCCTTTGGAAACCCAAGAACTCAGAACCAACTTCACATTTCCTATCCCCCGTTCAGCCCAGTGTCTCAACACAGCAGCCTGACAGGGGAGGGGGGAGCAGGGGCAGGATCCCTCAGGTCCCTCTGAGTCAGCTGGGCCACTAGTAAATACCCTGGCCAAGCCCCTGACAGAAAATGTTGCATTAAGAATTGTCGCAGGCATCTCCTGCATGACAACGGCCCTAGGAACACTGCTCCTTCATTCCCTGAACCCTCATTTGGTCCTTCCCTTCAGAGCCACCGGGAGACATCAGGAGTCTGAGCGTGTGTGCACGTTTTGTACGCTGAAGACATTGCTAATTTACTATAATCCACTTAAGCCTTCAAAGCCAGGATCCCAGCTCAAACAAGTCAGCGTGGAGAAGACAGCTGGAAGTTTTCCTCTCAGAGAAGGGAGCCAGCACACAGCTGGGAACCTCCCATTCACAAGCCCCAGCCTACCCATCAAATTCCTCCCAACCTCGAACTGACTGATCAGTTTTCCACTCGGGTTCCCATACTGCTTCCTCCACATGGCAGGACAGGTCTTAAGAGGCTGAGCGTCTGTCTGATGGTTCTTCAATGGTAGTGACATAAGGAGAATGACCTTGAGCCTGGCTTTGACAATTCTCTTCAGCCCCCGGGACTGGGTCTTCATGCCCACTCTCCCCCTTGGGGTTAATAGACAGAGGGACCAAGCTGCTGTGGGTCAGAATTAAGAATCAGGGGACCAGCTGGGTGGTGGTGGTGCATGTCTTTAATTCCAGCACTCGGAAAGCAGAGGCAGGCAGATCTCTGAGTTCGAGGCCAGCCTGTTCTATAGAGAGAGTTTCAGGACAGTCAGGGCTACATAGAGAAACCTTGGGTCAAAAAAAAAAAAAAAAAAAAAAGAAAGAAAGAAAAGAAAAGAACCAGGAGGCCCTGGCATTTCATCTGCAAATTGTTGTGTGAACTGACACAGAGGTGGCTCCCATAGTATGAATGTGATCAGGGACACTCCAATGGGTTAACAGGTCATGGGAGAGCATCCAAGTCTCTCTGGGGTTTGTGGTTTTTTTTTTTTTTTCAGTTATCATCAAGTGGCTGTCCTAATTTTAGAAATTGTAGAGAACTTACAGACGCTCCCCCCCCCCAATACATCCAAGATTGGGAAACCCTTTAGCTGGACACTCCCACGCTCTCCCTTGACAAGAAGGAGTTATGAGTCACTTGGGCCCCTTCTGCTGGGGGTTCCCAGGACTCCAAAGACAGGCATCCCTGCGTTCAGCTTAGAGCAAGAAGAATGCTTTCCAGAGATCTTGAATGCTCTTCCTCAGGAGTGAGTCATCTCCCTTCTGCCCTCAGAGAAGCCAAGTAAAGGACCCAGCACTCTGAGAACCTCCAGAGCTGAGACCACCAACCAAATCTGAGCCACTCCCACTGGGGCATCCATAATTTCACTGTCCATCCAAAGATCCCGATGAAAGACAATAACTGCTCTGGGGTAGACATGGGTGAAGGGCCCGAGTAAAATGATCTTTATCTGGAGAAATCAGAGCCCTCCAGCCAGCTGCTGCTTAGTCTTAAAACAGCTTCCAGAGGAAGAGTCTCAGGAAGGGCTTGAGACAACCTGGAAGGCCCTCCCAAGGTCTGACCCAAACCCTCAGGATAATGAGGGTCACTCTCACCTTCAAAGGCCACAATGGGGTGTTCCCTCTGGGTGCACAGCTGCTGCTCACTGCCGGACTCACTGGAGATGTCATGGCAGCTGGAGAGGTGGGACATCAGCAGGGTGAGGCTGGGCAGCAACAGCGAGAAAGCCAGGGATGCTGGGACAACCATGGTGGGCCCCTCTGCAGTCCTAGCTCCTGGAGGAAGGCCAGGGGGAAGACCTGCAGTGAAAAACTCAATTTCACCAAGTGCTTCTTCTATCAATGCCCACTTCTCTCTGTTTCCTCAGGGTTGTCAACAGCCCCACAGGGTTTTTAAAAAGTAAATTTATATTGTATTTATGTTACTCTGCTCTCATAATGCAAAGTTATAGATCATATCTTGAAAGCTAATTTCCCTTGTAATGGTATTCTGGACAAAATTGACAAATTATACAGCTCTTTCTACTGTGATTCCAAATGCTTTAAAATTAGCTTTAATGATAAAGGTGGGATCCATTTAATAAATGGAACTGGAGCAATGGGCAGTCATGTATAGAAAGAAAAGCTCAGACTCAGGTCCAATTTGGATCTCACATTTTATGCCAGGAAATTTTCAAATTGAATTCACTATTTGAATGTTAAGGGTAAAATCATGAAAATACTAGAAGAAAATTCAAATAGAATCCTTCAGACCTTGGAGTAAAAACAATTCGAACAAATCCAGACATCATCAAAGAAAGTTGTGACAAATTTGACATCACTGAATGAAAGTTTAAACCCCTTGCCGCTAACAGTAATGTCAAAAGGCAGGTGACAAAAGCAGCCATGATAGTGCACATCTGCAATCCCAAGAGGCCAAGGCAGGAGGATCGAAGACGTGTGTCCAGCCTGGGCTACACAGTGAGACCTTCTCTTTTAAGGCATGCTTGTAGACCTGAGGTGGATACCAAGACCCACGTAAAAAAAGTTGAGAGCATATATTCCTCTCACTGGGGAGGCAGAGACAAGCAGATTTCTGGGGCTTGCTGGCTAGCCAACATAATCTATTCGGAAAGTTCTGGGCCAAATAAAACACACTGTCTCAAAAGACAAGGTGGACAACTCCTTAGAAACGACACCAGGGTCAACCTCAGGCCTCTACATGCATATGTGAGCGTGAGTGCTCATATACACATATGAACACACACGAGGCAAATGACAAACTTAAAAACAGTTGGTTCTAATAACAGACAAGGAGCTCATATTCCTAACTATGCAAAGAATTCCTAGAAATCAAGAAGAAAGTGACCAACCATCCAGTTTAAAAAAAAAAAAAAGGTAAAGGACATAAATCCAAACAGGGTTTAAAATCCAAATGACACTCTTTCTCACACCCTCAAGGCAATGCAGATTAACGCTTAGCCTGGCCTGGTTCTTCTCCAGTCAGACAGCTCTGTCTTGCACATGAAGGAGAAGAAGCCCTTGTCCTTAACTTACATGGAAAGTTGTTTGCTTTGCTGATATAAGAATTGACATCATTAATTTCAAATTTTTAACAAATACAATATTGTCTCTATTAAAATTAAGATGTTTAAGCAAAAAAAAAAAAAGAGAGAGAGAGAAGCCCTTGTCCTATTCCACTGGTGTGTGTCAAATGGCACAACCTCTCTGGAGGGGAGCCTGTTCAACTCTGGCAAAAGTGTGTCCCCATTTACCCTTGACCCACTAACCCAATACAGGAGTCTAGGCTTGTGGTCCTCAAAGTGAGATCTGGGGAGCAGCCCTGAGTCTCACACAGCAACAACTCTGTGGTAAGACAGACGCAGACACTTGGAAGTCAGTGTTTAAAATCCCAAATGGTAATTTGAGTAGTTTTTATGGACATCGAGTCTAATAGTCAAATGTCCGTGTCTGGGAGTGTGGCTCAGTGGTGGAGTTATTGCATTCACATGCAAGGCCCTGGGCTCCAATCTCCATGCCATAAAACAAAGAGAAAAGACAAAGGCATTTAGGCTTGTATTTTGCATTTTGCTTTTCAATTCATTTCTCTAGTAATTTACTGTTATTGGATTGTAGGTAAGCATCCATCTGCAACAGATTGTAAATTGAGAAGTCAAGCCTGCTCCCTCACAATGCATACTTGAGAAGCGAAAATAGACTGCAGAGGCGACTGTAAGAGCACAAAGTGAACCGTGTACAAGATAATTCTCTGTGGCATTCTGAGAAACAGCAAAAGGACAAGAACAAAAAAACAAAACAAAACAACAAAGCTAGAACAGCAGCTATGGTGCGTCTGCCGTGGAGTACTATAAAACCGTAGAAAAGAACTGACTGTCTCTTCTACGAAATGAAAGGTCGAATTAGGCTGAACTGCTGACCGTGTAGGCAGCGTGTCAGAACATTCTCCCCCCCACCCCACCCTCAGCAAAGCTGGGACTCTCAAGCGAGGGATCCCAAAGTAACTCTGTCAGGACAGGTGGGAGTCTGAGGAGAGAGGTTCCCAGGGATTCCTTCTGTGCTGGGACCTTTGGGGGAGGCTGGAGTTCAACACATCAACAGACCCAGGGTTGCCTCTGCTGGCGTGGCCCATTCCATACCCCAGGGAGCACTGACTCTTGTAGCCTCTCTCAGCCCCTTCCCCCTCAGGGACACACAGATGCATCTTCTTGGCTCCCAGCAGAGCCCTCGGGAAGGAGAACATTCTGTAGCATTCCTCTTAAGGTTGCATGGCCTTCTCCTCAGTGCTAGACTAGACAGGCTTCCTGCTGTGTGCAGCTCAGTGCTGTCCCATCATCGGTGCCTGCCGTACCCGTCCCCTGATACTGATCCCCAGTCTTTCTAACAGGCCACAGAGGCTGGGAGTGATCATGAAGGTGCAGGTCCCACTCTCAGAAAGCAGAACCCCCTTTGCCCTCTGACACTGACTGAACCTCCAAATCTACTCCTTCCTCCTTTGTACCACACCTCCACGTATACAGCAGGCACCACAGGGACTCCATCCAGGACCTCCCTACCCTTCCTCTGGGTAGGTCTGGCCAAGGTGCCAAGAAGAGAGAGCAGTGAGTATGCCCGCATACTCCCTTCCCTCCCTCTCAGCCACTTCTGCAGTCCAGGACATGGCACCCGCCCTGTTCCTCTGCCTCTGGGTTTATGAAGCACAGCTGTCTGCTCCTTCCTGCAGAGCCAAGGTGGCACCACCACCACCACCACCACCACCACCACCACCACAGCTACTGGCCATAGTGTGCAGCACATTGATCACTCCCGGGTTCCTAATCCTCCTCCCACACCTCTGCAAACAGTCCCTTTACTAAGATATCATCACTTCTCCCAGTTTGATGGTGTCATCTGTTTTCTAGGGGGAACCGTGACTAACTAGGGATATCCAGTCCACGGCCCACGTGCATTTTCTCCCATCAGCCAGTAAGACTATCTAAGGCAGCGTGAGCAGGCCCGCCCTCCTTCCTCACTGTTAGGGTTTGAATGTGAAATCTCCCATCTCTTCACACTCCACTCACATACTGAAACACTTAGCCTCCCCGATCTTCTGGGAGATTATGGGACCTTTTGGGCAGTGGCCTATGTGACCGATGTAGGGGTTCAAGGAGAGGGCTTAAAGACTGCTTCCACTCTAGCTCTCCGCTTCCTCACTGCCAATACAGGTAGCCAGCCTTCTCAAGCTTGAGTCATGCCATGTCTCCCCTGCCACAGTGCACCATAGCACTTGAATTGTGGGTCAGAGGAGGCCTTTTCTTTAAGTTGCCTTTGCTGGCTATTTCGGCACAGCAAGGAACAAGGAATGTAAGGAAGCCTGTCACCCTTCCTAACCCCACTCCTCTCCTTTGCAACCTCGCCTCAGGCCCAGGTCTGACCACCACCCTCAGCTCCCTGGCCTAGCACTCTGTGTGGCTAGATCCAGCATCTAGGGGGCCTAGGCTAGAAACACATCCCAGGCTCTTCCCTGTCCTAGCCCCCAAATTCTATAGCAGAAATTCCACTCTCATTATGATTTTTATGTAAATTTATTCTTCAAGTTTCTCCTGAATGAATAACTGCTAGGTCCATGTCACTCTGTCCACCTGGGCCTCAGCACAGTCCATCTGCAATTCAGGTACAGGACATGATGGGGGTAGGGAAGGGGAGAGGGCCTGGCCTTCAGGAGAAGTCAGAGATAGAGAGGGAGACTGTGGCCACTCACACAGCACAAACCCAGGTCACCCAGACACACAGCAGGAGGCTGTAAGAAAGGTTTGGGTGCCCCCCCACCCCGACCCTGAGGTTGACCTGTAAACCCATCCTGCCTTCCTGTTCGTCCCCTATTTTGGGGGCCTGTAGAGCCTGGGAGGGATATGAGGACCACGACAGCTAGGAAAGGGCTAGATGCACGATGCCCTTGCATCCCAGAGAGCCACCTTCAATCCTTCAGCACCTTTGCATCTCATGCTAAGGAGGGTGGTGCTGGGAGACAGGTGGAAGCCGGTGGATGACAAAGGATCACCCTGCTCCGCTGACCTCAAGCTTCTTCGCTGGGTCTGAGTCTTTCTGTTTCTTTAGTTATTTGCTCAGGGGACAGAACCCAAGGCCTGGCTCACACTCTGTGTCTGCTCTGTCTTGACCTGGTGTTTCTGTGCCTCTTGCTCCTTTATTTGTCAAAAAGGGAAGATGAACTCTATCCTCAGAATTGTTGCAAGTGTTAACTACGTTGCTTCAACTAACGGGGACTTGTCACACAGTAAGTGCTGTTTAAGTGGCAAGTTTTACCAGTATTATTATTAGAGGTTATTATTAGAATTGGGGCTGTTCAAGAGTTTGCTCTCCAGGTCTCAATTAGCATCAGATAAACACTATTACCATCCAAACACAGTTTGGCTTCCTAGGCTTAAAGTCCAAAGTTTCTAGCAGATAGGAATTTCCACTTCTAATACGTATCTGATCCGATGGCAAAATGATCACAGAAATTTTCCGGCAGAGCATAGCAAGAGGCCATCCAATTTTTCTGCAGGCTGCACAGCGCTGTGGAAAACCCTGAGCTTGGAAAGCTGCCAGCTTTGGGTGTGGATCTCAAATTTATCGCTTGTAAATAAGACTAAACACGCTTTGCCTTAGAGAGAATGCCTTGAAGCACCACCACGGATGCAAGCTTATCCCAGGGCAGGCCTCTTATGAGACACTTCCATAGAGGTTGGTTAGTTAGAATCTAGAGCAGTGGATCTCAACCTGTGGGTCACGACCCTTTCACAGGGGTCACACATCAGATATTTTCATTACGATTCATAACAGTGGCTAAACTACAATTATGAGTAGCATGTTGTGGGGGGGGGTCACGACAACATGAGGGACTGTATTAAAAGGCCACAGCATTAGGAAGGTTCAGAACCACTGATCTAGCATTCCACTAGTGACCATTTGTGCGTCTGGCACTCCACTGAGTGTCACTGAATACCTACTATGTGCCAGGCTCCTGTATAGTTGGATCATGAAGGTGAGATAGGCATGACACAAGGCTTGTCACAGACACAAACAGACTGCCTATTATCTTCAAGGAGTAAGAAAGCATGAACCCAAAAGGTGGAGATAGTGACTATGGCAACATTTTGACAAAGAAGGGGACAGGGAAGGTGGTCTCCACCCTGTCTCCAGGTTGCTTGTTACCTGCATGGTGTCTGGAGAGGGGTGCTATAGGAGTGAGGGTACATCACCATTCGATTCCTTCTATTTTGGGAAACCCTGAGCCAGGAGGAAAACATTTTTCCAGGTCTCGGCCAGTGTCTCTCCAGGTCTCGGCCAGTGTCTCTCTAGCCTTTGCTCACACTGCTGCCCCAGTTTCCCATGAGTCTTCTCTGTGGGGGTCACTCTGATGGTACCTGGAGGTAGGTAAGTAGAGGCCTGAGTGTAGGAGAGAAAAAACACACCCATGCGAGCACCCGATTCTCCAGGACTTGGACGGAGCCTGTGAGCTCGACACAAACTGTCAAACAAAGATCTGTATGTAACAGCAGAGGAATGGACTCTCACAGAGATAGTGGAGAGCAAGGGAAAGGCAGGAGGGCCATGGCCAGAGCCATGGTTAGATGGACCCTTACTACAGGGTGAAGGAGGGAAAAGAAAAGGACTGGGTCAAAGGAGCTGGATGCCCAGGACAGAGGCCTCAACAGCCATGGTGGCCCACAGAGCTGCCCCCAAACAGTAGCACTGGGCACCCTTCAAATAGCTGCTGATGAGGAAGAGGGCTTCCTAGAGCAAACAAGGACAGCTTTTCATTGAAGGAGGGAGAGGTAAAATCAAAGAGAAAGAAACAATTCCCAACCCAAAAGATAAGGGCTTGAATAAAATCAGCTGGAGCATATGGACCATGTTCCAGAGAACATGTGGAGCTCCTGACTTTCACGATCTCCTGGCAACTTTGTATGAAAGCTGCAAGATGCCCATTGTTCAGCTGACAGGAAGAAAAGAGATTATCGAGGCTGAAGGACCTGCCCAAGGTCCCATGACTGTTAACAGTGAGGGATGTCTTGGTCATCCTCCCTGTAGGGACACACAGTTCCAGGTCTGTGGGCACACTCTGTAGCCCTGGTTCCACATGTTCTCAGCAGCCTGAAGAGTCTAATTTGGTTTCCTGAGTTGGCTTTTTTTTTTTTTCCCAAGGAGAGCACTTTCTAGTTATAAATTATTAAGCTGATTCCTGCTACAAATCAGCCTCCTGCGAGTTTGGGCTGCAGGAGCCCGTTTGCCCAGGTCCTGAGCAGCATCAGAGGAACAAACAGATGGACAGGGCAGAGTGCAGATTCCCAGCCCGTGCTGACAGCCACCTGAAGCCTCCCCCAAGCCAGGCACCAAGCCAGGGGTCAACCTAAGGGATCAGCTAAGGGGATGCTTGCCCACCTCCACTCCACTGACTAGGACCTGCTGGGAAGGGGTTCAGGTCTGACCTCCGTATCTACCCCCTCCTCTCTGCTGTCATTCAAAATCTCTACTTGGCTGCCTGCCCTAGAAAAGAGGAGAAAACAGGAAGGGAATGAAAAGAGGATACAGGGGAAGCAAGAGCATGGAAGAGTGTGTCGGGGCCTGTAGTTTGGCAGCAAGCAAAGGTGTGAGGTGGCCCCTAACTCCCACACCCTGCCCAGGGCACCAAATGCCCAGCTGTGCTTCTCCTGTGGAGTCATCTGGGGCATTTTTCCACCCACACATCACTCACTACTTGGGGGGCCCAGTTCAGCCAAACTCACACAAAGATAAGATTGAGATGCAGAATCCGTCCATGGCTCTGAATAGAACAGATTCCTCCTTTCTTCCCATTCGGACCCTCTGGGCCACTGGGGCCCACAGAGAAGGTTGGGTCCAGATAGCGGAAGAACAGCTGCTCAGAGCTGGGAGGTCCCACAGCCCTTTTCAGCTCTGAAACCAGGGTGTGGGGAGCTTCTCCTCCTTACCCCAGACAGGTCCCTAAGAGCAAGCTCAGTTACTGGCCTCAGTCTCCTCTCTGTCCTAGAAACCTCCAGGTTGTCTGTCCCATTAGAATTTAGAAGCTATCCCTACAGTCCTACACACACCTTCCAACTTCGATTAAACACACAGGGAAGATAAAGGAACAGGTGTTCACACCATTTGATAAGTAAAGCTCTTACAGATTATTAGTTTCAACACTGTACTTTGGCACTAAGGAAACTGAGGCCTTGGAGGGCATATCCAACTCAAGACTGGGTAGAGAGCTAGTGGCAGAACCAAGACTCAGAAATAAATCACCACCATGACAGTCTTATGTACCTGTGCTCTTGATGGCATGCCATTTAATTCATACAATAACTTTGTGGATCAGGCAGATAATGTTTATTCCCAATGCGGTGGAGGGAAACTGAGGTACAGGTGAGTGATTTGGGAAAGGTCAAACCAGGAGAAAATGGGTTGAAACCCAGGCAGCCAGGCTTTAGAGCTGACATGGCATGGTACTCAGAGTTCGGATAGGTCCGAGCTGTGTGAGTGGAGCCCAGACCACTCCAGGGGTTACTATGTAGCTAAGGATGACATAGAACTCCTTATCCTCCTGCTTCCGCATTCCAAGCATTAGGATTGCAGGCACATACCACCATGCTACAAGTGTGACCATCTTGAGGTAGCTCTGTGGGAAAAGCCAAGCAGGTGGGTGAAGACGGACCAAATGCACGGAGAAAGTCTGTTGTCAGAGGCGGTCATGGGTCAGGGCACCTTATGGGGCTGTCGTGTGGTTTAAAGGAATCAGGTGAGGAGTGTGTTCGGCTTGTGCCTTGCACAAATCAGTATCACAAACAGCAGTGATGGAGGCACCATGACAATGTGATGCTGAGTAGGGTTTTATTTCCTGCTCCCCAAATAGCCTGTGATATTTCATCATTTTTGCAAGGAAAAAGAAAACAAAGGAGGCTTGCCTACTTTAATTACTGGAATTAAATGCTAAGGGCATTGCCAAACAAACATCCCACTTATCTACTCATTAGAGCTGCTGCCTGCCCCCTCCCCATGGGCAAGTGCCCCCTGTGAAAACATTTTGCTGTCAGATGTTCTGAGGTTGAAGAAAATGAAAACTGCACTTGAAAGCATGCCCACACCTCAAGAACGGATTTAAACCCGTAAAGCATGCCCACACCTCAAGAACGGATTTAAACCCGTAAAGCATGCCCACACCTCAAGAACGGATTTAAACCCTACGGAAATCCTGGACCCTTCTGGGTTTTCCGGCGCAGATTCATCTGTTGAATGCAGACCTTAGCTGGTAGAGACCACTCCTGATCCCCCTCAATGGCCAAAGAGCCCCTTCCGTCACTGAATGAACTCCAAAAGAGTTCCAACAATGTGGATGCCACTGAACAAATCAGTGTCACAAAGAGCAGTGATGGAGGCACCGTGTCAATGTGCCCTTAGATATGGTTGTGATGAGATGGTGGTTCTTTGAAGTCAGTGGCTCTCAACTTTCTTAAGGTTAGAACCCTTTAAAATAGTTTCTTATGTTGTGGTGACCCCAAACCATAAATTTATATAGTTGCTACTTCATTAACTGTAATTTTGCTACTGTTATGAATGTTAATGTATCTGATATCAGTAGGATATCTGATATGCGACCCCTATGAGAACCACTGTTCTAAGTACTAAGTGTAAATTACCATATGGCCAAGCAATTCCAATTTTAGGTATCTCCCGAGAGAGCTGAAAGCAGGGTTAGAGGTATTTGTAGACCTTGGGTGTATATCTCTGCTGTCTGTCTGTCTTTCTGTCTCTGTCTGGAGCAACATGTTCAGAGCAGTGTTATTCACAATAGCCAAAAGGGAGAAACAACTTAACTTGAGTGTACAGCAGACAAATGTATAAACAAAATGTGATTGATACAAATTGGAATAGTCTTCAGCCTTCAAAAGAAAGGAAGTGCTGAATGAAACACATGAACATGAACGAGCCTTGAGACATGATGCTAAGCTGAAATGAAGGCAAACCCTGCATGACTCCATTACACAAGGTTCCTGGAACAGTCAAGTTCATGGGAGACAGTAAAGAGAAAGACAGTAAAGATGGCTGCCAGTGCTGAGAGAAAGGGAGAATTGCGAAGTCATAAGTAGAGAGCTTGTTTTGCAAGAAGGAATGTGTTCTGGAAATGGATGGTGGTGAGGATGGTAATAGAACAATGTAAGGACTTTAATACCGCGGGGCTATGCTTAAAATGGTCAACCACAATACATATTATGTTCTACACATATCTCACAAAAGTTTCTTAAAAATAGTAACCCCTGGTGCTGGAGGTAATGGTTCAGTAGTTAAGAGCACTAGATGTTCTTCCAGAGGACCCAGGTTCTATTCCTAGCACCCACATGTCAGCTCACAACCATCTGTAACTCCAGTTCAAGGGGATCTGATGCCCTCTTCTGGCCTCCATGGACACCAGGCATGCACAGACATCATGCAGGCAAAACACTCATACATATGAAATAAAACAATATCCTTTTTAATTAAAAAAAATTGTGGCTCCTAAAATATGCTGGCATGAGGTTCCTGGAGGTGTGTAGATGACCTCTCCTCTGGATGGTGGGTTCTTTTCTCTGATCACCCCTCCGTCTGGTACCCATCGTCAACTTCCTCTTCTGAGGCGCACATTCGCTTGGTTAAATGAAGCTAGTCCTCCACTGCCCATCACAACTGAGCCATCTGGCTGGGACAATAGGGGATGGGGTGAAGCCAAGAGGTAAAGACCCAGAGAGTGACTAACTCTCCCCATACTGAAGAATTCTAAACAAGTCGATCCCTGCTTAATAGACGAGGTCTCACAAGACTCAAATCCAGCTGTGAACCCTGATCTGGAGACTAGGGTGCAGGGAGGGAATCTACTGTCAGGCCTTTCCCAGCTCCAAAGAGCTACCCATGCTCTAGCTTCAAAGCAAGACACTCTATATGTCCCCACCCTTTCTTCTCCCAGTGTTACTATCCCTCTGCATCATAGCCTGGAAAGGTCCTCTTCTTCCAAGGACCCAAGAGATTATACTGTGCTCACCCAGGGAATCTGGGAAGACTCCCTCACCTCCAGGCCTTAACCGAATTATTTCTATGATTGCTAGGTGAGGTGATGCTTCACTGGTTCCTGGGTTCAGGGACCCTTTTGGTGGACATTAATCTGCCTGCCACACCCACCACAGGTACTCCCACCTAGCCATCATATTCCTGGTGCCCACAGAGTCATCTGTTCTAACTTCTAGGACAGAGGAACAGTTGCCAGTAAATGTCACCAGTAAGTCAGAGGTCCACAGTGTCGGGAGGGAAAAGGTTACTATGGAGGGAACAGTAGGGGACCATTGGTGTAGAGCAAAGTGAAAGAAGACAAAGGACTAGGAATGCAGAAGTGACAGGTTCAGGAGGAGGATGTTCACAGGATGCAAAGTCACTATGCTGTCACTATGGGAGTGACAGCACAGTGGAAATGCACTGCCACAGATAACTGAAGAACACTGGCACATGAGTTACAGAGAGGGTGATTATTATTCACTTCCCAAAAGGTCTTTCCTAAGCGTTCTTCAAGTAACAAGCTTGTCTGTGTTCTTAAAATAGGATTTACACCCGATTTCTCAGTAACACATACAAGGATGCTTGTAAATATATGGAAATGAAGTGAGACCAGGAACATCTGCCGATCGCCTTCGGTGCCCAAGGCAGTGTCACCAGATGGAAGGAACCACCCAGCAGGGAAGCCAGGCTTAGCCGCCTTCACCCTGCGTGTGTGCACATCCAGGGAAGCCATGGCCAGCTGACCCTCACCCCACACATGTAAAACCACTGCAGGGGAGTGACAGTCCCAGGGCTGGCCTGGGGACGTGCTGGCCCTGAAGCTCTCCTCATAGAGGAAGGATTTTCAAAGACTGTCAGTAACTGGAGCTGCACCCTTCTCACAGACTCATGGAGGCTGGACAGAGAATACTAGGCCGTTGCTTACCTACTGGGTCATTTCTGCAATTGCATCAAAACTTCTGTTTGGGAACAAAGCCTTTGATTCTAAAGTATTTAGTAATAAGGCTCCTGAAAGAAGAGTAGGCACCAAGACATGGTTGTTGATTTTCTGTCTCACTGGAGAGCCAGTGTTAACCCTCTTCCATCAGTATGGCTACTCCTGGGTGATCTCAGCCTCTCTCTGAAGGGCATCAGCCCCCTAAATCTCCAGGCCCTCTCTTCTGGGCTGTAGACCACAAGGCCATCTTCCTTTCAGTATCATCCAGTATCTCCATCTTCCTTCTTAAGCTCCTATGTTGCTGGTGTCACCAGAAGAGGGACTGTTTTCCAATTGTGCAATGATCCTTGAAATTCTCCCAGGCATCTTGCCTCTTACCCCGGTATCCTCAGATTCCTCTCTCCTGGATCCACCATACTGAATCCATTGTCAAGCCTAGGTCTTGACAGCAGATTGCACTTCAGATGTTTGCAGGCGTGGCAGAGTGGATGGGGTGGAATGGACAGCTACCTTCCAGTCCTTTTCTTTCATCTGCTTGTTGCCTTGAGAATCTTGGCCCAGATCTATCCATCTTAAAGAAAACCTACACACCTGGATGTGTGTTCAGTTCCCTGGTGTTCAAATGATGTCAACCACTTGTTTTTGTTTTTTGGGGGTTTTTTTGTTTTGTTTTGTCTTGGTTTTTTGTTTTTTTGTTTGTTTTTGACATGTCTACATTTGCAAACAAAACATGTCTGTCACCTCTGGGCTTTGATCTCTCTCCTTCTAGCATTTTTCTTCTTTGTCACTCAGATATACCAGAATGTCTGACATTTCTCCCCTAGACAGGGACATCAGCTTCCCGGTCTGAGAATTCTCTGCTGCCCTCAGGCCTCACTGGACAGCAGGAGCTCTTCAGGGTTAGACCTAAGGGTCTCCTAGGTGATCAGAGCCATGAGAGTGAGCGAGACAGAGGGAAGAAGGCTGGTGTCACTCAAGGTGACAGAGCCATTAATTAACAGAGTTAAACATCTGCTGTTTAATTAACACCCTCTCTGCTTTCCCTTTAACATTCCCAGAGGGCCTCTGTGGTGGGTGAAGCTGAACAAAAAACAGGAAAGCGAGCTCCTTGCTGAGTTGGAGAGGGAACCAGAGAGGCTTAGGTTTAGTCCCTGAGTACTGAAAGTCAGAGGGCAGTCTCAGAACTCTGTGGCTTGCGATGATAATAAGGGAGAAAGACAAGACGCAGGCTTATGTTCCAGCAGGAGGGACCACACTTAGCCACACACAGTTGCTTAGAGAAGCACTCCCTACAGCAGTCCTCAGATGACCCGGACAGAACCTGGGGGCATAAGCTCAGTGTGTATGACTGTACAGGAAGTCCCTGGCTCTCTAAAGAAAAGTCGTGTAACACATGAAAGGAGCTGGAGAAATGGCTCAGTTGTTAAGAGCATGCAGTGCTCTCACAGAGGACCTGAGTTTGGTTCCCCGATAGGCACTCACTCATGTTAGGTGCTCACAACATCCTGAAACTCCAGCTCCAAGGAGGATCTGATGCTCCTGGCTTCCTAGGGCGCCTGATGTCCCATGTGAGTGCATACACATGTACATGTACACACACACACACACACACACACACACACACACACACACACACACA
>CAJQZJ010000531.1:2911712-2927141 GCA_907164525.1 Lophiomys imhausi | reverse complement strand
CTTGGTGGGACAGAGTAGCCTTCAGCAAGATATGCCGGAAGAAAGTCCATAGTGTGAGATTCCTGAGGAAGAAGGCCTGAAAATGGCCTCTGCTTGGTCCCCAGGCTATCAGGGACACAGAAGCTAGAAGAAGCCATGCCATGTTCTTCTTCCCAACTGGGATCAGAGCAGCCTGGAAGCTTTAGTCAAGTGCCCTCAGGTGGCAATCCTGGGGAGTGCTGGTCAACAGGGTGGTAAAGAGAGGGCTCCAGCTGGGGTGGGATAGGGTGGAAGGTAGCCTTGCTGGCTCCTGCCTGTGTGACTTCAGCCCCTGCCATTGTGGGTGAAGGGAGAAGGAGGATACATCCCCTCTGTCAGCTGCACCTCTCTCACATAAGGCCTCAACCTGGACAGGGAAAGGAAGGAGGGGAACCCTGAGTCAGTGGCACCCACGACTCTCTAAGGATACAGGGGCCTCATTCTCACCGCCCCTGTCTCTTCCCAGGCTCAGCTTGGACCATCGCTGAAGACTCAGGACCCACTGGGCTCAGATCCTAGCTCAGGTAATCTGTTCACTTCTCTTAGCTTCCTCGTCGGGAAGAGAATGCAGGGCAGTTTAGAAGATGTAAAGATAATGTTTGCAAAAGCACACAGCACTGTCTGTCATCAAGAGAGCACTCAACAAGTATCAGCTACTAGTTTATCGTTGTTATTAGTGTTGTGACTATGTGGGACCCTCAGTCTCTCGATCCAGACTCTCACAAAAGCCTCCTCAGTACACGTCCTGTCTTTCATCTCTCCTCTCCATCCCATTCCACACAGAGCTGCCAGGACAACAATCCAGTGACAATTCAGTCACATTATTCGGCTGCTGAAAGCCCCCCCCCCCTCCATCAACTTCCCACTGCTGACACTGTCAAATCCAAATGCCCTGAATAGCAAGGCCCTTTCCATCTGGTGCAAACCACCTCTCCTGCCTCTCCTGTCCTCACCTCCCCATCACAAGCAAATGTAGCTGTCTGATTGGAATGGCTGTCCTCCGATGAGAACCCCAACCCTCCAAGGCCCTGACAGATGCCAGCCCTCTCCGAATCTGGCTACCTCTGGCAGCAGGTACAGCAATGTGGGCCACCTGCTCCCAGCACAGGTGGGCAGCAGCTCTTCTCAAAGTGTATTCCCAGCACCAGCACCGTTTGCATTCCCTGGCAACTGTTTAAAATGCAAATTAGCCCCACACTCAGACCTACTATATCCAGAACTCTGGAGGGAGGGTGGTAGATCCGCCTCAACCCACTTCACTCTCATTTGGGGATCACGGGTGAAAGATCCTTACACCCTACAAGTGGCACTGGGCATACAGAGAGCAATGGCAAGCTTAATCAGATCACCAGGGCAGCTGAAACAATATGGCCGCCCCAGCCTGACCTGTAGAAATTTGGATTTAATTGGCATGAAAAGGGAGTTATGAATATAAATTCCTTTGCTTTTTAATGCCCCTTCTCCCTTCTAACATTTCATTAGAAATATTTCTAACCCCACAGAGCAGTTAGAAGATAGCAGAGCCAAGGCCTGTACAGTTGATTTTATCGTCAACGCTTTGCTGTGTGTCTCCTATCGCATATCTATCCATCACACCTCTACCCGTGCATTCATCCATTTCATTTTTTGATGCATTTCAAAGTAGGTTGCAGACACCATACACATCACATGAACATGTGAGTGATTTAAAAGCCCTTCAGGTGGTTACACCGTGCAGCCAGGGCTGCTCTGATCCCAGCTGGGAAGCCTCCCCCACAACCTCTAAGCCTCAGCTCCCGCTGTGTGATGGGGATGATGATGATGAAGGCCATGATGACAATGGTGATGGTGCCTGCTCTGCCTCCCCCTCCCATCCGTGAAAGGATGCAATGAAATCACACTGGAGAAAACCTTTCGGAAATCCTATCTGAGTCGGGAAGCAATTCCCAATTCCAGGCTTCAGATCAAGTAGCCAGAGCTATAACTGCCAGAAAAAAATTAAGTTGTAAATAAATGATATTTTTAGTGGCAAGTATATTTCAAGTATTGAATGAGATATATTTACACTGAAATATTATTATTGCTATCTGAAATCCGTCCCTTTGTCTTTTTTCTTCCCTTCCTTCCCTCCTCCTTCCTCCCTTCTTCCTTCCTTCCTTCCTTCCTTCCTTCCTTCCTTCCTTCCTTTCTTTCTATTTTGTAATCTTGGCTGGCCTGGTACTCACAGAGATCCTCCTGTTTCTGCCTCCCAAGTGTTGGGGTTCAAGGCGTGTGCCACCACATCCAGCTAATTGGGCATTCAATATTTGGACTTGCAAAGTCTGGTGACCCAAAAATTAAGTCTTGTTCTGTGATGGGCAGCAAGTTTAGAAGGCACCCAGAGAAAATCCAGGGCTAGGTGGCAGGAACCAGTGCAGCCTCTCATGTTTCTAGGATTTAAATGTTAAATCTCATCCAAATAAAACACCTTCACAGAAACACAGAAATACCTAGGCACTGGGGCCCAGCCTAGTTGGTATATAAAATTAACAATGACAATCATCATATTTCAAACATTAAGGCCCCAAGGTTATCACTTGGGAGAATGCATTAAAATGCAGATCCCTTCCCTACCCCACCCCCACCAGATTCTGATGCCTCAGGTCTGGCACAGAGCCCAGCAGCCTGCACTCTCAGAATCCTTCCAGATGGTTCCAATCCAAGAGCTACACAGGTCCTCTTTGGGAAGCTGCGTGGTTGGCGCTCACTAAAGGAATACTGGAAGTAGGTATATAGGCAGAAAGGACTCTCGAGTCAGACTGTGTCCCTGGGCTCTGGTGCAGGTAGAGTAGTGGCCAGTGGGGAACCGGCCCACAATCTGGTCCCAGATAAGGATCTGCAGGTGAGTTTGGAGACCTGAACAGGAACCAGAGCTACAGGTAGAGGGCAAGATCCCAAAGGGCAAACCTGTGAACCAGCCCCAAACTCAGCCACTCCTCTGTGTGAGTCGGTAGGGTGGACGTGCTTGGCCTCTCACACATAGATGAGGTCATGGCTTGGGAATCCGTGTGCACTCCGCTGCCCCTGAAAAGAAGCGCTCTCACTCAGCTGGGAAAGGGATGCCAGCAGCTGAATGCACACAGGCTGGTTGGGGAGGCAGGGCACAGGGCTGTGGGGAGCTGCATCGAATCCCAAGCACCTTCGGGAAGGAAGAAAATCCATCCCCGGGGCAGTAGAAGCCTGTTATGACACAGTTTTATTTTTTTTTTTGTTTTTTTTTTTTTTATTTTTTTTTGGGTTTTTTTTGGTTTTTTTCGAGACAGGGTTTCTCTGTGTATCCTTGGCTGTCCTGGACTCACTTTGTAGACCAGGCTGGCCTCGAACTCACAAAGATCCGCCTGCCTCTGCCTCCCAAGTGCTGGGATTAAAGGCGTGCGCCACCACCGCCCGGCCCACAGTTTTATTTTTAATGTATGCTTTGTGGTTCATGGGTCAAAGACATGTCGCCTCCTGGGGGAAAAACAAAACAAAACAAACAAACCCAAAACATAACATCTGCAGCTTCGTGGATAAAATGGGAATGGAAGGGGCCTGCTCAACCAGAAACTGGGCAGATTCTTAGGCCCCCGCACCAGCATTGTGAATCACCTGGAAAGACCAAGAGCAGAAGGGGACAGAGGTATCAGCCAGGTAGGATGGTGAGATGCCCACCACGTCCTCTACAGACCAGCAAGGTCCCTACTGGGGCATGTTCTCTTTAGCACCTTGCCTGACACAGGGTGAAGGTGCTCAATAAATGTGTGCTCTGTTCAGCTGAGTGAAGCAGGAGGTCAAGTGAGGAAGAGTGGCAGGTGGGACCTAGCCGTTCCAACTCCTGTTGGTGTGTCCTGAGCCCTGAAAAGGTCAGCAGCCATCCTCATGTGACCTAAGTCCACACTCCCTGGACTCATTTCACCCGGTCCTGCCCAGCTCCTGCCCAACCCTCATTAGCCTGCCCTTAAAGGGAGGCACTGCACAGCAGCTGGGAAGGGGCTCCAGGCAGCAGGTGGTGATCAGATGCAAGAACACTTTGAAAACAAAAGGCTGGAGCCGTGGCTCAGTGGTTAAGACTGCTGGTTACTACTCTTCCAGAGGACCTGAGTTCAATCCCCAACACCCACATGGTGTCTCATGACTATCTATAACTCCAGCCCCAGGGGATCTGATGCTATCTTCTGGCATCCAAGTGCACTGAACACACATGCAGACAGACATGCAGACAACCCCAAAGACCCCACACACAAAATAATAAAATATTAAAAAAAAGAAGTGATAGTGGGCTAGGCTCCATTCCCTTAAAGATAAACAATGAAATAAAATAGATTAAAATTGGGGGCCAGAAGAAGAAAATCCTTGAAGAGCTATAAATTAAGAGTGTGAGCAGAAACACCTTATCACTCTTAGGACAAAGCAAGGCAAGCCCACCAGGAAGAAAATCAGAACCAAAGCAGCAGAGTAGGATCAGTGAGATAGCTCAGCAGATAAAAGTGCTTGCTACCAAGCCTGACAATCTGAGTTCGGTCCCTAGGACCCACATAATGGAAGGGAAGAACTAGTTTCTTCAAATTATCTTTTGACCTGCACATATGTGCTGTGGCAAGTGTGCCCCCTCCTGCGGTGCCCCCCCCCAATAATAAATTAGCCTTTTTTGACTGGAGGAGGAAACCAGCAGGGTCTAGTAGTATATGGGAATGCTATCGAAACCTTCCAAAATGATGAACTGTCAGTCAGCTGTTGTATGTGGTAAACAAACAACATCTCCACGCCCAAAACCAGTGTCAGCCTCGCAGCACCCTTCATATGTGAGGTCACACATTTAGGGGAAAATAAATGAAGTCATGGCTGGGTAGGAGTCCAGAATGTCACCCCTGAAAACTCTGGCCACCCTTGCTGGGTTCCCCAAACTGACCAGCTGTGAGACAACATGAACAAATGGTTCTCTCCAGATTGTAGGCATGGTCTGCTCTTCCTTTAAGGAATTGTTTTTCTGGGAAGAGAGCGAAAATCTTGATTCCATTTGGGAAGGACATATGAGAGGGATGTCCCTCCCAACTGTGAATCCTGCTGTTGAAGCTGTGACTGAGGGACCTGAGGGACAGTCGGACGGACGTGTGGCTTTGACCTCCAAGTGGCTTCAGTTTAAGCAAGGGGGAAGGGCAGCATTAGCACAAATGAAAGCAAGTGCTATTTACACAGCAGGTAGCTAACGTATATGGAACTGGTAACCCCCAGAGCTGGTATTCGCTAAATATAGGAGTAGGTTCAGGGATGCCGTAGAAGCATTAGGGGATGGTGGCCATAATGGGTGGTCAGGGATGCTGGGCTGTGTTCTCCAAGTCTGCAGTCCTGCTAGATAGATAGTCTGTCAGTTGGGTTTCCAGAGCTGTCTCTGATGGGGGCCTGGTCTTGCCCTACTGCTTTGAATTTGTTTCTTTTACGTTTCCAGCATGTGTGATTGTGGAGGTCAGAGGACACCCTTGGGATTGACCCTAGCCTCCTACCTTATTTGGGAGAGAATCTCTTTCTTGTTTACTGCTATCTATACCAGGCAAGGGGGCCTGTGACCATCTAGGGACCCATTGTCCTGCCTCTGCTGCCCATCTCACACTGCGATTTCGGATGCTTGCTACGGTGCCTAGCTTTACACGGGTTCTGGGAATCTGAACGCAGGCTGTCATGCTTATCCACCGTGTCGTCTTCCCGGCAGCCCCCACCCACTTCTTTCGTAAGCCAATCTGACTCAAGACACAGAGTCAATCCCAAGCCCAGAAAGACTTACTATGGTGTGGTCCTCAAGGCCTGTGGATATTTTCTCTGATCTAGAGTATGTGGGACTCTGGGCTAGGCAGGGACTATCGTATCCCACCTTCTATGCATAGCTTCAAGGCCAAGGCCTATCGCTCCCACCAGCAGTGTTCTTCCCAGAAGCAGGGTAATGGCCCAAATTACTGTTATTGTTTTTACTGTGGTAAAATACACAGAACACAAAACGAACCATTTCACCATTTATGTGTATGGTTCAGTGGCATCAAGCACATTCACAAAGCTGTGTTACGATCACCATCCTTCTCTAGATTTTTCCATTTTCTCCAGCTGAACCCCTATGCCCATTAAACAGTAACTCCAATCTCCACTTCCCCAGCTCTGAGAAGCAGCATTCTGTTTCTGTCTCTGACTGTATCTCTTCCAAGTACCACATACCAGTGGAATAATGCAGTATGTATCCTTTTGTGACTGGACTGTTTTATTTAGCATAATGTCCTCAAGAGCAATTCCATGTTGGAGCTAGGGAGATGGCTCAGAGTTAAGAGCACTTACTGCTTTTGCAGAGAATCCAAGTTTGGGTCCCAGCCCCCAGATGGTACCTTCCCATCACCTATAACTCTAGTCCCCCTTCTGGGAGCAGGACTATGCCCCCTTCTGGACTCTGTAGGCACTGCATGCACACGGTGCACATACATACCTGCAGGCAAAACACTTATAAACATAAAAAATAAAAATTAAGATTGGAGCGGCAGAGATGATCCAGTGGTTAGGAGCACACACTGTTCTACTGGAAGACCCAAGTTCAGTTCCCCACCACTCACATCAAGAATCTCACAACTGGGGCTGGAGAGATGGCTCAGCAGATGGGGAAGTTGGTACATGCCTTTAATCCCAGCACTCAGGAAGCAGAGGCCGGTGGATCTCTGTAAGTTCAAGGTCAGCCTGATCTACAAAGTGAGTCCAGAACAGCCAAGGATACACAGAGAAACCCTGTCTCGAAAAACCAAAAAAAAAAAAAAAAGGGAGCACTGGCTGCTCTTCCAGAGGTCCTAAGTTCAATTCCCAGCAATCACATGGTGGCTCACAACCATCTATAATGGAACCTGATGCCCTCTTCTGTTATGCAGGCATACATGCAAACAGAGTACTCATATACATAAATAAATCTTAAAAAAAAAAAAAGAAGTGAACAGATAGCCAGGCATGGTAGCACAAGCCTTTAATTCCAGCACTCTGGAGGCAGAGGCAGTTGGATCTCTGTGAGTTCAAGGCCAGCCTGATCTACAAAGTGAGTCCAGGACAAGCAAGGATACACAGAGAAACCCTGTCTCAAAAAACAACAAAACAAAACAAAATAAACAGATAGAAAAGAACCTCACAACTGCCTATAATTCTAGTTCCAGGAGATCCAACACCCTCCTCTGCTCTCTGTAGGCAACCACACACATGTGACAAATACTCACATAGATAGATACACACACCTACACTCATAAAATCAGTAAGTAAATGCCTTTTAAAATGACTCACCAGGGCTGGAGAGATGGCTCTGAGGCTAAGAGCACTGGCTGCTCTTCCAGAAGCTCTGAGTTCAATTCCCAGCAACCACATGGTGGCTCATAACCATTTATAATGAGATCTGTGGCCCTCTTCTGGCCTGCAGACATACATGCAGACAGAACACTGTATACATAATAAATAAATAAACAAATAAACAAATAAATAAATAAATAAATAAATATTAAAAAATAAATAAAATGACTCACCAATGTTGTAGCATGAGTCATCAAATTGTTGCTACCATGATTATTTCCATTGTGTCTTTTTTTTGGTGGGGGGGAGTTTCTCTGTGTAGTTCTGGATATCCTGGAACTCACTCTGTAGACTAGATTGGCCTTGAACTCACAAAGATCCGCTTGCCTCTGCCTCCTGAATACTGGCATTAAAGGTGTGTGTCACCACGCCCAGCCATTACAGACAGTTTCAAACTGCCATGTGGGTGCTGGGATTTGAACCCGGGTCCTTTGGAAGAGCAGCCAGTGCTCTTAACCGCTGAGCCATCTCTCCGGCCCCTACCATTGTGTCTTTAAGGCAGGCTGACCTTGAATCGGCAACCCTCATGCTCTGCTTTCAAGTTCTGGCATTATAGGTGTGCACTCCACACGGGACTGGCCCTGAGAGTCAGATCCAAGCTGATATACCTTTTCCAGAGGACATTCCTATAATACTTCTCAGCTAAGCCCCAGACAGCACACACCCCCGACAGGCTGTGTCCGGGGGCTCTAGAGGTTTCTGGGCCAAAAAGGAGACAGAAACATGTTGGCCATCACACAGCAGAGCTTGACACAAGCCAGGGGAGACTCCCAGTTAGGGTGAGCGCGGAAGGGCCTAGAGGGGAAGGAAAGCACTGGGAACCACAGAATCCTGGCCATAGCTAGGAGACACTGTAGAAACCACATTGCAGAAGCAGGCAAGAGGCAGGTTTGGGTGGCAGCCACGATCCAGTGTGACATAAACAGATAGAGGAACTCAAGCCACAAAGCTTGAGTCTCAGGCCTTGTCCTAGCTGTAGACTGTAGCAGGTGGCATCAGGACAGGGCTGGAGAGACAGGTGTGGAGGCAGGGACCCTACTGCAGGGGAAAGAGGGGGAACCTTGAGTGCACTAGGAACCATGAGATGCCTTAGAGCGGAGACACACCTTCTAGACACAGGTTTGGGAACATAGGTCGGGACTGGCCTCTTGCCTCTCTCCTGGGAAACTGGCTAGTCTCACACCTCTGTCTCCTGTATCTTCTTCTCAGGGAGCACCCAGTCCTTCATAGCCTCCCTCCCATCACCCGTTCACAAAAATCAGGAAATGTGAACCCTAAATAATTTATAAACATGTTAAATAAGCCCTGATCCCCGGGGAGCTCACTGTTAATACTTCCCTCATTGAACATGAGCCTGAGCCAGACATCATTAGGAAGGAAAATCTCCTTCCCTCTCTCTTAAAAATCTTGTCATTTAAATGGTTTGGGATTATTTGGTGTTTTGAATCATTCTTGCCACTGCTGCCTCCCATTATGGGGATAATTAAGAATTGACTATGGCTAGCAAAATGCATTCAATGGCCAACTTTTTATTTGTTTTGTTTTTTTTAAGTGCCCCAGGCTTTTCCCTCCCCTTCCCAGCATTGCCTTTCTTGTCTCCTTGCAGCCCAGATCCCCAGGACCCCACCACCACCACCACCACCACCCCCAGGTCTCTTGCCTATAAACACACTTGGAGCCCCATGGAAACCACACACTGAATGGAAAGAAAGCGGGGTAACCATTCACTTTCTTCGTATTCCACTGCCCCATTTCCTCCAGGCACCTTGCCTGGTGTCTCTTGGGACCAGGGCCAGATTGTGTTTGTTCGGCTGCCCTGGTCACCCGGGAATGGGATGGGCTCAGATCCCAGGCCTGTCCACCAGCTGGTCATTCTCTCTCTGGAGAATCACTCTCTGAGCCGCTCAGGCAGGATTAAAGGCTTCAGGAGGCAGGGTATGCCTCCCACGGAAGGAGAGGACCCAGACCCAGGCAGGTCAAAGCTGGCCAGGCAGGGGTGCTCTAGGATGAAGTGACCAGCGGTCTCCATCCTGCTTGTCCATCAATTACAACAATTACAGACCCCTCAGCTGCACAGCCAGGCTCACACTTGGAAGGCAGTCCCTGGCCCTGGATGATCTTTTAGGAGCCTTCCTTCACCTTTTACTCCCACTAAAACTACACCTGAACCATCTCAAGGATATGGTGGTTTCTCTTGATTTTTTTTTTCTTTCTGTCTCTAAGTCATCAATTTCTAGTTCTTTCAAATGCTGCAAATTCTTTTTTTATGGTCTAGCTTGAATCTTTCTGTTGCAGGTGTACTGTGGCTAGCATGTGCTGTTCTGACCTGTGGACACTGAGCCCTTGCCTCTTTTATATAATGCATCATCGGGACAGACAAACCAACCTGGAAAGACACACAGGAAGTCTAGCAACCTTGGGGTGGGAGGAGGTGGAGGTAAGATCTTAGAGAAACTCCTAGAAATAGCTGCCAGAATTCTCTCTTGACTTGACCTGGGTGGCGTGAGGAGCAGGGGGGAGGCTAACTTCATATGTACTTCATTACCGAAATGCCTACTTTGGGTGGCTTTCTGTTTTTGTCTTAACAATATTTCAAAGCTTAAAAATGAAAAAGAAAATTTAGATCCAAGCATTAATAGTAGCCAGCCACCTGCGTCACCTCTGTGGTCCCCTCTCCATGGAGCTCCTCTCTGAGATCAACAACTCCATCCCTTGAGTGCCCCTCGTGAGGCTCTGAACCCTGTCATGTATGGTTGGCTGAAGCCTGTGGTTGTGGCCCACGCTCAAGAGAACTTTGTGGACTACGCTTTAGGTATGGCTGGAGCACATGAGAGGTCTGTGAGTCGTGTGAGCTTCCAGGACAACAGCTTGTGTGTCTGTGTTGTGCTGGATGTTAGAGATGTGGGATTTGGCTTGAGACAGCCTTTCACAGAGATCACTGGTGACCTAAAAGTGCAGTCCCCAAGCCTCACCTACTGCTAAAGGCTGGAGGCTCCTGATGCTACCCAAACAACAATGGAGTCGGACAGGAGCTGTTGCTAGCCCATCATCCCCTTAGCCCAGCATTAGTAACAGAGATAAACTGCCCTTTTGACTCTGTTACTTGCTATGGAGGCAGGGAAGGGACATCAGGGAGAGGAGGAAGGACAGAGGATGGAAGGTTGTCCCCCATTTGGCTTTGGTAGGAAATTAGTTCATCAGCCTCATCATATTCTGGCCAGTTGTTCAGATCACCAAATAAACAGCAGGCAGGGCTGAACCAGGCCACAGTCTGCCTCCTACACGCTTTGCCAGAGGGTTTCTCTCTCCTCTGTTACTGACTCTCCCAAGTGGCCCTACAAACCTGGTTCGAGAGCCCCAGGATTGGAGGCCGCAGACACAGCTCAGGGAGGATCCCCCCCCCACACACACACCTCAAGGTGCTTAATCTCCCCATCCCCACAGCTAATGAAGGCAAAGAGCTTGGAAGCCCCCTGATGACACCCACTGTGGCCGGGAGGGGTAGTCATTGTTAAGAGCGTCTAGGTTTACCATTACTTCCTCCCTCTTTGTTAGTCGGGAATGGTCTACCTAAGACCTAACGAGTTCTTGCTGTCTGTCCTCTGTTGGTTTGGGCTAGGTCTCTGCTCTCTTTTCTTTGGAGCTCTTGGTCAACTCTCCTCCAACAGAAACCTATGGAAGGATTCTAGGCACATCACACATGTTTTTCTTCAAGAATAACGACAAAGGAAGACACAGAGGAGAAGAGTGCAAAGTAGATTTTATTCTAAATTTGCCCAGCACAAGATTCCCCAGGGACAAGGCTGAAAATGGGAAGGAGATCTAGGAAAAATACAGAAAGGAAATATATATATATAATTTCCTCCTCTCTTTGGTCCCAAAGACTTCTTTGAAATAAATGATTTTGATTACAATTCTGGATTCCAAAACTTTTTAGAATGAACATGGTGCTTAGAATAGGGTGTTTTAATGAGCCCATACTATTTCTAAAAAGTATACCACAAGATTTAAAATCAGACAAGCTCCATCAATCTTCCTGTGTGCATATAAGGATGCAACTTGTTTGACGTTCCTTTCTGAATGACCTACAGAAAAATAGATTGCTCTTGAGAATCCTAGTACATTTCCACTCATAAGTATAGAAGAAAATAAAATGATTACTTCAATGGAAAAGAAAAGGGAAAATTTTGTCCTCAGCTATTGAAATTACTAGATCAGGGATAGGAGATACTTGGAGAGGGAGGAGGGGGATGGGTGCAGCATTTGGTAGATCACCCTCCCCAAGTCTCCCAGAGGCCCAGCATTTCAAAGTAGTAGTTTGGGCCCAGAGAAAGCCAGGGATCCCTTCAGCTGCTTCCCTCCCACAGTGAGCATATGACTTTAGGGTTCTATTTTGTCTCCTCAGACCCCTACTACATGTGAAAGGCACAGGCTCACATTTGGAAAAACAAAAACAAAAAACCATGCTACAAATCAAGGAATAAATTTACATGTGAAAAGAGAGGGAAGCCTGTCTCAGTGTAGGCAAATCTTTTGTCTTCAGGATAAAAAAAAAATGAAGAATCACAAATGAGTCCAGGTGAGGACTGAGAGAAGGAGTCTGATTAGATGAAGTTCTATCTAGAAAATTTCATGCACTGAGATCTGAAGGTTCCCTTCTTCCTTCTCACAATTCCTATGCTGACAATAAGTGCTTGTCTGTCTTCACCAGAAAACATAAGGCCGCCTTTTGTCTTATGCCGAGTGTGCTGCACACGGATTTTTCTCTTCAAGGTTTTGCCCACTTCTCACAAACTGTCAAAGGGAAACTTAGAATTACTAGTGAAGCATCCTGTAGCATGCAATTTGACGTCATCCAACAATTATGACTCCAGGTTTTAAATCAGTGATATTCACCCTCCTTTATGTTTTGAAAACATAGGGATCTCCAAGCTTGTGAAAAATTTCCAGACCAGAGTCTCACTATATTTTTATTTTTGTTTTTAATATGTGAAAATAGAACAGAACAACAACAAAAAAAAAAAGACCAGCTAGCTCCTTCTGGTGTTTCCTGGCCTGGAAGGAGACAAGATAGGAAGGTTACTGGAGCTGAGGCAGGCTCCAGAGCAGTATGTGGGATAATGTGGGAATGAGTCTTGTGTGTTGGAACACAAACACATACACACACACACACACACACACACACACACACGCACACGCACACGCACACGCACACGCACAGATACAAACAGATGCAGACAGGCAGTCAGACAGACAGACACATACACACACACACACACACACACACACACACACACACACACACACATACAGGCACACAAACGGCATCCACTCAGCCAGGAAAATCTCTGCCATGGTTAACCCTATAACCCTGCATTTGCTCCATCCTCTTCAAAAGCGGTTTGACATTCTTTCCCAAACTTTGCTGCACTTTCCATGAGAATAGGAAAGTTCTTGCATAAAACATGAGTTTGGGAGGGCAAAGGGGGAGCAGGCCAGACCTCAAGGAGCTGAGTGGGTGGGAGACATGGGCAAGAAGAGCATGGTGGGGGATGGGCAGGGAGGCTGTTTTCTCACACTGCATTTCTTCCAGGCTCCTTGGAGACAGAACAGAAGCCCTGAGAGGTCTCCACTGGGGCCCATGCCCCCACAGAAGCAGCCTAAAAGGAATGGGAGTCTGATCTTATAGATCCAGACAGGCTGACACTGGACAACCTGTGGGAGACTGCTGCCCTCCATCTAATATTGGGAGGGAAAAGACAGAAGACTCAGAAGAGGGAAGCCATGGGAGTGGGCAGTAGGAGAGAAGGAGCTCTTTTAAAACACTGAAATCATAGCTCTGTCCCTCCTCCCAGATGCTAGTATCAAGGGATACAGACAGATGTTCTGTTTCTTTTTGTGTCTTTACAGAATCCAGCCACACAGGGTTGGACACACTGTTTGAATGGCTGCAGGGGACCAGACAGTTCTCTTAGTCTGTTATCAGTGCCCCAGAGAGCAGGATTTAAGGGTCTGCAAGAGGTCTCCTCCCTGCAAACCGGTTATTAGTATTGCTTGAGCTATCCCAGCAATGGGCCAAATGCCAGCAGCAGGAGAGAGATGTTAGGGCATTCTGTCGCCCTGGGGACCCAGGTGAGACAGCATGAAAATCCTTGTCCAGCTCTCAGCAGTGGCACTGGGAGGGCAGGAGTGTTTATACCACAGCATCCTGCTAGGTGACATAATTCTCAGGTGGTTGTGAGCACTGGATACCCCCAACTGCTCATTTGATTGCAGGCTCATCTCAGCAGCTTCCTCCAGAAAAAGACCGGAAGGGACAAAAACCAGTCCTGAGAAAAGTCAGGAAGATCTCTCAGCCGAGGTTAACCCCTCCGTTCGCTCCACCCTCCTCAAAAATCAGTTTGACATTCTTCCCCAAACTTCGTTGCGCTTTCCCTGAGAATGGGGAAGTTCCTACATAAAAACAAGAGCTTGGGAGGCCAAGAGGGTATAGGCCAGACGGACCACAAGGAGCTGAGTTGGTGACAGGCACACGCTAGGAGAGCATGGTGGGGGCTTTCTGTGTGAGAGATTCTGAGAATTTAATGGCTGCCTTGAGATTGGTGGTCTAGGATGTAGTCACCAGAACTCTGTAAGTCACCAGAGTTGCAAGCTGGAAGAGCTTGTGAGGGATAGTGGAACTAAAACTGTTAGAGACCCCAGAGGTGGTCTAGAGTAGCAGGCAGTCCAGTCCCAGTTGCATCTGCATTACCAGAGGGACATGACAACCTGCTTGCTAGGCCCTGAGCCCTGAGCCCTGAGCCCTAAGCCTATATACATACGAGATTAGGATCTTGCTATGTAGCTCTAGGGTAGCTTCCAACTTGGGGCAATCCTCCTGTCTCAGCCTCCCAGGAAGGTATATGTACTCCCATTCCCACGTTGACCCCCCTGAGCTTTCGAACAAATTCTCCATGTTGCTGTTGCTGCTCCGTGGTCCTCTCTGTGAGATCAGCCACTCTGCAGAACTCCTTGTTTTATATATGAAGAAGCTGCAGTGATGGGGCTCTGATGGCAGAGCCAGGCTCTGGAAACCTCTTTCCGTGGGCCAGGAGAAGGAGAGGCTCCCAGTTCTAGCATGAAACCCCAGGGTAGGGTGAGCCTGAGAGGCAAGAACAAACCCGAGTGAAAGCCAAGTGCCCAGAGGGATCTCACTGGAGAGTCCCAGAGGACACTGAAGAGAGGTTTGTCCCTAAATTAAGCAGTAGAAGAGGAAGATGGGGGTGGAGGAGTGGGTAGCAGACTGTGGAAAGCAATTAATCCAGAGTAAAGAATCAGGGCAGTGGGGCAGAGATTAGCAAACCCCCATAGGATTTGGGAGCCAGGGGCAATGTTGCTTCCGGCTGTGACTTGAAATCCACATCTGTTGTCTCCAGAAGGCCTTGGGGTAGGGCCCAGAAAGCTCTGTTTCTTCCTGGAGAAGAGCCAGGAAACCAATTTATCTCATGTATCACATCTGGGTTTGTAAGGGCACCCACGTCTTCCCAAGGTTCTGTCCTTCTCCTCCATGCCCATGGAGACAACAGCATATGGCCAGTAAGCACTCACTGCCAACAGGATAAATGAATGAATTCAGCAATGAATATATCACCCTTGTTCCCCAGGAAATAGGCCTTTCTGCTGTACCTCCTAAGAGGAATCACACCTGGGTGACCTTTCAGCCTGAGACCCCCTGGCTTGGAAAGGCAGCAGGCCTCTCTTACTACCTAGTGTAGTATGGGCCCCATGTCAGCTTCACCTTTGCACATCTTTCTCCCTGTTCCACTCAAGGAAGAAACCCTTTTACATTTGACCAGAACACATTCTGAACGCCGTCTTCATGGTTCTTCCGTCCCATCTAGTTTCAGATGGATGGCTTTGTTTCCCCACTGATTCCCTGAAACCACATAGACCTGGCCTGTTGGCACCTGAAAGGACATGGAGTATGAGGCCTGCTGCTGCCGTCATCTAAGCTCAGTTATGAGAGGAAGGAACACACACACACACACACACACACACACACACACACACACACACACA
>CAJQZJ010000531.1:2873895-2911702 GCA_907164525.1 Lophiomys imhausi | reverse complement strand
CACACACACACACACACACACACACACACACACACACACACACACACGCCTGTACAGTGGCTGCAGAGGCACCGTCCTGACTTAGAACCTGGGTTCGCTCTGGACTGGACTACCAGAGCCCTGGGAGGATTTCTTGGTCCTGTGTCTGGGCTCTACCCACTGTGAGAGCACTCTGGGCTTCTGGCACTCAAGAAAATCTCTTGATCCTTGTGTTACTCTAAGAAAGTCTAACACCAGCCCAAGAAGACACCCCAAACCACCCACAGCACAGGTGGAAGCCAGCTCTGTCCCTGGGCCAGAGATTTGTAAACCTCAGAACACTCTCACCCTAGAGGCTGAAGGCTGTGAGTCATGGAGCTGTAGATGGCCCTACGGCTACCCATCTGGTGAGATTTCTCTCCCTGTTTCCATACCCATCAACCTGTCCAGAGGAAACCAGCTCATTGAAAGAGAGAAAGAAAAAAAAAAGCCAGAGAAAGAGAAGGCAGGGCTCTGAAATTGTTGCTGCTGAGAGATAGATTCTGTGTACTTGGGCCATGCAGATCTGGGCTGTGAGCACAGTATGCTGTACTCTTCTGGGCTGACTAGACTTCCAGAGCCGGTGTCCCTTCAACTCTGGTCCCCTGCTCTTCAGCAGCTGTTTGTTTAGGGGATGGAAACTCACCTGCCAGAACCTGGCATCATCACAATCAAATGTACCTCAAGTGGATTCCATGGGCACCAGAGCCCAGCAAGCTGATTAGCTTCTTTGTAGCACCTGAAGCAGCTCTCAGCTCCATTCCCCCAAATCAGAATGTGGCAGTAAGTTTTCTGCAACACGTGGCTGCCAGTGAATCCTTCCTTTGTGCTAAGGGGGTGGGGAGCTGCCTTTCAGCTGTGGAGACACATTGTAGCACAGGCAATGGGAGGGAGGGATGAAAAAAAGGGAGGCACCTGCCTTCCAGAGAGAGGGGAGGACACCCCTGAGCTACCTTTTCTTCCTGCTTTTCAAATGCACAAAAAAAAGAAGAAGAAAGATCTAAGCTCTTCACAGTGACCTCGAATTACAAATGCACACACGCAGCACATGTTCCACACCGCTTCCCGTGCCTTGGATGACAGTGCCTGAACATTTCCTCGTTTTTTGCTTCCTCGGTGGTATTTTGTATGAAAGCATGACGCAATTGCAGGAAAGCACAGAAAGGCCTCAATTGGTGATCGTCATTGTATCATCCATCCTCTTCCCATCCTTCTTCTCCTTCTACCCCTTCTCTTCCTCCTTCTTCCTCTTCTTTTTGTTTGTTTGGGTTTTTTTTTGTTTTGTTTTTGTTTTTTTCTTTTTTTGAGACAGGGTCTCATGTAGCTAATGCTAGACTGGACTCCCAACTCTACCTACCATCTCTACCTCCCATGTGCTAGAATGACAGGCATGTGCCTCAACCCCCAGCTCAATTGGTTTACCTCTTTATTGGTGAATAACAGGATGTTTGTGTCACTCAGCCAGCTGTGCAGACAGGGTTCCACAGCATTTATACAGCTCTATACCTGTCCTGGCCTTGGTGACACTTTGGCTTCTAGAAGTGACAGGCAGGAACAGTGGTAGCCTTCAGTGGGATTTTCCTTGTCAGACTTCACACCTAACAGGAGGAGAGTCCCAGCCAGCACCCGAAGCCTCTCTCCCACATTTGCTCCCAGAAGTCTGTAGCTTAGTAACTAACCATGGGAAGGATCAGAAATAACTCTTCAGCCTAGATCATGGAAAGATCCCAAAAACCCAGAGTCCAGGTGATCTCCTTAGTCACAAATGGTATGCTTCACCTGTGAAGTCTCTTATAGACCTAGTGTCATGAGGGACACTAGGACATATGAAGGACGTATGAAGATCTGGTGGAAATAGGGTTAATGTGGACCTGTCATACTCACCCGGGGTCCTTTTGCCTTAAGAGTTCCTTCAGTCTATATGTCTAGAGTCAATCTGGTTCCTCTGGTGACCACAAATCAAGATCCTCCTGGCACCTAGTAGACACAGGAAGAGGATATTCCTAGATCCCTTAGAAGGCACGGGATGCTGCTCTTCCATCGAGAACCACTCATCCCAAACTATAGCAGTGGTTTGGAGAAACCCCGCCCATAACACAGCAACAGTCTCCCTGCCCACAACACAGCCACCGTCTCCCTGTCATCAGTGCTGAGCAGCAAGGAAAGGGTCCTCGAAGGATTCAAAACTGTGGTCCTCCAGTCTTGCCTTGGATTTTCAGACAGGAAGATTGAGATATATTGGGAACGGGGTCAAGGTGCACTTCAGCGACCCCTCAACAATTCCCTTGAGAGTTGAAACTTTTCCCAGTGGGACCTCAGAGGTTATCTTGTCCAAAACATTCATCATATGATACTGCCAACAATACAAGCAAAGCCAACACAGTCACTAGAGAAGTCAGGGTCACAGGTACTTACAGAAAGCTAGACAGCCTTTCCTCCTAGCACCATGAAGGTGAAAGACAGGAGAGCCCATGGAAGGATACAGGGAACCCAATTCATTCAACATAGCAACCTTGAGAATTCTGTTTAGAGGCATCCCAAATTGGAAACAGCCATCCCTCCAAGGATGAGAGTAGGGGCACTGCTGTAAAAGGATCCCCAAGTCCCAAAGCTGTAGCATCCCCCCAGTCATATCTTGTATTATTTTATACACATTCCAGAAAGGTTTTGTCATTGTTAGGAAAAAAAAAAGATTATTTTGATGCCTGTTCCTGCAGCCTGATGGTGGGAAGGGGAGGGACAGAGACCACAGGGCTTTCTGAGGAAGCAAGCAAAAGGGCAGAAATCTTCTAAAAGGTTTCTCCAGGGTGGTGGTGTCATGGTGGAGTGTGGAGAGCCACAACTTGAGAAAAGGCTAACTCTCCCTCTGCCTTCCAGTCTTTTAACCAGCACTGCTTTGTTGGGAAAAGCCCCCACTGGCCCTGAAACCTAGAGCTCCTGTGAGACCAGGCATGCTGGCGCTGCCATCTCTGTGCACTTCTATTCAGATGTAATTATTCTGCGTGTATGAGTGTTTTGCCTTCGTGTATGTGTAAACACCATGTACCCCCCTGTACCATGAAGACCTGAAGCTGCTAACAGTTGTGAGCTTCTGTGTAGGTTCTGGGACCCAAACCCTGGTCCTTCAGGAAAGCAGTCAGGTGCTCTTAACCACTGAGCCATCTCCCCAGCCCCCACCATGCACTCTTAGAATGCATTTTTTAAAAATATATAACCAGGAGAGAAAGAAGTGTAAGAAATTTCCCCTTCAGGATCTTCACTCCTGAGACAACTAGTTGCAGAACCCCCTTTCCACCCGACTGCCAGCATCCTATCTCCTCATCCCATGCCGGCTCTCCTCCATAGGTTTCCCCTTTCCAGTCTCTGTAAACGATGGTCCAGAGGTGGCCACAACCAACAAGTATAGAAAGGGACATCTGTGCCAGTAGTCACCACGAGCAGCTCGGAGTCGGTGTAGGGAAAAGAGGTGGTAGACAGGAGACATACTCCTAGGCACATCAGCCTGATGGGCACCCGCCCCCCAGGGGCAGAGCTCAGAATCCAGCTAGGGCCAGACCAGGGCTGTGACCACGGAGGCCCCCAGACCCCAAAGAGCAGCAGATGAAGGACCAGCGCTTCAGGGCCTGCCAATGTGCCTCAGCCCAGGGGAGCTAAGACAGGTCTGCTGATCAGAGGAAAAACATTTGCCTGTAAAATCGATCCAGGTTGCTGCACTCAAGTGGGATCAGCAAAAAAAAATAACTCCATCCTGCCTGGCAGCTCTGGGTAGAGGAATCCAGCCCCAGGGAAAAAACACAGCTCTGGAGCCAGCCCCGAACAGTTCCAATTGTCTCTGACACTGCCCGCCTCGCTCCCAGCACTAGACCAAAGGGCTGCAAACACCTCTCAAATCTCAGTGGCGGCACAGCAGTCACTAGCTCTCCTGGGCTGTCCCCACAGCCGTCCCCACCAAGGGATGGCCTCCTCTCCAGATTTTCCTTAAAGGCAGCCCAGGGGTGGTTAAAGATGGTTTATCCTCGGGAAATGGTTTACTCATCCTAGAAAAGACTGCAGTTTTAAGGGCACCAGGAAGTCATGGTGGAACAAACAGAGAGTGAGACCTAAGGTGGTGTGTCTGTCCGTGTGTGTGTGTGTGTGTGTGTGTGTGTGTGTGTGTGTTTGTGTGTGTGTGTGCCTGTCTGTGTCTGTGCATGTGTGTATCTATGTGTGTCTGTCTGTATCTGTGTGTATGCCTTCTGTGTCTGTGTGTATCTGTGTGTGTGTCTGTCTGTATTTGTGTGTCTACGTGTGTGTCTGTGTACGAGTGTATCTGTCTGTATCTGTGAGCATATGTCTGTGTGTTTGTGTGCCTGTATTTGTGTGTGTCTGTATTTTTATGTATGTCTGTATCTGTCTCTCTGTGTGTGTGTCTGTTTGTCTGTCTGTCTGTGTACTATTGAAGAAGCACAGTGTGTTTGTGGCCCCTCTCTACCCCAAACCTTTCTCTTGGTTTTGAGCCCAGTGATAGGCTTCCTTAGATACCCAGACTCTAGAACAATCAGATGACTGGATATGCCTTCCTCCGAGTCCCTCTGCCTGGCCTGAGGGTGACAATGCCACTGGTCTGCTCCTGTCTCCCCCACAGCAGATGTTATCAGCTGAACACTCTCAGGGAACAACTTCGGAAGAAGTAGCATTACCAAGAAATTGACAGTACAGATCCTCCTAGCTCCAGTTGGGTCCTTTTCTTTTGCATTTTACACACACTGCCCCTTGCCCTGTACCCATTCTGGGTCAGTTCAGATGGGTCTCAATACCTCCTTCACTCAGAGCCATCTGCCTCTTCTCTAGTTGGGGTATCCTGGACCAGAGGAGGAGCAGGGCCTCTGAGGCTTCCTCCTCCTGACTTACCTGCACCCCTAATCCCAGGAAAGAGTGAATAGGGACTCTAGCTGTGCACACGATGCCTGCTGAAGGAGGCAGGCCTGGGGAAAGCCATGGAGGAAATGCTATATAGCCCTTGCTTTCACCCTGTCCTGTGAGATTAGTCATTTTCTTATTCTGACCAGCATGGAGAAGACCAGAACTCCACCTGTGGCTTGAGCATTCTGCTCCTTGGGAAATGACAGTGGCTTACCTCAATAAGGGAAACCTACTTAGTCCCTCTTGGCCTGGAAGTCAGTGGGCTCCTGTCTATCACTCATCTGTTTCCTAGGCGTACTTCCTTTGTGTTGGTGGATTTGTAGGGAGAAATGGATGAGGAGGATGTAGCAGTCAGGTGAGACATTTGACACTGGAATGAGTGTGTGCCAGCACGGGTCTAAGCTAGATCAGGCAGCTCTGTACCAGGCTCACTGGCTAGGCAGAATGAGCATTGTACACTTCGTAGATGACCTTGAATGAGGTGCCGAGTCTCTCTTTGTTTTTTTCTATATGGAGATTGGGAATCTGCCCTGGTTAGGTCCATTGCTGTGGTAAAGATCAAGACCAAAAGCAATTTTGGGGAGGAAATTTCAGCTTACAGTTAATCATGAAGGTAAGTCAGAGCAAGAACGCCACGGAAGAATACTGCTTACTGGCTTGCTCCCTGTGGCTTGCTCAGCCTGCTTAATTCCCCAGCACCACATAAGCCCAGGCATAGTGCCACACATCTGTAATCTTGGCTTGAGAGCTCAAGGTAAGGATGATCAGGAACTTCAAAGTCATTCTTAGCTACATAGGGAGTACCAGGTCAGCCTGGGCTACATAAGACTGTCTCAAATAAACAAATGCATAAGGGCCCAGCTCTAGGAAGTCAAGGTATTTAAGAAAAGCAAACCCACTGTGTTTATACATCCAGGGGGAAGAGAGCAAGCCCAGCACCAAAGTGGAACATAAAATAGTGCAGGTGAAGCTGGCAAAGAGAACCCAGGGGTCTGGGAGCTCAGAGAGCAAGGGCATACATGGAGTTCTATGGGTGGAGGGAGCCCCTTACCCTAAGACACATTAGCCTGGATTTTTCTAGAACACATGCCAGGAGCCATGAGGGCAGCACATACAACCAGAACCAACAGACGAGGGCTGGGCATCTGAGACCAAAGCAGAGAAAAGGAAATGGCCTGTGTTCGGCAAGAAACTCTATGGAAGTCCCCAAAAGGTCCTGGGAGAGAACAGCAGCCATAGCCCAAGAGCCTGGGCCTAGAGGTAGGCCCTGCGCAGGTCACCACAGAGGCTTACCTCAAGCCTGGGCCGCATGTGGATCCATCCTGATGCTTCTCCTAAAGAGGTAAGGCTGAAACACTTTAGCAGCACATCTGAGATGGAAGAAGAGGTGTTGACCATGAGTTGGCCAGTTATGGGGAGATCAGACTGTGGAACCAGGGAGCCAGAGTTCTTGTTCCCATGCTTCCAATGACTGGTTGGCTTATTGGTCTTCTCAGACCCTCTATCTCTTCCTGTTTGAACTGATGAGGTCAGATATGTAGACTTCAATTCTTTTTTTTTTTTTCCCCAGCAGCAGTGGGGCCTTGCACCTCTCTCATGACAGGCTTTTAAACCCCGGGAAGAGATAGGCAGACCCAGGCTTGGATGAGTATTATGAAGGGTCCCAAAGTAGGCAGCAGCCCCAAGCCCATTTACAGTACCTGTTGGAACTGCAGCATACCAGGGGCTGCTGAAGGAGGGAGCTGGCCTCAATGGTTTTAGAAAGCAGAAGGGAGGCCAGCCAGGCCCTGAGCTCCAGGGTGACAAATGTACTACACAGAGAGGCCAGATGGATGCCCCCGCCTTTGGCACTGAGGCTCCTCCAAGAAACACTGGGCTGCTTTTCATGGCCTGGATGGCTGCAGGCTCTGTCTCTCCCCAGTTCAGCCAAATCATAAATCTAGCCTGCCGGCAGAGCCGGCTGTCCTGACCCCAACCCTGTGCCTCCCCACCTTGGCCTTGCCTCATGCCAAGATAGAATCCAGGCTCAAGTAACACAAGGAAGGATGAGGGGCCTGTGTAGGCTTTCTGGAATGTTCCTCATCCAGATTTTTCTCTTTTTACTTTCTCATTGTTTCTTCTTCCTTTGGCCTGAGATTCTGTTATGGGGGTTTTCCTGAGGCCCTGGTGGTGGTGAGAGGACAAACTTGACAGGACTTAGAACCACGGCAGGAACACACCCTTTTGTGGGTCTGTCAGTGTCTGACACTATCCCATGACCTGGAGACCCAGATTGAATAAAAAGGAGAAAGTAAACTACATACTAGCATTCATCTCTTTCTGGGTCCTGACAGCAGATGCGGGGTGACCAGCTGCCTCAAGCTCCTGCCGCCATGATTCCCTGCTATGATGGTTTGTACCCTCAAACTGTGAACCAAATAAACCTTCACTTCCTCCCTTAAGTTGTGTTTCTCAGGTATTTTGTCCATAGTACTAAAAATTACTAACGCCCCTCTCCCGGCCCCTTACACCAGCTTTCTCAACCACTTAAGGGTTTTAAGTCTGACAGAAATTGAAGAATTCTCTGGGAGCTGAAAGACCAAGTGTGATGGTTGATTGCACCGTCAAATTGATACAAACTAGAATCACCTGGGTAGGGAGCCTCACCTGTAGCATTGTGCTGATTGCCTTAAGCAATGTGGGGAGACCCACCCCAAATGTAGGCAGCACCTTCTATATCAGTTCACATTTTGAAAGGGTGTGGAGGAAGTTAGGTTTGCTCACTTGATTTTTCCCTTTTGGTTTACCCTGTCGCTGCTGATCATATCAGAATCAGCATTCCCACCTTCCATCATGGACTAAGTGTCAGGCTTCAAACCTGGGGCAAATGGCTGAGGTGCTTATTTAATGTGTCAAAGCGGACACTGGCCTTCATTTAGGCTCTCCTGGCATCCCTCAGTCCCTACCTGTTATAGGGCCCTCCTGGCTTGCACACCCCACCCTACCCTGAACTCTCCAGCCCAGGAGACTATGTAATCCAGCCAATTTGGTTACCTGCTCTCTTTGACCTTTGGCCTCTTGGCTACTGCACCTGGTCCCCCTCTCTCCATTCCCCTCCCCACCTCCTCACACGGCTCAGGGTCATGTCCACTCTGGACCCTCCCAGATGTCCCTGCCTCTGGCTATGCTCTCCCACATATCTATAATAATCCTCCTCCACCATACCTAGGCGAAATCATGTTTCTTTTTCTTTTTCTTTATTTTTTTTCCCATTCATTTAGGTTTCTGGCACCAGAAAGGGACTACTAAGAACCCAGCCTTGAGGATGCAGCAACTGCAGGGTTCTCGGGCACCATTTTCATTCTATGTCTCTGTTCCTCTAGAGAACCCTAATACATTGGAACTGTTCTTTGCCTGATGTGGGTCTACAGGAGGGGACCTGAGATCCAACCTCCCCTGGCTCCATGCTTGCTTAGTGAGGGCCCCTCAGCCAGAGATGCAGAAGCGGCTACACCGACAGGCATCGAATCCTCTGACACTTGGGGAGGACAAATGCCTCACCAAGGAAGAGTTTCATTTTCCTCTTGGTCTACCTTTAGGTCATTTATTTCCTTCTCCAACCTCTTTCTTTCTTTACATTGGCAGAAAAAGTAGCATTTCCCCTCTGCCGAAGCCCAGCCCCCTGTAAATTCTCTATGTAACTTTTCATGGCACTATGGTTTGTAGCCAGCTCATGAGCCTTCACCACAGGGAGGTGTTAGCATCTCCATTTTCAGGGGTAGGAACCAGGGTCAATAGGACCAAGGTCAGAGCCAGGTGAATGGCAGGGCTACAGTAGGGGCCCCATGGGCTTCTCACCTCCTGCCAGACTCTTCTCTTCCCTGTCCCCCCAGCTACTCTCTGCCTATACCCTTTCCCCCTGGCTTCCTGGCACCTCTTTTCGACCTGTCCTCTGCTCTCACCTCCACCAACAATGTCCTCTAGACCCACTTGAAGTCAAGAGCTGGTGGGGCCTCAGGATTCCCTCATGTCACCCTCTGCAGTACAGGTGAGGAGTAGTCTGGAGTCATAGCACCCAGGCCTCTTCCCCCACCTCCTCCAGGGCTCAAGGTGGCTGTGGGAGGCCCAGAGGGGTAATGGATTTCTTAAGTCATCCTGATTTTATTACTTGAAGCATTTCTAGGGCAGGACCCAGACAAATGCTCCTTCTTCCCCCCTCCCTCTGCAGCGCATTTCTGCATAATGCTAATGCCCCGTTTCCCAGAGAAGGTCCCTGCAGCCAAAGTTACAAGCTGTCTTTGAGAATCCTTGAGAAGTTCATGGGCTCAGAGCCTCCAGCGCCAGAGCAAGGGACCCTGCCCTTCCCTGAAACCATGCAGAATTCAGAAGCCCAGGTCACTCTTATTAACTCCTTGACTCGGGGACAGACACTGCTTCAAGCCTCCATTCTCATCATTAACCAGTGAGAAAGTTCCAAGCTCAGCCTGCCTGGTGGCACAGGCCTATAATTCCAGCGACTTTGGAGCCCCAGGGCATGAAGATGCAAAGGTCGGGGCCATCATAGGCTACACCAATAAGTTTAAAATTAAACTTGGCAAGTTGGTGAGATCTTATCTCAGAACAAAAAGTAAAAAGAGGGCTCAGTGGTAGAGTACTTGCCCGGTATGAACAAGGCCCTAGGTTCAATCCCAGTAAAATAACACGCATGCTCATGCGTGCTCATGGGCACTCATGCGGCATGCACAGAGGCTTCCAGGCTTATCTATCTTACTAGGTGGAAGAGCACAGAACATCCTGCAGATGTTGGGGGACCATGGTGGAGTCACCCTCATCCACTCCTGCAGAGTTTAGTGCCACCCACGTGGTTCCTAGCCCTTTTCTGTCTGTGGATTCATTAATGTAGGACAGTCAGCCACTTTACTTCCTCTGGTACATGACTTTGTTCCTGACTCCTGGCCTCCTTCAGTCCCCCTTCAGGTAAGAGGGTAGGAGCCTGTGGCTCTTTGTCCTTTGAGGGGGTTCATTCACTGAAAGCACACTCGTAGTCATTACAAGAAGTAGAGATGTACTTCTGAGGCCTTCATTATCACTTAATTGTGTTTTCACTAAACTCTCATTAATTAGCTGTTCTGAAGCTGTCGGCACAATTAAGTAGGCTCACGGACTTGCAGACTTTAAAGAAGAAAGACAACTTTAAACCTGTACAACCCCTCATGTTACAAACCAGGGAAAGTAGAGTCAAAAGATGGTAAGTGATTCAACCAAGGTCGCCCAGCAGCTGGCGGTGGAGTCCAGCCTTGACATTCGCAGGAGGCGCAGGGGATCTAGCCAAGAGCCCCTTCCCATTTCGGCACTTTCCCAAAGGAAGGCAATGCCACCCCTGTGCTTCTGCCACCAACCAACCACTCTCCAGAGGAGACCTTCTAGGCTGAGGCATGCAAGAAAACATGAGGGGATTTTTAAGCAGATGCCTAAGGATCCACATTGGATGATGACACGTATACCTGGGCCAGATGGCGCCCAGCTGTTCAACAAGCCAGTGAGCCTCAGGCCTCCCAAGAGTGAGGACAAGTTCTTATCCTTCCCTTCCTGAGGTCCAACAAGTCAGACATGATCCATGGAGCTAATGACTGGGCTATGCCACCAGCAGCAGGTGGCATGCAGGCTCTTGACCCCCGTGTGGATACCCTGGAGCAGGATGTCTGGAGTGGCCCCTAGAATCTGCCTTTTAAGTACTATGGTTCAAAAGAAGGCAGCGATTGTATTCACCAACTCTGAGGAAGAGGAATATAAGTAGACTAATGAGAGAAACAAATGAGCAGCCTTCCAGAAGACCTAATGGAACAAGGGCAGGAGGGAGGAGGGGGGAGGGAGGAGGGAGGGGAGAGGGAGGAGGAAAGGGGGAGGGGAGGAGGGAGGAGGGAAGTTGAGGGTAGATGCCAGGAAGGGCAGGTGCACATAGTGAATGCAGGACCCAGGAACAAGGTTTTCAGTCTCTTGGCAAAGGGCCTTTTACTCAGGAGGCAAGGATCTGTCTGACAAGTTTCACCTGAGACCGGTGGGAGGACCCAGGCAGATTTAATCCTTACAAAGCCAAATGATAGAAAGTGCCTTAGAGGGTCTGAGAGATGGCCCAGAGGTTAAAATCACATACTTTTGCTTGCAGAGGACTTGAATTTGGTTCCCAGCATACCTCATTAGGCTGCTCACAATTGCCCGTAACTCCAGCTCCAGGAGATCTAATACCCTCTTTTGGCCCTTGAGGGCACCTTCACACATGCACACACTCACACACACAAATAAAATCATTTTTAAAAAATGCTTTGGGCTTTCTGTCTCCAGGGCACTGTAGGGAGAGGAGCCGCCAATATGTCTGCGCATCTGCAATGGATGGTCGTTCGGAACTGCTCCAGTTTCCTGATCAAGAGGAATAAGCAGACATACAGCACCGAGCCCAATAATGTGAAGGCCCGCAACTCCTTCTGCTACAACGGGCTAATTCACCGCAAGACTGTGGGAGTGGAGCCTGCAGCCGATGGCAAAGGGGTCATGGTGGTCATGAACCACAGATCCGGTCAGGGAAAACCAGCAACTTCTTATGTGAGGACCACCATCAACAAGAATGCTCCGGCTACCCTCAGCAGCATCAGACACATGATCCGCAAGAACAAATACCACCCTGATCTGCGAATGGCCACCATTCCCAGGGCCAGTGCCATCCTTCAAAGCCAGAAGCCTGTGGTGGTGAAGAGGAAACGGACCTGCCCCACCAAGAGCTCCTGAACCCCAGAAGCAATAAAGAGTCCACTGACTTTTTTTCAACCACAAAAAAATGCTTTGGGGCTCTTAGCATACACCAGGCACTGTCCCCATTGTTTTACATGTCCAGACAAAAATGGAAAAATAAGGACATAGAGGCTAAGAAATCAAAGTCACAGAGCTCAGAGTGAAAGAGCAGGAACCCAACTCTCAGACCTACTGTGCACTTCCCCCAGCTATCCCCACACTAAGCCTGTCATTCACCTGAGGGGTTGCTGGACAGAGGAGGGGACAGCACTGGCCAAGGGACAGCCTTAGTATTCCTGGCCACCAAACCGACTATAGCTAGAGCTCTCCAGTCACCTCAACACTGTCAAACTAAATAACAAATGGAGTTTCTCAAAAGATTGATGGCATTTCTTTGTGAAAACCTTTGCAGTGTGCATATTCAAAGAGGTTAATGCAAGGGAGAGGCTTTGCCATTTTGGTTTTAAGTAAAACGAGGAGGATTACACAAAATGGTTTGTAATCATCCTTAGGCACAAGGATTAAAATCAAGATTGTTCAGGTTCAATATCAAGAATGGCACCAGTCCAAGTTTGCACAGTTATTAAACTGATTTTTTTACAGGGGCATTCTTCGTGTAACATTGCAGTGGCCTTTACGCGAAGTTGTGGCTCTGGCAGAGTCTGGTTTCCTCCATCACTTTCTGGTTTCATTTATCCATATATTGTTTGGTTTGGACTTGACAAAAGTGACTCCATTTTGATTCTGACAACTCTTGCATATAATGTATGAGATAGTGGCAGAAAACTGCTCTAGCAGGAAACAAGGATGGATTGACTGGCACATCGAGTCTCTGGAGGCTAGCCAGCTGGAAATGACCTCACTGAAAGGTACCTCTGAAAGGAACAAGGTATATTTTGTGTCTAGGAGCCCCTCAAATACCTGGGTACTAAGCTACGCAGTGAAAGAGAGTGAAATGATACTCAGGAGGAAGGAATAAGGAACGTGGATGCCCAGGGTTTAAGAGGGTAACCTCAGGTGACTGTGAATGCGGGATTTCTCTCATGTCAACTGCCCCACTCTTCTGCGTCTCTCACTCAGGAAAGCAGAACTTGGTCATGGCTCAGAATTTCTGAGTGTAGGTTTTTCTGCAAGGCTGGACAGCAATCAGAACCTCATAGAGAAGATGAGAATGAACCCAGAGAACCAAGACCCATGGGCTTTTGAGAAGAAGCTAGCCACATGGTGTTTTTAAACCGTGGGTGGCATCAGAAAATTCACAGAGCTACAGAGCCTCTTCCCTGCATGCGGAAACCCCTCCATCCATTACCTGATGTGCTGGCAGGCCTGTGGAGGAGCCTTTAAAGCTTTTTCCTCTTCATACTCAACTATACAACTCCATTCCCTCTGGCTCTTCTCTTACCACTTGTCTCCCTTTAGAATGCCCAGTAGGCAAAACCGCAATGTGTTTCCAACACACTGAAGAATGCAGCATTCAGACAATATGAGCTAAATCCACACCCATTCCTTCCCTTAAAAGTTCTAGCCTGACAACACATGCTGCTCTCTCAGCTTTCACACTGAGTAGCCAGGCAGGTACTTAGTGGCAGGAGGAGTGAGTGTTGAGATTCCATAAAGCAGAGAAAAACAATGACATCCCTCAGGTATTTACTGGGTAACAGACTCATAATAATCCTAAAATTCTACACAAAGTGAATGCTGGATGGGATGCATCCTACAAAAGCAACACAAAATATAATTCTCGCTCTCCAAGAGACTAAAGGACAATTGCACTGCCGGGCGTGGTGGCACACGCCTTTAATCCGAGCACTCGGGAGGCAGAGGCAGGTGGATCTCTGTGAGTTCAAGGCCAGCCTGGTCTACAAAGCAAGTCCAGGACAGTCAAGGATACACAGAGAAACCCTGTCTCGAAAAACCTAAAAAAAAAAAAAAAAAAAAAAAAAGACAGATGCACAACGCCATTTTCAGAACAATGTCAAAGTGTTCCATAGGATAACTTCTATCATGCTTTAAGTGAGAAAGATCAGCCTGATAACCAGAAGCGTTGTTGGATGCTGAATGGGGTGTGCGACTGATCTGTCCATCTGTCCTTAAAGAGACACTGGTGAGTCACAGGGATAGAGACATCAGGGGCAAGAAAACCTGAATGGATTGCACCCATGGCACAATGGGGAGAGAGCAAGGCAAGAGGCTGAGAACGTGACTTGGAGCTGTATGCTGAGGTCGGGTGTACAGGCACGGTGTCACAGACGAGGAATGCAAAGAGCATTAACTCCTCTATTAATCCGGCACATGGTATTGCCAAGGAGCTCTTTTACACTCTTGTCAGAGCCAGGGAGATGCGTCTCCTCGGAAACAGACCTACCCAAGTCCTGCTGTGCAGCTAACCATCGTGTGGACACATCTGAAGTAAGAAACTCCCTGGTTTCACAGTTCATTTTTAGCTGCAAGGCTTCCCGAAGCAGACAGATAGAAGCAAACTCCTGCTTCCATCCAACTGGAAGAACAAGAGCAAGACCAATTAGCTAAGTGAGAAGCATTGGCTGCAAATCCTGAAGCGCCTTACTTAACCTGATGTCGAATTGCAGTTTCTTGGAGGAGAAGGGGGCAGCAGTGGGGGGCAGAGGCAGCCCCAGTTGGGGGAGGGTCTTGCCAGCCTGACCTGCAGCAGCAGATCTGAGGGAGTTATTTGCGTCTCCGAGAGAACATTGGATCATTTGTTTCAGAAGTATTAAAAGAAAGGCTCCTTTTTGAGCATGAGGTTATTTATTCCTAAAGAAAGGATTTGGGATGTCAGTTTAAAAGTTAATATGTTGAGAACCAGTTATGAGCCTGGCAGTGGTGGTACCTTTAATCCCAGCACTCAGGAGGCAGAGGCAGGAGGATCTCTGTGAGTTCAAGGCCAGCCTGGACTACAGAGTTCCAGGACAGCCACAGCTACACAGAGAAACCCTGTTTTGGAAAAAAAAAAAGTTACGACATTAAAATTCATGTAATTCCAGTGGCCAGTGGTCTTTTATCTGTAAAATGGTAATAGCCCCAACCCCGAGGTGAGGATGAAGTGGCAGTCTGTAAGCTAGAAAGAAAGCACTGTCTGAAACAAAATCAAACAGAAAATCACGGCTGGAACCGGCCGTCATCATCCCCAGTGCACAGCAATGACCAAGGGAGCACAATCCCCAGCCCCCCTAAGAGATTGAAGCGCTGATCTTGTTGTATGTTTAACTTCCTAATAAACTTGTCTTGGTAAAGAGCAGCAAACATAAATGCCACCCAGGAAGAAGCAGACGGCAGATACATGCAGATGGCTGAGTTCAAATTCATCTGTCCTGTGGCTGTCTAGAGAGTGGGCCTAGGGAAAGGACTGGAAAGCTAGAGGGAGGAGTAGCCACTTCCCGCCTGGATAACTCCATGAAGAGACAAGTCCTACTCCAAGATCAGCATGTAAAACCTGGGACTGGGAATATGGGCTCAGCCAGTAAAGTGCTTGCCATGTGAATGTAAGGACCTGATTTTGGATCACCAGCACCCAAGTAAAAGTCAGGTGTGGGCATGTGGCAATTGAGTCTGTAACCCCAGCCCTGGGGAGTGAAGACAGGAGAAACCTCAGGACTTGTTGGCCAGCTGGTCTAGCCGATCAGGCAATCCCCAGGTTAAGTGATAGACTCTGTCTCAACAGATAGGGTAGAGAGTAACTGGGGGAGATGCCCAATGTCAGTCTCTGGCCTCCAAACTCACACACACACACACACACACACACACACATACTTGTGCATGCATGCACAGAGTAACAATGTGCAGGAAATAAAGCCTCAGGGCTCACCCAGAATCCACTAACCACTGATCCCATTGGGTATCTATCACTGGGTGTGCTCTCAAACACATAACCAAAACCCTGATTCTATGCAAAGTACCTTAAACCAAAGCAAGTACAGTAATTCACAGGCGAGTTCAGAGGCTCAAGAAATTTCCACAGTTCAGGTTCTAGGTTGCTCCCCTCTGCCAGCTGCTAGATTCCACACCCCGCGACTTCGTCCCCAGGAGGCCTCTTCCCATAGCAAACTACCATTTGACTCCCAGGAGCAATCGGGGCAACCTGGCTGATCTGAGTGACTTCTGGCGTTTCCTTTTCCAGAGAGGAAGAACTTTTCTAGAAATCAGTCAAAAAACCTCTCCTCAAATCTCTTTAGTTAAAGTCACATCAATCTCTTAGAAACCTCTAGTCAAGCAAAACAGTGGAGCCTCTAACCGCCAGGGCCACCTCCCAGAGCTGAGGTCACACTGCATTTGGAAAGCCTATGGCACAAACGAGTGGCCGTTAAGCACAAACTTTGCTCTGCGTACTTATAAGAATTTTGGTTATCCATTTACTTTGAAAATTATTCATTTGTTTTAGGGGGAATGTGCAGGAGGCAAGGTCAGAGCACAACTTTGGGAACTGATTCTCTCCTTCCCTCCTTCCCTGTTCTGCCTCTATGCTGCATACTTCAAGGTACAGTCCATGAGCTTCAGGGTAACTCTCCTGTCTCCATAATGGTGCTGGATCCACAGATGTGCACTACCACATCCGGCTTTCTATGTGGGTTCCAAAGGACCAAACTCAAAATCTCAGGCTTTCAAAACAAGAACCTTTCCCTACTGAGTCATCTACTCCTTGGCCCCAGTTATCTACTTCCTAAACTCGTGAAATTAATTTATTAAAAGTGAAGACAAACTGACTTTAGGCAGCTACGCCATATCTAGCAGGAAGGGACATCCATCAGCAAGAAGTACGGCTTAAAAATCTAAAAAGCAGGAACAAAATCCCCAAACCTCAAGGGGCCATTTGGTATAAGCAAATTATCCCACACGCCCCAGTGAATTATAGCCTGGTACATTAATTAAGGTTTCCAACGTCCCTTGGGACATCCAGAAAAGGTTATGTTTATGCTTGCATTACTCTATTTAAAAAGGCAGGGATACATGCGGTACATTTTATAAGGCACAGACACAGTGGCTAATGATTTTAAGGTGTTGTTGCTTTAAGTGGTAAATCTAGGGCCAGACAACTTCAAAATCAGGAAGGACCTAGTCCAGCCTCTCTGGAGAGCTGGGATTTGGTGCAGACTGCAAATATGATACCCAGGGCAGCAATATGTCACTGCTGGACTCTCCACAGGCTCCTTCCTGTGAGAGAAATGGATTGCACCTCCTTGCTGGGTCAGTCAGCTGATTATGGATACCATGGGAATAGTAGGTATCTGTATCACACTGCTTCTCTTTCAGGACATACGGATTCACAGCCCCTCCTAGTCTTAGCAGTCCCGAATATCATGGGTAGGACCAGAAACCTGTCTTTCATGGAAATAATCTGGCGATCAACTCTACCATTACCTCCCTGAGGATCTGGAATACTCTGTAGGACAAGCTGTCTGGATGGGAGAGCCAGGGCCTTGTGGAGCTTTAAGAGGCCATCTCTTTTGCCTTTGTAAAGGCCAACATAAAATATGAAAGCTCTGGAGACGTGCAAAGTTATGGCCTCAGAGCCCGGCACAACCCATCCCTTAATTGTCTCTTGCTCAAAAACATCACACACCCACACTCAGACCCCACTGGTCCCCTACCCACACTCTCCCTACCTGGAGACTTCTTCCACCTGATTCCACCTCTGACAGCATGTGAGTCATTGGGGAGGCTAGGGGTGACAGACCTCCTGGTCCCACTGTAGCCAAGAAGGGCACAGGTATTTATTAAATGGCATGGTGCCAATTTCTGCCCCACAGGTTCCTTTTGCAACTGATTTCCCATGCCATCCTGACTCCATCTTTAATAAGTTGCTCTCTTTATATTTAGTCTTAATGTTGGAGGTCAGGGAGGTGAGCAAAGAGAATGAATTAGGACATAGGACTCCTTGAGAGGACAGCCACTATCCCGGAGACAAAATGGAAGTTGGCCTTGAGGGAAGACACTGTATTCCTTACTTTTTTCCTAATCAAGGGAGAAAGCAATGGTTGCTCCTGAAACAATCCTACCACTGACTGAGTCCTAACTCCTGACTGCAGAGGCTTCCAGTCTTCAGCTTCATTGACACACTCTCCCCACCCTCCGGAGCTCACTGAGTTCTCCACACCCCAGTTCTTCCCAGACTCACAACCAATGTGACTGCTCCATCAGCCAGACAGTATTGTCACTCATAAAGGATCACCGTGCACTGGGTGCAGTTAAAAAAAAAAAAAAAAACGAGTCATCCATTTTGGCGTCTCCATTGCCTTGGTGCTGCTAGATGTGTCCCATGGGCTGTCCAGTGGGTGATAGGTGGACCAAGTGATGGGAAGAGATAAAGGAGGGCACAATGACTGATGGGAACCAAGATGAATGACTGACTGCACAGTCAAGGAGAAGAGAAGGAAGTCCCCATTCTGTCTCCCAACAGTGTTCAGATACAAGTGAGCCCAATACACACTACTGACTAGGTAACTAATTTTTTTAATTTTTAAAAAAATTGTGGAGGGGAAGCAGCAGTGGAGGATGGCTGAATTGTTAAGAGCACTGGCTGCTCTTGGAGAGGAGTTAGGGTCCCACACCCCCATGGTAGCTCACAGCCATCTGTAACTCTAGTTCCAGATGATCCAATGTCTTCTTCTGACTTCTCTTGGCACCAGGCACACATGTGGTGCACATACATACATACAGGCAAAACACTAACCCACACACACATTTATCACACACACTTCCACACACACTCACACACACTCACACACACATGCACACACACAAAATATTTTTAAACATTGTGTGAGAGTCATGTGTGTGTGTATGTGTGTACATGCATGTTTGTGTGTGTTTGGTTACATATGCATAGTTACTCCTCGAGTGTATGTGTGTGTGTGTAGGTCAAAGATCAATTCAGGTATCTTCTGACACTCTCTACCTTCTTTCTTTTCTTTTTTTTAAAGACTTATTGTTTTTATTTATGTGTATGTGTGCTCATGTATGTATGTATGTGCATGTGGATGCAGTAACCATGGAGACTAGAAGAGGGCAATCGTTCCCTGGGCCTGGAACTACAGGCAGTTGTGAGGCATCTGGGATAGATGCTGGGAACCTTTCTGCTCAGGTCCTCTGGCAAGAGCAGAAAGCGCCTTTAACTGCTGAGCCATCTCTCCAGCCCTTCCACTTTGCTTTATAAGGCAGGGTTTGCCATTGAACTCGGAGCTTATCAATTGGCTAGACTGGCTACCCCAGCAATCACCAGCAATCCTCTGGTCTCTACCTCCCCAGTGCCGTGATTACAGACATGCTGTCATGTCTAGCTCTTTATGTGGGTGTTGGCAATCCAAACTCAGATCCTCACGCTTGTACAGCAAGCACCTCACTGACTGAATTAGCTTCCTGTCTTCTGATTAGGTAACTTTCAAAAATCATCCTAGCTCCATAGAAAAGGATGTCATTAAAGCTATTCCATGTCATTCTAAGTAGAATATTGAACACAGTCAGCCTGTAGAGGTTGCCCCCTAAGCATGGGACAAACAGGCAAGCCAGTACACCCTCTTGGGCACATCTCTCCCATCCTCTCACTTACACATGTAGCATTTCCCTTTTAAGGCTCACTAAGGTATTTGCTTGGCATGACTGATGCCGTACCATTGAGCCTGGGACTGAAAACTGGAGACTGGATGCTCTGCTTAGGGTAGCGTACTTTAATCTACAGATTCCTGGATAGTTGAGAAGGCTGGGAGCCCAACTGTGTCTTTAAATAAAGGGAAGTTGTGGGCCTCCCTGTTGAGCACCCAGGGTTTACAAACCCAGGGATGCCTCAACCACAAGTCAGCATGGTTCCGTGTAAGACCCTGCCCCTCCCCCCCCAGGGGCTCTCAGCACAGAAACACTGCCTCTCAGGATGAAAAGGGCAGCTGCTCAGAGCCACAAACAAGCCCTCCCACGACAACCGGGCACAGCTGCATTTTCAGATATTCCCCGCCTCCCTCTGCATCCCAGGACCTGAACTATAATGGAATAATTGGAATAAGACATAAAAGAGAACTTCCCACCCAGAGGAGTGTGAGGAATGAGAGGCTGGTAATTTTTAGACATAAAAGAACACTCCCACAATGTCACCCTTGCCCCATAAGCATGGGACAAATTGGCAAGCCAGTAGTACACCCTCTTGGGCACATCTCTCTCGCCCTCTAACACACACACACACACACACACACACACACATCTTGCTGTCTTGCTTTTATCCCCTTCCTTCCCATCCTCTAGCCTTGCTCCCAGAAGCAGAGGAAGGTCAAGGGCTCTCTGTATAGCCTGGAACTTCTCTGCCATACTCCAGTCCTCCCTCACTACAACGAGACACCCATGTGGCAGAGCCAGGACATCTCTTTGGGTGACCTCCACTCTAGTTCAAGCTAGGGGCATCTGCTAAACACTTCTGCATCCCAACGTGGACTCTTCCCTTGTGGCCAGCAATTGACGTCCAAACCTAGTCCACCAATGCAGAGTCCAGGTAGGCAGCCGACCAAGGAAAGACCATGGGTCACCCAGAAGCCTCTCTCAAGTGTAAAGTTCAGAAAGCTCCCACGAGTACAACCATCCAGCTCAACAATGAGGAAGGGTAAAGCTGACTCCAAAGAGGATTTAAAGAACGGTGGTTTGTCTGGACAATCAGGCAGAAATAAGTTTGAAGGGGAGACAGAACTGGCCAACGTGCCTCAGGGCAGCAAAATCATGATGTATGAGTTATCTTTTCTTTGGCACAGAAATCATCCGTGTCTCTATTAGGGAAAACACACGTTCGCTACAGGCTTTGAGCCTCAAAAATTATCACTCTATAAGCAAACATCTCGCTTCACAAGGCCTGGTCCTAATCAGTAACAGGGTATCAAGAACATTCCTCTGAAACTAAATAAGCATTGGGTGGATCTGGAAGTGTCGCTAGACACACAGCCATCCCTTCACCTCGCTCCCAAGGACTGGGTATTTTTTCTCACGCTGGGTATTTTCCTTACGCTCAACGTGCTTGTAATATGTGGTGAGGTAAGCCTGTTATATACCATAGAATTCAGCAACCCACACTCCCAATTTTGTCCCTTTTGTTAAGTGTGACAATTGAGTGGAATTTATCCGTATCAGGTGAGAAGAACATTGTAATATCTATACACAAAACTTCATGATATCTGAAATTTGTTTTAAAATATGCCAGAGAGGGGCTAGAGAGATGGAAAGCCTCAAAATCTGAATTCCACTCCTGGGGTCCCGCGCACATGACGTAAGGAGAGGAACAACTCCTTCTGATCTCTACTCCAGAGCTATGGCACATATGCACACACATACATACACAACTGTAATTTAAAACTTTTAAAAAAGATGTATGGTGGCTTGAATAGGTATGGCCCCCATAGACTTTTTGAATGCATGGTCATAGGGAGTGGCAAAATAAAGAGTCATGTGGCCTTGTAGGAGGAAGTGCGTCACTGTAGAGGTGGGACTTTGAGGTCTTAAATGCTCAATGTATGCCAAATGTGAAACAAATCCAGTCCCCTTCTTGGCTCCTCCAGGACCATGTCTACCCGCACGCACGCACACTGCCATGCCCCCCCCCATGATGATAATGGACTGAACCTCCGAAAATGTAAGCCAGCCCCAGTTAAATGTTTTCCTTTATAAGAATTGCCTTGGTCATAGTGTCTCTTCACAGCAATAGAAACCCTAACTAAGACAAGATGATAGAGAGATCAAACACTGTGGGGGGAAAAAAAAGGAACCGGACTCACTAAGGGTGGAAACAGAGTGAGGGTTACATGGAAATTCCAATTTCCTTCTCTGCTTTCAGCCTGATGGTCAAGACAAGACAACATCTTATCATGTGTGTATCAACTTCTCACACGCTGACAAGATTTATGTAAATCATCAGATGATTTACTGAGTTCCCTGTTAACTCTTGTCTTCCATGGGGCAGGGCTTCCCCTCTGCAGCATGGGGGAGCAGCTGGTTCCTGTGAGCTCACAGTAGGTGCTTAACTGCACCCCACAAAAAGGGCCACGGTGTCTGCCTCGGCTGGGAACCCCAGGGAAAGGGGAACCCAAACCAGAGGTGGTTCATGAGGACGTGAAGGACACGAGGAAGGACCTGGTTTTCCTTCCTTCCTTTTTGATGGTAGGGCTCCAACACAGGGGCCCCTCAGGAGTTAGGCATCCTGAGAGGTGGCAACCGTCAGTGTGGACCCTGAGTAGTTAAAGACTGCAGTGGGGCGCACCACACCTTGGGAAAAGCTGGTAGACATGAAGCACGAGCCTCCAGGGCCAGAGGGGCAAGGGCAGGCTCGCAGAGCAGGGCCACCTGGGTCTGGTTACAGGTAATAGGAGAGAATGGTGGTTATTCAAACAGCAGAATGTGGCAGGGGTCTGCCCTGGGTCTTAGCTTCATGTTCCAGGGTGGGGGTCCAGACTTCCGCAGGAGTTGGAGGGACTGCACTCGCTGGGACAGAATGGCACCTTAGGTCCTCTGCAGGTGCTTTTTTGATGTGGCTCCGACTGCTGGGCGGGGTTGGGGGCGGGGGGGGACTAGAGCAACCCAGGGCAGCCTGCTCCAACCATGCCAACCAGTTTTCAACGAGACTGGGAAAACCTGAGCCAGGAGGCCTGTGGCAGGGCCATTGCTCTGCGGGTAGAGCCACTGGCAGGAAATCAAGGCTCAGCCATTCAGCTGGAGATGAAAGGGCATTTTTACCCAAGTGCACCCACACTCACTGCTCCACTCCCTGGGGAGTGGGGTTAGTTAGAGACTTTCCAGCTTTCCTTTCCACTTCCTCACCTCCCTCTTAAGCGGTTTGTTAGAAAGAGTATTGTGGCTGAAGAAGGAGATAGAGAGATAGATAGATAGATAGATATAGATATAGATACACACATGTATATATATATAGATACATATATGTATATATATACAGATATATATATGTATATATTTTTTGTAGCTTCCCTAATTCTAATTACAAACTTCTCCTGTAAGTCTCAGACATTATGCATAAGTGCAAAGCGCAAAAGGTCTTCCCTCAACCACAAGCCCCACCTCTGCATCTAGAGATTTACTGTCCCCTTGACACAGTTGTTATCAGAAGGCAGAGGGTTATAGAGAGAAAGAGACAGAGACAGACAGAGAGAGAGAGAGGAGGAGGAGGAGGAGGAGAAGGTAAGGAGAGGGAGAGAGAGATGGGGTAGAGAGAGTATGTGTGTGTTCCATGGTTGCCCCCACAAAGAACAGCACAGAGTCCTGGGTTCCTTACTCTGCCTTCTGCTACTGAGAATCACAAAGTTGAGGCTGGGGGTGGTGGCACACATCTTTAATTCCAGCATTCAGTGGACAGAGGCAGGCAGATCTCTGAGAGTTCGAGACCAGCCTGGTCTACAGAGTGAGTTCCAGGACAGCCAGGGCTACAAAGAGAAACCCTGTCTCAAAACAGAGAGAAAGAGAGAGAGAGAGAGAACTATAAAGTGACCATGAGGTCCTGAGAGAAACAAATACACAGTCAGGGGCCTCTAGGAAGAAAACATGCCCTGAGCATGTACCGGAAGGAGGGTTCAGGGGTGGAGAGGATTAGGTGTGCCATGGACTTAGCACTAACAACTCCTCACACAGTGACTGGGGCCTCTTGGCCTAGGGGTGGGCTTAGCACTGAAGTGAAGACTTGTGCAGTATCCAGCCCATCTCTCCACAGCCCAGCAGTCCATGTGGGTGGGTGCTCCAGACAGTATCTGGCTAGTAAAACAGCGATAAGTATGCGGCAGGCGTTGGGGTGGGACTTGGAGATGGGAAGGCCTAGGGGTCTTCTGTGACTAATGACATTCTGTGTAGCACTATGCTGACTGAGAGCTGTCAGATCCCTACAGCCAACCACGATCCTGGGCAGCGGTGTCTGCTCTCCGGCTCTTTTGAATGCATGGGGTGTCGGAGGTGGCAGTGACCTGTTCTAGGAATGTGCCCATTTCTTCATATTTCTCACCTTCCCCAACACATCTGACTGAGGCCAGAGACCCTGGTTTCTCACTTCTTATTCTGAGATGGAAATACAGGCAAACAAGGAAATAGCTGGAAACTCATCAAAGGAAGTCAGCACAGGAACTCAAACAGGGCAGGAACCTGGAGGCAAGAGTTGACGCAGAGACCATGGAGGGGTGCTCCTTACTGGATTGCTTCACAAGGTTTTCTCATAAAACCCAGGACCATCAACCCAGGGATGGCCCTACCCCATCAATCACTAATTAAGAAAATGCTCTGAAGGCTTACCTACAGCCCTATCTTCTGGAGGCATTTTCTTAGTTGAGGCTCCCTCCTTCCTAATACTCAACACTGAGCCCTAAACAGCTGCGGGGTGAACTGAGCTGAGTGTCTAGGCTTGACAGCAGTGGAACCCTGTCACCGAGACCAGGGATTTCCTTGCATATAGGGCACACTACCTGTCCTGGGAGCCTCTTGTCAAGTGAATAGACTCAAAGGTCAATCTCGAACACAAATAAAAGGTGGGTATTAGAAAGCCCTCTTGTGATCCGGGCGGTGGTGGCGCACGCCTTTAATCCCAGCACTTGGGAGGTAGAGGCAGGCGGATCTTTGTGAGTTCGAGGCCAGCCTGGTCTACAAAGCGAGTCCAGGACAGCCAGAGATATTCAGAGAAACCCTGTCTCGAAAAACCACATAAAGAAAAAAAAAACAAAGAAAAAACCAAGCCCTCTTGTGTAACCGAAAGCTGCCTCCTCATCCTCACCTGTCAGTGAGGGGACAGAGGGATCCAGGGAGTAGAATCTGGGGCCGGTTCCTTAACTATTGGGCCTCAGTTTTCCCATCTGTAAGATGTGAGAGCTCCTGTGGGGTGACCCCGTGGTGATTAGGAAACATGTAGGGGATATCTGGTGCAGAAATCATGTGAAATGAAATAGTCACCCTAGCTCATATTCCTGTCACACACAAGCAAGTCCAGACTCATGCTGGTTCACTGCAGAGGACCTGACTGACCAGATCCACCGGGCATACAGAAAGAGCAGAGAAGATCCTTGGGGAGTGGAGGTCTTCCTTCGTAGGACAATAGACTACCTGGGATCTGTGGAAACGAAGCTCCTACCCCAAGTCTGACTCAAGGTTAACATCTGCATCAGAAACAGTGCTCAGGACCCCCAGGATCCTGACAGGTACAGGTTGTGTAAGGTTACTAGCAGGTTCAGGATGAAACCAAGGATGCTGCCTTGGTGAGGTTACTGGGGAAGGACAGTTCTGGAATGTGAGAGGGATGAGACAAGGAGAGACAGGGAGGAGATAAGGAGGCAGGGACTGGTGAGAGACAAGAGTGGGAGAGAAGAGAGCCTGGGTCTGTGCTGGTTCAGATTTCCCACGATGAAGGGGCAGAGTGGTGCTGATTCCCAGTAGGATATCCTCACCGAAAAACACTGCATCCCTTAGATGCTTGAATCTCTCCCCTTTGCAGGAAGAGGGTCTCAGCTTCTCACGCATCTGTTCGGTACCCCATTCTAACCTCACTCTCCAGTACACTGCAGGATGTCTCCTCCTCCCCTGAGAGGCCCAGCATCAGAGGATGAAAGCAACTTAGGTTCACTGTGGCCTAGCCTCAAGGTTACTTTCTCTTGTATGTGGTCATGGGATGGTAGGAAATCTTTATAAAATGTACCTGTGTGTGTGTGCACATCCATGTATGTGCACATTCATGTGTATGTGTTCATTCATATGGAGACCAGAGGACAGCCCTCAGTGTCATCCCCAAACAAAGTGTCCACCTTCTTTGAGACAGGGTTTCTCATTGGCCTTGAGATCACTGATTAGGTTAGACTGGCTAGCTATCAGGCTCCAGAGATCTTCCTGTCTCCAGATGCCCAGTGTGGGTGTTTCACCTTCACACCATCACGATGGGCATTTTCATGGGGTGCTGGGGGTGGGACTCAGGTCCTCACACATACAAGACTAGCTACTGCGTGCCTGCCCCTTAATGTCGCTGAGGTCTTTTCCTCCAGCATAAACTCAAGATTCTCACACAATATTGGGAATATAGTGCAGGCCTCACCAGAATTAGTCCTTTCAGCTGGAGGCATTTGTCCACCCTAAGGCTACCTCTCCCTTCTCCCTCTGTGTCCTCCTGTCCCATTTTCCTTTAATTAGGACCCTTGGAAATGGCCACAGAAAGCTTCAGTCACAGTCAGGAAGGTCTTCACCACAGATGACCAGGGTATGGGTGAGTCATCAGCATGCTTTCCCTGTTCCTACCCCACCTCACACCCAGGTCTGAACTCTCTAGGAAAAGAGTTTCTGAAGTGGAAAGGTTCCAGACATTTAGCCCAGTGTGACAATCTCTGAGTAATCCTCTTTCACAGCAGGACAAAGCAGTGAAGTGTAATTAAAGCCATGGGTTAATTAGTAGAAGCGGCCATCTTGCTCCCTCTGTCAGCCTGAGATCTAGTCCCTGAGATCTAGGGCTGTGGGAGCCAACATGGGTTCCCCTTTTCCCTCTTCTTCCTTCTCCACCCTCCCCTCCCCCCAAAGCTAAAGAGTTCCCTTCCTGTTATAGTCCATCATAATCCACACCAGAATAGTCTGAGTGACCTCAAATCCTCCCTGCAAGCACATTGAAGAGTAGGGGAAGGGACAAGTTCAGAGCGAGGCCCTGTAGGTGTCCTGGTCCTGAGAAAGGAGCAGAGCATGAATGAGCCCATGTCCAAAGAGGAGATAGTCTGAGGATTTGTTTTAACACAAAATCCTGTAGGTGGAACCAAGGAGGCAGGCAACATGACAGATGAGAAGGAAAGGAGGCAGAAGAGCACCATCAATCAAGACAGAAGGAGCAGAGAGCTGGAGGCAGCAAGGGACACGGCTTGAAAGCCCAGAATTCCATCACAGACAGCTAAACATCTCCCTAGCTTGGCATGTCTCAGTAGCCCCATCTATAAGCTGGGATAATAAAATCCTATCTACCCTTAGGGTTTTTATGAGCTAAAATACATACAGCTTTTTAAGAGACTGTGCTTCATTCAGTACAAGCTCTCAGAAAATTAGGAAATCCTCACATTCTTCACCCCTTCTGGGAACTGCTCAGTCTTCCTGGCCTTTGTCAGAATCACACTTTCTCTGTTCCAGTGGCCTCAAGGCAGTCACGGTATCCAGCACCTCACACTGAACCTTGCTTGCCTGGGCCTCCCCTCCCCAGCCATGTCAGACTACAGCTCCCTCCTGCACACTGCAGAAACACTGGTTTATTCAGGAAACTGGGATTCATTTACCAGGCCCTCTTGCAGGTGACCTGCTTTACAAAAGGAAACGTATCTCGCTCAACCCCACAGCAATCCTGAAGCAAGTACCATGGCCATTTTGCAGGTGAGGAAACTGAGTCTTCAGGAAGAGAACTACTTTGACCTAAATCACCCTAGGAGTAAATGACTGGAGTAGGGGGAAGGGGATTCGAACCCGGGTTTGCAAGCTGCTGCCTCTTTCTGCCACTCCAAGATGCCTCTTTCTCTAGCTTCCTCAGCAGAGCATGAGGCCTTCATACTAGCATTCCTCCCTGCCCCAACCCAGTTTTCGAAGTAGGTGCTCAACCCTCCCAAAACCAGAGAGCAGGAACCACCTGAGGGTAAGACAGGAGGGAGGGAAGGCGCAAAGGCTAAGAGGAACTAAAGTGGCTTCTGCAGATCCAGCGGCTTCCCCGGCAGATCCTTGAGATATTGTTTGCTTCATCTTATCCGTGAGGATGTGAGACTCTTCCGGAAGACGAATAAGAGAGCAGTTCAGGCTCAGGGTGGGCCATGCAGAGGCTGGCAGGAATGCCAGAGGCTGCCCTGCAATGAACGCACGCAAACCACTTGGCCCAGGGAAGAGGGACCGTGCAATCGAGGTTCCAAACAGCTGTGGGGGTCCTACGGGAGTCCTGACAGGATCTTGGCCGACCCTGTGGGTGGATGAGGGGCTCTGACAGACCACTGCGGCCCTCATTTCCAGAAGGAGCTGAGGTCTTTTTTTTTTTTTGCAAACCACAGAGTAGCGAAGCCAATGCGCTGCCTGAGAAAAATTCCTGTGGAGACTATTAATGGAGGGTGGTGGGCACTTGGACAGGACACTGAGATCACAGGCAGGCAGCGGGAGCGCTGCAATGAAGTCCTGTCAGGCAGAGCTCATCTCTTCCATTGACGGGATCACCATGCTGCAGATGAGGGAAGTGGGGTTTACTCGCAGTGCCGGTCTTGAGTAAAATATCTGAGCCCTTCACAAAATTATGTGTACAAGCCAGACAAGCTGGAAGATGAGAAGTTAGCAGAACTCCTTACTGCTGGATGATCGAGCCCTAGGAGTGTTTCCCAGCTGGCCTTGGAAGGAAAAGAGGAGGCCCGCTATAGGGCTCCAACCTACTCGGATGTCTTATCAGTCCCTTGGATCGACACACAGGAAGCACTTCAAGCCAGGAGCAAGAGCAGAAATACTGGATGCCAGAAACCGGGCCTGCAAGATCCCAATCAGCTGGAGAGATAGATGCAACTTAAATGGAGAAAACGAATCAGGGAAAAATGAAAAGCTCCATCCAGGACACCAAAAAGCTATAGCACACTCACAGGGTGAAGCACATCCCCCACAAAATCAAATACTGGCATCTTTAGCCCGCCAATATCTCAGAATGGAATTTTATTTGGAAATAGGAATTTTGCAGATAGAATTAGATGGATTCATATCGGAGAAGGATGAGCACCTCACCCAATGTGAATGGCGCCCTGATAAAGAAGGGAAATCTGGGGACAGATGCATACAAGTGGAGACGAAGGCAGAAATAGATTAAATCTTCTATAAGTGAAGAAACACCCAAGACTGCCAGTTAATACCAGAAGCATCAGTAAAATCCTCCATCATATCCCTCAGAGAGAACTAACCCTGCCCACATAGGACTTCCAGCTTCTCAGCCTATGAGATAGCACATGGCTGCTGTTTGGTCCACCCAGCTGGTGGTACTTTCTTTTGACAGGCCCTGAAAGCTCCTGAGGCACAAAGGCAAAATCAGACGGAGCTACAAACAGCTCATGGTAAAGGGACCTGGAAGAGTGTTTGATGATTGGCTGTAAGGCCAATCAAAACCCAGCAGTGCTGTGTGCCTGCCCAAAATAGCCAGTCAAAACTGAAGTTACCCTACTGGAGGGTGTGGTACCTAGACTGGTCAGCCTTCCCCACGGACCCTGCCAGGCCATGAAGATGGGAGATCTGAGAGTCCTGGGCCCAGATTTAAAGAGACACATCAGAGGATTAAAGTAGTTTGGAAAATCTGAGTTTGCTAGAAGCAATCACATGGAGACAACATGCAGCTCACAGGGAGAGAAACAGGCTCAGTGAACTTTCTACCAGTCATTACAGCAAACAAACAAATAATAAACACATCAAATACTATCGGCAGAATAGCTTTCCATTTCTGAGGTACTCAAGATTCACACCTTTTGATCACTCCAAGAAGGGGCCATTCACACCCTTGCCTGGCTTGCCACTAACACAGGCATCTTTACTTACTTAAACTTAGAGGCCACTGTGAGATGCTTCACCCTCAAGACTTTTCCTGGTTGGTGTTAGCAGATTAAACTGTGTACTGAAGGCAACAAGTCAAGACTCAGATGAGATTTGGTGAGACCAGAAGGAGGAAACTGCTCGTGTTCCCAGGAGGTCTCAGGAGGGATAAGGGGTGAAAGTGCACGGAGTTACTCTCCACTCAAAGTTTGGAGCTGCTACTTCAGAGTCAACCTAGAGGCTAGAGTTCTGTGGTAGAGCGCTTGCGCTTGCCCTTGCCTGATGTGAGCAAGGCCCAGCACCTCAAATAAAAAGAAGTTAACCATTCCTGAGGAGTAGGGGAGCCTGTGCCCAAGGCTTCTCTTTGCAGGCCCCCAGGATCACTTTTAGGGACAGGCAATTGTGATGCCAGTAGGGAGAAACTTCCAAGCACAATCTTGCCCTTCCCCCATGTCCCTCTACCTTGCTAAACTGTTAGATTGCATTTTAAAAGATGGTCACCAAAGTCTATTTCCCTGGCTACTCCATCCTCCTGAGGTTGACCACCAAGGTCCAGCTATCAAAGTTTTGAAGTCCAGGAATCACCTAATTAACATGCCCAATCAAAAGAAACTAACTCATCCTAACACAGAGGGTGTCAGGTCCCTTTTTCCATCTATAAACAGCCATTTACCTATGGGGCATGTCTGTCTCCACTCTATGGCAGTCCTTTGTCTTTCCATAGCAAATGTTCTCCCATGCTTCCCTTGTTCCTTTTTCCCTTTTCCCTCATCCTCTATCTCCTGTCTTTGTCCCTTATCCTTGCCCTCTGTCTCTATGGCAAATAAATCTCCTTTGTGCTAAGAACTTGGTCTTCAGACGTCTTGTGGACACTGGTCCTTTTGGCCCATGAAGGAAAGTCCAGTTCACCAGCATAGTACTACTGACAAGTGACTGAACCTTTAAAAGATGGAGCTTAGGTCTTTGGGTTATTGTGGCTGTATCCATAAAAGGAACTGTGGAACCCTGGCCTCTTCCTCTTTTCTTTCTCGTGTCCTGACTGGAACATGAATGGTTTTATCTTATATACCAATATATACCACCTTGTTGTAGGGCTCTAAAGCAATAGTCCAAGCAATCATGGGCTGAAACCCCAGAAACAATGAGCCAAGACAGACCTTTTTTGTCTTTGTAAGATGATTATCTCAGGTGTTACAGTAGTGGGAAGCTGACTACATCCTGTCATCTTCCATTAAAACCCATATCCCTTAATCATACAGTCCAAGGCGGGGGAGGGGACTCAGAAAAGGAAAGTACCCAGCAACAGAAGGAACCACGGAGCATGATCAAAGGCAGTGCCTCCAAGTCCAGCAAGAAGCACAATGTCCTGGAGACTTAAAGAGCTATGGGTCAGAAACTGTTGGTACAGTAGGTGTCAGGTACCACTCAAATGCTGAACTGGCCCTAGAAGCTCAACATGGTACAGCAGCTGCTGATGCTGCTGATCAGGGAACTCACCTTGAGAGAACCACTGTGTTCCAGTAACAAACGGGAACTGAGCACTCCTGCCTGGAGCTGGGCCATCATATGTCTCCAGGACAGGGGTTCCCCAGGTGGTAGGACTGAATAGAGAGTTACTTCACCGAACCCATCTGGTGCCTTCAGAAATTCCCAACGTCTGGGACTTTCCATTCTAGAGTCCCCTGCCTCCCCCAGGTTGAAGAGCTCTGTGTTCTCTTCCAGGGGGCACCCTGTTGCTTCTGTACTCAGCCACCATGAACATGATGGCAGGCACTTCCCCCTCTCTGAACACAGTAGCTCCTTTTTCTAGTGATTCATAGCTGAGTGTTCCAATCCCCTCCTCATGCCAAATGCCTTCCACTGACTACCCTTGGGTTGGTCGAGGTTTCCTTGAGAATCCATGTCTTGGATCCCTTTGTGCCATTTAAGATGGTGTCGTTTTGAGTGACCCCTTCACCTTGTGGGGTTCCTACGAAGTCTGTGCACCATCAAACCCCTCAGATCCGTTTCTCAGGCTCTCAGCCAAATCAGGTCTGCCCCACTCCCAGCGCTGTCAAAAGCATCAGTAATTAATTTCTGTGATCTAAATGTGAATTTCCATCTGCCCCCTTTAAATTTCATTCTGTTAGTTTAAACCCAGCATTCCAGACTGTTGAGATCATTTTTAAATCTTTATCCTGTCTTTTCTAGAAGCTACCCATTATGGCCTTGTCATCAACAAGTTTGATAAGCTCGATCCCTCCAGTCTTATTGAAATCATGGATAAAAACGGGAAGCTTCATTTTCCTGGAAGCTCACTTGCCACAGAGCAGCTTCCCTTTTGGGATCCCCAACCATAAGATCATTCTTCCCCAAATCAGCCTTCCTACAACCCACGAAAGGTCTCTTTGACATGTCATCTCTTTCCTCAGACATTGTAAACACCAGCCAACATCTTATCTTCTCTTTCCTCTGAGTGTTGTGTCACATTCTCACCAGCTTCTTGGTCACAGTCAGAATGCAATCAGAAGGGACAGGCTTTGTTATCAGTTTTCAGCCTTCTCAGCAATGACATGCTAGCAACATAGGAATGTGAGAATATACCCAACCTTGTACTTGAAGTGATATTTGACTTCCAACAAAATCAGGCTTCCTACCCTCCAAAATACCTGAGCATACCTCCTTGAGAATTTTATAATCCACCCTGAGAGAGTGGCAGCCCATTTCTACCAACTTGATGGGGAAACTGTAACTGAGATGTGTCATACTTGGACCTGCTCAGACGCAAGGTATGCTGGGATCTTGGCACCTGGTTGGTGAGGAGGTAAGGAGTGTTTCCTATCTCAGACTATTTGGAGAGAGTGGGAAGGACATAATCAAGGAAGTAAACAGGAGGGGGTTGGGGATATACTCCAGTAACACTAACACTTGGGAGGCAGAGACAAGAGGATTGGAAGTTCAAGGTCCGCCTGAGCTAAACAATGAGACTGTCTTAAGAACACATAGTGAATAAAGGGAAGAATAATGTCTACCAGACCTACTCTCCTGACAGTCATGTGTGAGCAGCTTCCCTGCTTCTGCTAGAGAAAGGCACAATTTATACCCCCAGGATGCTGGTAGAACATTGGCTGTTGGTATCACAAGTCAAATGTTACTAAAAAGACTGAAGAAATGTGTATGTAGTCATTAAGCATGAAGATTCCGGGTTTAAATCCCAGCTTATTGGCTGTATAACCTTGGGCAAATTGTTTTATCTTCCAAGAAAATCTTCAATTTCCTCATGTGGAAAGTGAAGGATGAAAATAACAGCTGTGCATAAGGTGCATGATATGGAAAAGGACAATGCATTCAAAATACTTAGCATGCTACTTGGTACATAGGAACAGCTCGGTAAATAATAGTGGTTATTACAGAATAAGCACTTCAGGGCCCAAAGTGTAGAGTTCAAGGGTTGAAGGTGGGAGAGAAAAGGACTGAGAAGGTGAAAAGTCAGAGGTAGAAGACACTGAGTGTTCGTCTAAAGGCCAGGGAAGCATTATATGAAATCGATCTGGGAGTGAGCCTAGGAGAGTCTAGAGGTCAAGGGATTTTGATCCCATGTCAGGGAGGGCAAAGTAGTCAACCTGCAGCCTCAGAATTCCCTGAAAAACAGTTTGCTTTCTCAGCTCTGAATTCAAGAACCTATTGCTGCTATAGGAAACCAGTCAGAAATGGTCTTAATGGAACATGTTTTAAAAAAGCATAAATATTCCACTTCAGGAAATCTTTTTTGAGGAAATAATCATCGATAGTACAAAGATTTATGTCCAAGGATGTTCACTGCAGCATTATTTATAATGGTGAAAAATGGCTTACAGTCTAAATGTCCAACCACAGAGTGTTTGCTAAATAAATTAGGTGCATCCATATGATGGAATACAGGCCTCCATTAAGAAGTCTGTTTTACAGCCGGGCGGTGGTGGCGCACGCCTTTAATCCCAGCACTTGGGAGGGAGAGGCAGGTGGATCTTTGTGAGTTCGAGGCCAGCCTGGTCTACAAAGTGAGTCCAGGACAGCCAGGGCTACACAGAGAAACCCTGTCTCGAAAAAACCAAAAAAAAAAAAAAAAGAAGTCTGTTTTACAAAAATACTTAAGACATGGGAAAATTGTCAACAACATGTTGTTAAGTGAAAAGGGCTGGATGCAAAGTAGCCCAGACATATGACCACAATTGAGTATATACCTTTCTGCAAGGAAATATGCTAAAGTGTTGAATAGATGCATTATTTTTTATAAACACTTTTAAAAGAAAAAAATGGCCAAAAATTATACAGGAAGAGCTCCCATGATCAATTTGTAATAAAAAGTCATTAAATTCAGAATACAGGAACATAAGCAGTGGCTGTGATGTGAATGCCTGGAGCTGATACTGATGAAAAAGGAGCGGACCATTTGGAAGAGAGCTGAGAGATGCTGCATGCATTGGCATGAGGCCAGGGGCATCTAGGAAAGATTTAGGTCAGTGGCTCCCAACCAGAGCTGCATATGGAAAACACACACACACACACACACACACACACACACACACACACACACAAGTGTCCAGCCTCAACCTTCAGGAATTCTAATTTAACTGAGGTCTAGGATAGGACAGTCATGTGTAATTATCATATTCATGTACAAGGCCAAATGCATATATAGCATTCAGTTTTTTTTTTGTTTTGTTTTCTTTTTTTGAGACAAGGTCCCACAATATAGCCTTAGCCGGTCTGTAATCAGTTATATAGACAAGTAACAGTCTGCCCCTGAACTCAGAGACCCACCTGTTCCTGCCTCCCCAGTGTTGGGATTAGAGGCATGTGCTACTATGCTGTTACGTTTTATTTTACATGTGCGTGTGTGTGAGTACAACCACTCACATGTTATGGTGTGTGCATGTGGAGGTCAGGAGGCAACTTTCAGGAGTTGCTCCTCGGTATCTGCCACTGTGTAGCATAGTTTAGGCTAGCTGTCCCGTGAACTCCCAGGTGACCCTCCTGTCTCTGCCTCCCATCTTGCAGTAAGAGTGAAAGGATCAAAGATGCACTTCACAAATTGAAGTAATAAACATTAAAAAATGTATGTGTGTATATATATTTATATATATACACACACACACCTCACAGCCAGTGGACTTTTATATGAATTCTGGGGGTTGAACTCAAGTTGTCAGGCTTGTAACTTAAGCATTCTTACCCACTGAGCCATCTTCCTAGCCCCTGTCATGTATATGTTTATATATGTATATTTGTATACATACATATACATATATATGTATACATACATATACATATGTATATACACACACACACATACATTAAAGCTTTCTGGGTGATGCTTATAGTAACCAGTGAATTCAGCATTGGTATGGACTAAGTCACTGGTCCCAGTATGTAGTGGTTTCCTGCCTTCTCTCCATTGGATTCACCACTCCAACCCTCGCTAGAGCTACAACCCAAAGCACCTGCCTTATACAAGAAAATTACCCTCAGCCTTGGGGAACATTAGCCGGGGTGTTCATCAGGCCTTGGCCTGTTTGGAGGCTTTGGCTCAAGGACACTGCAGTTCCTGATGAGACTCAGTGTACTAGCTGGATCAATAAACAAACTACAGGTTTTACAAAGGCTAGGAAGAGGAGAAGATGCCGGGATTCTGGGACATCCACGGAGCTTGGTCCTGCAGAAGCAGGAGCCAATAGCGTTTTTCTCTTCTGCCCTGCTTTTGGACAGAAACATACTCTGGCCAGTCAACAGAGCAATGTGTGTCCCCTGGAAGTAGTCCGTTTTAGGTGCATGAGGCCTCTTGGAGGCTCCTTGTTTCCTCAAGGTGCCCTGGAGAATGAGAAGGGACAGGCCGCTAGAAACAAAACTTGGTATTAAATGATAAGATCTCCCAGCTTCTCACTCCTGATATACAGTTACTGAAGACACCAAAAGAAGAAGAGACCTCTCTCTGGTTGGGTGCTTTGCACACAGGATCCATCCATCCCTGAATAATTAAGAGCCAACGGAGGCTCTTTGTTCTCCTTGCAGCTGGGATCCTGAAGGGCCCTCAGGATAGTCACTAAACAGTAAGGAGGAGGCTCTGGCTCAGACAGACCAGCTGGGCTGTCAAGGGGAGATGGGCCCCAGTTGCCACCCCACAAGCAGTTGCCTTGATGTTGCCTCCTTGGCAGACTCGTGTCAGTTCTAACGGAAGAATCTACAAATAATCTAGTGGCCAAACCATAGTGCCTAGCTGTGCAATGTACTGCACGTGTCTTCATTACACACACACATGCATTGAATATGCCTAACACACACACACACACACACACACACACACACACACACACACACACACACACACCTCAACAACACGCTCACTGCCGTGGGACTTTCGGCTTAGGCTGAGGTTAAAAAGAGAATGTGCTTGCCTTCTGAGAATGCAGAGACTGGCAGTCAGATAAGTTACTAATGGGGGGTTGGAAACTGGCCTAAAGTTAAACATTCCCAACAAAGAATCCACACTAAGAGTCAATGCATGACCCCTGGGAGAGGTCAAGAAGCAACTGCAAGCCGGGCAGTGATGGCGCACGCCTTTAATCCCAGCACTTGGGAGGCAGAGGCAGGCGGATCTTTGCGAGTTCGAGGCCAGCCTGGTCTACAAAGTGAGTCCAGGACAGCCAGGGCTACACAGAGAAACCCTGTCTCGAAAAACCAAAAAAAAAGAGAAGCAACTGCAGTCTCCACTCCAAATTGGTGACAAGAATGTCAAAGATGGCCTTGGGGGGCTGACCCTTCCTTTTCTAGGAGAGGAATCTGATAGTTTCACAGACAAGTCAGAGAGCTCCCTCCTTGCTAACCCAGCTTCCCCACTAGTTGAAACCTATCTCTCCTGATTCGACCCTCTGGGGATGGGCAGGACAGATGGTTACCAGCTATCCTCCAAGAACCAGCCTTTCCCATCACAAAAGATGCCAGCCAGTGAGAGGCTGCTGGTTCAAAGGCAAAGATATTCTGATAATATCGACAAGGTTTCAAATTCAAATGAGTTCTAGGGTGCGAGTCTGATTAAGTTGTCCTTGTTAAAGGCAGATCGATGAGGCAGCCTCATGGCTGGACTCAGCACACGCAGCATTGAAACCTTCCATGCACTCTGGGAAACCCAGGTACAATCCTCATCCTCAGGTTTCAAGCGAGACAGCGGAGAACTAAACATGGGCCAAGGACTCAAGACTGTCAGGTCTCAAGCTCAAGGTCAAATATTCCCAAGCTGTTGCTGGCCCACGGTCCCTCCACCTTTTTCCAGGAAGCCCAGTGGCAAAGTAGACAGAAAATTATCATCTTTTCCCCCTACTTTCAAGTCACCAGCTCTAATAATTTCTTCTCAGTAAGCCCCCTGCTCCTGCCAAGATTAAAGTGTGCGTTCTGCAAGGTCTGGCTTATATCTCTTAGCCCAGGAAGGCAAAACACCAAAACAGAAGGGAAGGAAGGGGCATGGCAGAGCCACAAGACACACTGCTCCCTTCTCTTCATTTCCTTTCAGAACTCTGCTTCCAGTCAGACCTTCCCTAGCTGCCACTTTCTAGTAGGCAAACTGGTTGAAGGAAGGTTTCCTCAGAGGGAACCCTTGGAGGAAATCTGTCAGATGTGAAAATGACACATACAAAGATCCTTAGCTAAGCAGATGTCATCAAACCAAAGCTGCAGAGAGAGGGAGGTTTGGAATGAGGAGCCTTGTACCTCTAAAAATCTAGGTGTTGCCCATAAAAGCTACAAGAGGAGAGCTCTGCTCTGTCAAGCCAATGAGACTATGCTGGATGATCTTGTCATTCATTTAAAACCAAGTTAGCTGGGCTGGAGAGATGGCTCATAGGTTAAGAGCACTGGCTGTTCTTCCAAAGGTCCTGAGTTCAATTCCCAGCAACCACATGGTGGCTCACCACCATCTACATTGAGATCTGGTGCCCCGGCATATATGTAGAGCAAATACTGTATACACAATAAATAAATAAGTGTTAAAACAAAAACAAAAAAACACCAAGTTAGCTAAGTAAGCCCTGTCTGAAATGTAAGACCATCCTAGTGCTGACTGAACTCAAATGCAAAGCTGGGAGTTCAGAAGAAACTCCTTCTATAGAAACAACCACTGTGCACACATACATCCCACATGCCATAGAGAAATGGAGGCACAGATCGGATGATGGGAAAAGATGGGGGATGTTACCAGGACCACTGGCATTCAAGCCCTGAAGTATAAATTGCTAACCAATATTCCCTTCCAATAGCTGTCAGCTCCAGATACCCGGCTTTGCCTTTCTTTGTCCACACCACGGGCAGAAGGGAGTTCAGCCACACTTGGCAAATAAGAGAATCTGAAGCCACTGGTGGAGGCTGTGGTATCAGCTAAAAAAGTGGAATCTGAGTTTTCTCAGTCGAAACTCCAGACTCCCAAATCCTTTGTACAACTTGAGATTAGATGTCAGGTCGCCTAGACAAATGTACAGGGAGAAACCATAGACACCGTAAATCCTATCACAGACATTGAGGTGATGCTGGTAATCGCCTTCTCCTGGAGATGCTGAGTTACACACACACACACACACACACACACACACACACACACACACACACA
>CAJQZJ010000531.1:2855129-2873885 GCA_907164525.1 Lophiomys imhausi | reverse complement strand
CACACACACACACACACACACACACACACACACACACACACACACACGTCTTGCTTATAACTGTATCTACGGCTCCTAGCACAGTGCCTGGCACAGAGTAGGTAGTCAGTAATTAGGACACACACAAGTGCACTGCCTCGGTTGGTCTCACCTACCCTGTACCCAGACAAGAACAAGGTCAACATTTGGAGATCTTGAGAGACACATGGCTCCTGAGGCACGACTGGCTAGATTCCACTGGGGAGGTGGACAGGGGGCTTAAGTTCCTGCCTCAGCTCCATATCTGGAACCTTGTGTCAGTGGGTACACAGAGCTCAGAACCCCTGACCAAGAATGACCATCTCCCAGAAGACCGGCAATAGGCCCTGAAAGTGAGAAGAAGCTGAGGCCCAAGATGTTGAAGGTAGGGCAGGGCTGAGGAATATTCCAGTGGATTCCCAAGGTAAAGAGAAAAGTAATAGCACACCTGTCCCTCCAGAGCAGATATAGTGAGTCAGATAACTCAAAAGCTGTAAGTTTGGTTTGTTTGGACCACTTCATTCAGACATCTTGACTTTAAATACTCTGTTATCCTTAGATCAATCCACTCTAATTGTCTGCCCAGTCAGCATATCCATTACCGGCCTTACTTTCTGTATGGTCTAAGTTGGTGAACTCTCCAACACCAACAGTCTCCAAGCCCTCTCCCATCTTGAACCTTGGTAAGAATTGACTAATGAAGCCAGTCATGGTGGTTTACACCTGTAATCCCAACACTAAGGAGGCCGAGGCAGAAGGAGTGCCAAGAGTCTGAGGTCAGCCTAAGTTACAGCATGAGATCTTGTCGCAAAGGGTGGGGGGGAGGGTATGCTGGAGAGACAGCTCAGTGGGTAAGGGTCTTGATGCTCTTGTAGAGAACCTGGATTCAATTACCAGCACCCTCATGGTGGCTCTCAACCATCCGCAGTCCCAGTTCCAGGGGATCCAACAGGCAAACACATAGTACACATACATGCATGAAGGCAAAACATTCATACAAATGCCGTAAAATAAGTAAATCTAAAAAAACAAAACTAACAAATAAAAAACGTTAAGCCTTACCAAATAAACAACAACAAAAAAAAAAAGCAATGGATGGAAGGGCTCCCAAACCAGGATTCATCCAATCCCGATGTGAAGGAGGAGTTAGATGGCCTCCCAGTTTCTCTGCATTTCTAGTCTGGCTCTTGTCACTGGGGAACTCCTCCTGTGGAGCCCTTTACCCTGTTGGATCCTCCTTGTAAACAGGCAGCTGGTGAGAAAGGATCCCAGTCCCTTTTCACCGGGAGTCGCCAAGCTAATCTTTTCTTAGGGAAGCCAAAGTCCATCACTGGGCACCAAGCCTCAGGGCAGAAATTCTGCCCTGTATCTCTCAGGTTTTTATCAGCATCTGGTACCGAGTGTTGCACACCATGGGTGCTTTAGAAATGCTTGAGGCACATCGATGGAGACCTAGAGATGCATTCCTTCCTAAACTGGTGGTGATAGTTGATGATAAGCAGAAAGGACGGACACATACACATCCCTGGTATACATACCTTTCTTGATTTGTTACAGTCCAGGTGGCCTTTCCTCCTGGATGGTCCCCTCTAAAGCCCCGAAGGTCAAAAGATTTTCGCTGCTCAGAAATGACGCCCCCCCCCCCCATTTTACTCTCATTTTAAGCCTTCTTTCCCCTGCCCTGGGAAGAAGCTAGATTTGAGACAAGGTGATTTCCTCCCAAGCTTCTTACTCTGCCCCCGCCCCGGGCCCCCTTCCGTACTGGTGAAGTCCCATTCTCCTCTGCCCCTTGCTCAAGGTCGTGGGCTCCGGATAGACAAGACTTGTAAATACCAAGAAAAAAGGCAAGGAGAGTAAGGAAGACTGAAAAGGGGTGGCCTAAGAGATAGGTGGGATGAGGAAGAGAACAGAGCAGCCCAGAATGAGGTCCCAGTCGGTACACGATGTGGGTGAGCATAGGAGAGCTGATAAGGGTGGAAGGAGGGTGAGTTTACTATCGAGTGGAGAAAACAGACGGGAGTTGGGGCCAGCGAAGGCAGTGTCTTGTAGGTTCTAGACACGGGCAAACTTCCAATACCCCAGTCCTATTAGGTTGATCAAGATCGCGTGGTCCCCGAAGGTGGGCTGCCCAGACGCGCTCTGCGGGCTCTCTTCCTCTCCCAACTTCGAAAGCCGAGAGAGGACCACAGGCCTGGGGGCAAGGTCCCGAGGCCACCGCTCCGGATCCAAACTCAGGCCCCACTCTTGTCTGGCGCAGCGGGGCGAAACGACTCAGAACCAGGCCAGGGAAAGGGGACAGGGAGGGGTAAGATCGGCGCTTCAGGTGGTCGTCTGGTACTTTAAAGTTTGAGGCATCAGAGCCCACAGCGTCCGGCCGATCCTCTCCACCTTCGATTGCCCCCACCCCGGTGAGTCCTGCTGCTACTTCTGTCTCCGCTCCCACCCGGCTCGGGTCCCCGAATCCCCTTTCCGGTCCGCATCCCTCGCTGTGCCCAAGCGCCCCCACCCCACCCCCGCTCCCTTCCTCCGCACTGGATCTCCCGCACGACGTGAGCGGAAAGTGAATGGGCAGCCCCAATCACAAAGACAAATTACCATGAGAAAAATAAATCAGGAAATCGCCCTTCTAGTCCCGGGTTCCTGCTGCCGCACCCTCTTCACTGGCCGAGGCGGGAGCGAGGGGCCCCGGGCTACTCCATCCAGGGCCTTAGAAGACAAGAGTCTGGGCTCCAAAGGGCCCAGAGAAGGCTGGGCTATCCTATGGAGAGGGTTGTCTGGAAAGAATCCGGTGAGGGCCGGGTTGGTGGCGGTTCGCATGGGGACGTCCCCGCGCGGGAGATTTCACACTCTGGGCTGGCCACGCGTTCCCACGCACCTAGCCGCCTGCACTCTCCTTGTGCCAGGCTTACCCGCCCGCCCTCTGCTGAGCCTCCCTCCATCTCGGCCGGGTCTCCGCGCCCCTGCCCCGCTCTCTCCCAGCCTTTCCCTCGTCGGTCCCCCACCTCCAGGCCCGGGCTCTGGGTCTCCGCCGCGGCTGCAGCCCAGACACGCGGGTAGCAGCCCAGCGGAGCCCCAGAAATCAGAGCTGGCGGGTGGCAGGAACGCAGCAGCACTGAAGGCGCCGAGGTGGCCCCAGACAGCGTTGAAGACCAGGGATCCGCTCTCGTGCCCCCTAAAACCTTCCCAACCTGCGTCCAACTTACCAGCGCCCCAGGACTCCCACCCCTCCACCCATCCGAGTTGCTGAAGTTTGCAACTTGCAGCCCCAGCCGGCGAAGGGAAAGCGCCGGGAGCTCCGGAGACTCACCTCCCGGCAGCACACGCAGGTGCCGGGTTCCCCGCGGCCCTGGGCTCCGGGCAGTGCAGACCACAGCGACGAACCCGAGTGCTGGCGGCCCGTCTGGGAATGGGGCGGCCGAACAGGAAGGATCCCGGCTAAGGGCTCAGTACTGGGTCACAGTCCCCGACTCCGGTCGGGCCCGCTGCGCTCCCGCAGCTCCAACGGCCGCTGTCTGCGCGGCCGACCCGCCGGGCTCGGCGGAGCTGGGCTCCGGCACCAACCCCTGCGCTCCAACTAGCTCCAGACCCCGCGCGCCGGAGAGAGCCGGGGGAGGGGAGGAGAGCGGGGGAGCAGAAAGGGAGGGGGGAAGAGGTGGGGGAGGAGTTGGGAGCCGGAGGAGAGAAGGAGGGGAGAGGGAGAGAAAAGGAGGAGGGAGATGGAGAGGACCTGCGACTGCTGCTGGCACTTCACCCGCCAGCCCCGAGGTGCGCGGGAGAGCGCGAGGGGGCGCCCTGAATCCCCATTCCCGCCCCCTAACCCGACTCTGACTATGGTGCCTGCGAGCTACCGGGATGGATGGACAGAAGGTGCTTGTCCTACGTCTCTGAGCCCTTTGCCATCGTTTGCCGGATCCTACCTTACGGTGCTCTGCTACCCCCATTTCAAACCAATCCCAACTTGCAACCTGAGAAAAACTCTCCCCAACACACACACACACACACACACACACACACACACACACACACACGTCCCCAATTCCTCAGTCCTTTTAGCTAGGTAGAAACATTTTCCTGCCTGTGGATTTGAAACCTGAACGAGAAAAGGACCGAATACGAAACCCAGGAAATCTGTAATAAACTCCAGTAACAGAGGGATGCTAGGCTGCTGAGCTGGACCGAAAAGCCGGAGCAGGGCGGCTGCTGGTTAAGCTACACGACCTTGGGAGAAGAACCTCTCCAAGCCTCAGTTTCCCCAGATGTAAACTGGTGTCGGTGATATGCACCCAGCCGAACCTTGAATGAAGAACCAGCAGGAGATCCGCGGAGTGAAATGGCATCCGGAACACTGGGAGGGTATCCGAAGGATGCACTATCCGGGAGAGGAGCAGTAATCTCCGCAGCAGAGGGACCCTTAGCGCTAGCACGCCAAGCAGAGCGGGGTTGTTTCCAAGTTTAAGTGATCTGGTGTTTCTGGTGGCTAGAAGTCGGCCGAAAAAGTCGTGGAGAGCAAGCTTCAAGTCCTAGCAGGCAGGGCTGCAAGCGTGGATGGAAAGGGAGCCCTCTGCTGAACGAAAGGGGGACTGCAATCACAAAATAAGGTGACCCAAGGAAGTCAAGAGTAGGAAAGACAAAGGACCCGAGAAATTAAAACAAGAGGAGCGTGCTTCTAAGAGAGAATCAGAGAGAGCCGTAAAATAATATGAGGGGATATAAAAAACATTAGGGGACTTTCTGGAATTCCTTGAAGAATTAAAACAAACTCCAGGTGAAGCACTTCGTGTCACAAAACGCTGGGTAGAGGAAATACTGGATCAAACAGAAGAATGGAGGTAGTAGGAGTCCTGGGATGCACTCCCTCTCAGCAACCCAAGGACGGTAGAACAGAAAGGGTGTGCTCTAAGAAAGCCATTTATGAGGTGCTGTGAAAAGGCAAACAGTGCCAGATCTCAGAGATACAGACTTTCTAGGGCAACAGAAACGCTGAAACCCATAATGTGCTGAATAAAGAGGAACTCACAGAGATGAAAGCCTATTCCGGGCCCAAAGAGAGATGCAAAGAAGGGGAGGGGAGGAAGTTTAGCCTGGGCACAGACACACCTGCTACAGAGATCAGCCCCGAAGAAGCCCTGCACAGTACACAGACCAAGCCTCACAAAGACAAAGAGGGGTGGAGAGCGGAAGCCACTTTCCAGACTCTGTGGACCTCTCCCATGCTGTAAGCGCTGCCCCAACCCTCCCATGAACTCCCAATCGCCAGAGGATTGTTTTTACCTTTGTAAAAATACAAGTACATGGAATATAAAACATCTCTCTTTTTAAAGATTGTTTTTTCATTTTATATGTATGTTTGTATGTCTGTGTGAGTGTATGTCATGTGCATTCAGGGGCCCATGGAGATAAGAACAGGGCAATAGATCCCCTAGATTTGGAGTTAGAGACAGTTGTGAGTCACCTGTGGGTGCTGGGAACCATACTGAGGTTCTCTGCGAGAACAGCAAGGGCTCTTCTCCAGCTGAGCCATCTCTCCAACCCCTAGAAATAACTTCTGATTAAAACAAAAACATGCCGGGCGGTGGTGGCGCAAGCCTTTAATCCCAGCACTTGGGAGGCAGAGGCAGGCGAATCTTTGTGAGTTCAAGGCCAGCCTGGTCTACAAAGTGAGTCCAGGACAGCCAAGGATACACAGAGAAACCCTGTCTCGAAAAACCAAAAAAAAAAACAAAAACAAAAACATGACAATATTCCATAACCTGCATGGAATGAGGAGAGGCCCTTGTCTGGCTGGGAGAATAGACAAATACCTTCCGGATGGTTCTGTGTGCCTCCACTTTCTCTTGAAGCCTCCATCCTTCACACATCTTCCCACCAGCCTTCTCCCTTTCAACTGCTTTGGACTGTTTCCTCTTTCTTCTCTTCCCACCATCATCCCACATTCCTTCCTGGCTTTCTCTCTCCATCTTATGAATGAGCTGGAGAGGGGGGTTGGCTCAGGAAGAGAAGAGGTGGTACTCTTGTCTGGGGAATCAGGAAAGGAACCCATCATCTTCAGGGAGGAGCCAAGAAGAAGAGATACTCAGAGACACAGGCTGAGGAGCAAGCCTGCTTGCAACCCTGAACTAATTAATCCTAATTGTGTTGTATTGATTACCAGTGATTATTCAAGGGCTCTCAATACCAGAGAGCTCCAGAGGCTGGACACTTAGGAAGGGACAGTTTCCTCATGAGCCTGGCTCACCACCTGCTCCAGGCATTCCCTGGTGTTTGGCAAACCCAGCCTGGAGAGAATCTTAGAATTATTAATTTGGAACAAAATCGGAAGCGCTGGTCCCATCAGCAGCACCCTCTGCCATTCCCTTAGACCTTTGCAATAACCTCTCCGATAATTACTTTTAGTAGGAGCCATCCTCTACCTATCCAAACACTGTTAATTAAGCTGAATGTAAATACTGTAATTAATACCAAATTATCCCAAACAAACAAACCAAAGAGCGGTGAACACAGGGAGTGAGCGTAGTTCTTAGCATTCACACGTGATGAAGAAATTCCAGAGTTATCTAGAGCTAAGATTCCAAGAGATTAAGAAGCACACATTTTCAAGTGTGGCAAAACTGAGAGAACAAGGCTGTCCTTTCTCTCCCTCCTGGGTGATGGAAGTGCCTCTGAAAACCAATATAGTACAGCCTCTCCCAGGAGACACATATTGTGTGTGTGCTTCTGCATATGTGTGAGCGCCTGGCTGTGTGTGTATATGTGTGCATGTGTGCATGTGTGTGCATGTGCGTGTATGCATGTGTATGTGTGCATTGTGTGGTGTGTGTGTGCATGTGTATGTATGTGTGTATGTGCATGTGTGTGAGTGAGTGCATGCTTGACTCTGTGTATGTGTGAGTGTATGTGCATGTGTGTATATGTGTGAGTGTGTGTGTGTGTATGTGTGTGTGTGTGTGTGTGTGTGTGTGTGTGTGTGTAAATGTCTGTACATAGCCTCAACATAAGAACAAATCTTGTCTTACAGGAAAAGGCAAACAACAGCCAGCCATATACTGATAGGAGAAAGAAAATTGAAAACAAAAGAGCAACAATCCCTTACAACGTCCAAATTGTTTCATGGACCCAGAATTGCCTGCTCCTTGTGCTGTGGGATGACAAAGAAGGAAAAAAAAAAGCAAATTCTCATCTCAGAAGTCACTGTCACTTTGTGAACCAAAAACACACTCAGGTCAGAGGAACTGAAGTGTCACTAAATGACAGCTTTGCCATTGTCCTCAACTACCGTGAGGGATCTTCCTTCCTTCCTTCCCCATAAATTTAAGTGCCACTCACCATGTGAGGTGGAGAGGTCATAGGAAGAGCCTCCCAGGCAAGCAGAAAAGGAGATTAAATCTTGTAAGTGCAAGAGAAACCACAAGACAAGTGTTCTGGTGGCGCTCAGAGGGCTGGCTCTACCAGGCGAGCTGAGGACATCTTCCCTGAAAAGGGCCATTCTAATGGGCATGAGAGATGGAGCAGGAATTTGCCAGACAGAGAAGTGGGAGGAAGCAGAGTATTCCAGGCAGAGGAAATAGCATATGTGTAAAAGTACAAGGCGATATAATTAGATTTGTGTTTGAAGAATTATGTGGCCCTGGCTAACAGATTCCGAGAGGGCTGAAGCAGCAAACGTGAGCAGGTGTGTTGTGTGGTGGAAACAGCAGCAGTTGGAGCTCCTCAGCTTCTCTCTGAGGAGCTGAACGACCTTGAACAAGCCTTTCATATCCTCCGGGACCTCAGAGCCTTGTGGCTAAAATAAAAGGGTTGATAACTGGATTCTCAGGCCCAGAGAAATGCACGATGCTCCTTTCATTTGCCCATACTTCTTTCAATCTTGCTTTATATGATGCTCTTGGCCATAGTCATAGAGTTTGCTCTTGCAATGTGCCCAGCACTTTACAGTTTATAAAGGCATCTTGCATCTGCTATTTCTTTGACCTTCACATAGTTTAGAGGAGATAGGCACATGAGAGTCATCAGCTGATCTTTCTTTTTTTTGTTTTTGTTTTTGTTTTTTGAGACAGGGTTTCTCTGTGTAACCCTGGCTGTCCTGGACTCACTTTGTAGACCAGGCTGGCCTCGAACTCACAAAGATCCACCTGCCTCTGCCTCCCAAGTGCTGGGATTAAAGGTGTGAGCCACCACTGCCCGGCTTGCTGATCTTTCTTATCACCTGTCCACAAACGCCACCTCCATGCTGGGGACGCTCAAGTTGTGCCTGCGGCTCTAACCTCACTCTGGAAACCAGATGCGTATAACAAAGTGCTAGTCCTCCCTCTACAGCAGTGGTTCTCGACCTGTAGGTCTCCACATCTTTGGGAGTCCCATATCAGATATCCCGCATTTCAGATATTTACATTACAATTCATAACAGTAGAAAAATTAGTTATGAAGTGGTGATGAGGGTAATTTAATGGCTGGGGGTCATCACAACATGAGGAACTGCATTAAAGGGTCGCAACATTAGGAAGGTCGAGAAGCACTGCTCTACAGGAACGCCTGGTGAGCATCCCACACTTACCCTGAGTAATACCTAGGATCAGATGACTGCCTCCCTTAGACTGCACTGTAGTAAATAAAAACTCCATTTCCCTAGGGCTGGGGATGTGGCTCAGTGGTAGAGCACTTGCCCAACATGTGCAGAACCCTGGAGTCCATCCTACCACAAGAAAACAAACAACCAAAAATCCCCTATTCTTATAATTTCCCCAGGCCAAAGTCACTCTATACCCTACATGAAAACCATCAGTAAACCCTGATTTGTTTTCCTTTCAGATTCTCACCATTTTTACCACCTCCTCTACCAGCTCCCCAGTTCTAGCCATCCTCCTGTCCCTGAATACTCGCTCTACCTGTTTCCAACTTTGTTCCTGGGGCTACTTTCATACAGAAGCCCTCCTAGGTCAGACCTTGTTGCTCCTCTGCTGGAAACCCTCTTTCTAGAGGAAAGGTCGTATTCTTACTAGACCCAAGTATGTGAGGCTCCTTCTAACACCTCCCCAGCTTCTCCTCAGCCACACCACCCTCTCTGCTGTCTCTCAAAGACCCAACCAAGGTGCTCACCAAGGAGCCTTTGGGCTTCATGTTTTCCGTGTGGAGAGCTCTTCTGCCTAATGTCCACATGGGTCATTTCCCCCACTTCAGCTTGTGCCACAATCTGCACCTGACATTGCGTCGGAATCCACATGCTGTAAAAGCAAAATCTGCACGTTCGATGCTGCATCCACAACCCCACAGAAAAGTGCTTGGCAAAAGCAGCATGCGATAATGGTTTGGCGCGTGCGAGTATCAACCGTCCCGTTTTTTGCAAGCAGGGAAACCGAGGCCCGGTGATACAGCTGGTCCTCCCAGAGCTGAGACTTGAATTCAGATGTTTCGCTGTCCAGTCATTCTCTTCAGCTGATTCGTTCTTAGATAATACCTGTGCTGGTAGTGTAAGTGGGTTGTAACAGAAGATGTACATCACAGAATAAGTGTACGGAATGTTGATTGCAGCCTTGCCCTTGGGCTGACACCAGGGCATCATGTCTCTCAGACTCTCCCAGGCACCCCTCGACCTTCCTCTTTCCCACTGTCCTGACACAGGATATGGATTTGGGCCGAGTGTAAGTCAGGATAGAGAAAGATGTGTGAAGATCTAAAGGCATGGTTGACTTAGAGGCCAGGCCAGACTTCCTGGCACTCAGGATAAAGGATCAGAAGAAGCACTCGGCTGCCGGCCGGGGAACGGGGTTCCTCATAGGCTGTTTGGGCCCAGAGAAAACTTTCAGTGAGTGACCAATATCTGTGATGATTTCCCAGGACCAGGTTGACGAGGCTTGGACAGGGGTCCCGGACAGGATTAGGACAGGGTTGCTGGACAGGGTTAGTCAGGACACGTATTGTGGGACAGGGTTGTGACAGGATGGGTGCTGCTGGAGGTCACCCAGAGAGGCACATCTCACTAAGAGGGTCCCAGATTGCCCGCAAGAAAGTTTGTACCTCCTGCCAGGATGGGTGGACCCTGTCCCCCAGGTGGTTGAGAGGACCAGAGAAGCCCCATTCTCAGATTCCCAAAGGAATCTCTCTGCTGTCCCATGGTCCCAAATGCTCACACTGGGGAAACAAGAGGCCGGCAAAATGCCTTACCTGGACAAGTCAACTCATATGTGATAATACCAGGACCTAGTTGCCAACCTACAGAGAGGAAACGTTCACTGCTGTGTTACTGACTGGGTATGCGCGGGAGGATGTTGCTGGATCGTGGGTGGCTAGGATGACAGAAGCTTGGAATGCTATGGAGAGAAGTCCAAGCCAAAAGAACCCTCCGAGGTTTGGGGCAGAGGCTGATAGTGTGAAACAGGTGAGGGTCGGCAGACTACAGGAAGTGTAGGGACAGCTAGTTATAAGGCTAGTGTGACAGACAGCCCCAGCGAGTGTTCAGAAGACTTATAGGTCCAAAAGAAGATGGAGAAGAAGAGAAAAGAACAAGAGGCTCGATATGGTACTTAGAAAGGATGAGCGTGGGAGCCAAGTGAAAAATAAGCAACACCCGATTGGGTTGCGGGAGTTTGTGGCCCTCCTCCAGTTTGTGCCAGCTCTGCCCCCAGTCCGAGAAGTGAATAGGGTGGTGTGTAAAAGAGGACGGCATCTTGGTAATTATGTAAGTAGCTTTTGTCTCAGATATCAGTGAGAAGGCCCGGTTTGGGCAGGCTAGGGGGGAGGCAGGCTTCTTCCTTTCAATTAAATAAGTTTTTTCACCACCCTCTTCTTTGCCTAGCTCTGTGCTGGAGGACAAGTAGCACCTAAGGGATGATCATCTTACTGGGGATGTGAGGTGCAGCCAAGGAGTAAACAGCAGGTGAGTGGCAGAGTGGCTATCCCAGGTAAGAAACTGTGGACAAGTTCATTGGAGAGGGAGACCCATGGGTTCCCTAAGGGAAGCTTCCTGGAGGAGTGTGTTATCACCCTTCAGGCACCAAAGGGTGCAGGGGAGAGAAGGCATTGCTGAAGTTCCTTGAGAAAAGAGAAAAGCCAGTTTATGCTCCATAGAAAGTTCAAGTTTGATCTTGGGGGGGGGGGATAAACACAATATAAAATTGACATACAACGGAGTAGTATTCATCCTTAACAATGAAGGCCATTCTCATCGGCACTACACCATGGATGGATGTAGTGGGGATTTTGGTTTCTTCAAAAACACAGAGATGTTTTGTGAATATGTTTTTGTTTTAATACCAGGTGTGGGATATGGGGCTGCTTCAGATTGTTCACAGCAGCTAACTATGATTTTTCTCGTGTTCTGGTGGGGGCATGATTTTGCCAGCTGAATAGAGTTTACATTTGGAATTCTGGGGACTCTTGAGAGAGTATGCCAGAGCCCCAAGAGGTGAGGCTGCTGCTGCCGCCGCCATTACTGGTTGCTGGTTGGAGATATCCTGACAACAAAGACCAACCCTGCCCCAAGGAACTCAATGCCCATAATCAGCAGGGAGTAGTCTAACATAATATTGATGTCCCCTTTCCCCTCTAACCTTCTTTCTTTCCTACCTAGAGTTGGGGGAATGGAAAGGATAGGGATGTTGTAGGGAGGTAGGAAAAAGAACCCAACAAAGTAGCCAAAAGTCCAGGCGTGGTGGTGCCTTCTTTAATCCTAGCACTCAGGAGACAGAGACAGGTGGATCTCTGTGAGTTCAAGGGCACCCTGGTCTACAAAGTGAGTCCAGGACAGCCAGAGATACACAGACAAACCCTGTCTTGAAAAAAAAACAACAACAGCAAATGGACTTTGAAGAGATGAGACTAAGTGGAAGTAACCAGACTCATGGGGCAAATCCTGGATTACTACAGAGACTCAGAATTCAGATCCCCAGAATCCACATAATTGTAAGGTGGGCTATGGCTGCTTGTGGTTTCTGTGTTAGAAACAAAGAGTAATCTTGTGTTGCACACAGGAACTCATGCCCAAAGCAAAGGCAGATCAACAAGGCAATTCATTTTGCAAAAGGGTAGACCAAGACCCAAGGGGAAAGTCATATGAGTTCTTGCTGGGCTAACTACCTCTGATAGGAAAAACAGCAACAACCAAACACTTCTCATGATGTTAATCTCAACCTTTGAAGGTGGACACTGGGACCACTAAATCTACCTGTCTGTCGAGACTAGCCATCTCAGCCAGCTCTGGGTTTGACTGAGATATCCTTCCTCAGTGAGCAAGATGGAAGAGCAATCAAGGATAATTCCCAACATCAACATGCTTCCTTCTTGGGCTTCCACATGCACACATGCACCCACGAACTTACATGTGTCCACATTCAAGCCAATATAACATGCCTGTGTCTGGGGGAAGAGAAAAGTGGGGAGCTTATGGTTTAACAGATACAGATTTCAATTTGGAATAATGCAAGAGGCTCAGAGATGGAGATGATGGCAGTTGCAAAGTGTATATGTCCAATGCCACTTGAAACTGTGTATTTAAAAGTCACTAACATGGGCTGAAGAGGTGGCCCAGTGGTTAAGAGCACTGTCTGTTCTTCCAAAGGTCCCTAGTTCAATTCCCAGCAACCACCAATACTGGAATCTTCTGCCCTCTTCTGGCATGTAAGGGTACATGCAGATAGGGCACTTGTATATGTAAAATAAATAAATCTTAAAAAAAAAAGTCACTAACATGAGCCAGGCATGGTGGCACAGCCCTATGGTCCTAGCCCTCAGGAGGCAGTGCCAGGAGAGGCCCACGTTCAAGGCCAACTGTGCCACTGTGCTCTGGGCTACTCATCCTTGCCACAGAGAGAGATTTTGTAACAGACAAATTCTCCTATTAACAAACATTTGAACTGGTGTGTGGTGACTCGAGAACTTGAGAAAAGTAGGAAATTCATATGAACAGAATGATGCAAGTAGTATATTAAAAGGTTACTTTTTTTTAAGACAAGATTTCACTATGTTGTCCAGGTGAGCCTCTAATTCCAGGCCTTCCCACCTCAGTATCTCTGGGTGCATGGATTAGAGGTTCAGAGAGAAGATGTACCCCTTTATAAATGTGCAGATGAGGAAGGTCTTCCAGGTGATTCTCGCCCAGAGCCAGGGTTGTGCAGAACATCAAGGCTGAAAATATCGGCCTCCCTGTGTTTCCACCGAGGCACCACCATTTGCCAGCCATGTGCTGATCAAACTACTTAATCTCTCTGCTTCTCCAATTTCCTCATCTTCAATACTTTGGCACTAATAAGTTGTTAAGTTGCAGAAAGGATTAAGAGATATGACACAAGCTTAGCTTGGGACATTTTAAAAGCATACTAAATGTTAGTTTTTATTGTTGTCAACTGAGTTTGTGTAAATTGGCTGGAAGCAGGCAGCAAAGTTTAACATGGCATGTACAGTATTTGTGGTGGTGCACTCCTTTAATCCCAGCACTCTGGAAGCAGAGGCAGGTGGATCTCTGTAAGTTCAAGGCCAGCCTGGTCTACAAAGTGAGTCCAGGACAGCCAAGGATAAACAGAGAAACCCTGTCTCAAAAGAAAGAAAGAAAAAAAGAAAGAAAGAAAGAAAGAAAGAAAGAAAGAAAGAAAGAAAGAAAGAAAACACAAACCCTGTGACTGGGGTCTCTATCAAAACCCAGGAATGGGTATTTGGAATTATTTGCAGCTCCCAGTACATGACTTTGAAATACTACTCTGCTCCAAATGCTCAGAAAGCTTGCTAATTGTCGGCAAGGGATGGGAACCACCCAAAATAACTGCACCCATACCTGTCCCTGACACTGGAGAAGGAAGAGAGAAAGAACAAGCTGGTGTGGCTGAGGGAAGACAGGCTGTAAAGGTTAGGAACATTCCAAGACTGGGCAAGGGCAGGGTGGGGCTCTCAAACTCATCAATAACTGGGAGAAGGTGAACTCAGACTCAGGCTAGCGAAGTCTCGCTGGAGGGGAAGAGGATCAAGGAGCAGCTAGAACAAATAAAAGAAATGGGTAATAAACTCCTGGAGCACATTACTTCAAGATGTAGGACCTGAGGGAAATATAAATGAATTCACACAGGGTCTGGAAAGATGAATGTCAGAGTTGGAAATGGCTACCCAGGGAGGCTGGCATATGTCCACCTTGAAGGTCAGCTATGGGGAAGGCAGTGGGCATGTCTCCTCGGTAGTGGAGAGACCACAGACACAGCTGGCTGGTTTTGGTTTCCTTGGGTGGTGGTGTGTGCGTGTGTGTGTGTGTGTGTGTGTGTGAAAGGGTGAGAAACAGAGAAGGCGTCCTGCCTTCAGGGGCAGAAAGGAAACTGGCTTGCCTCAAGCCGGTAGTCCAGAAAGGGAGTTTGTGTGAGTGACTAAAATTATGTTTGACTTTAACTAAAATACATGATTGCTCCCAGGTATTCAGAACCAATAGTGGGGGACTGCAGATAGTCCAAGAATCATAGGGGGTTGTAGCCACTTTCACACAAGCCCTTTTTAAAAGACACAAGAACAGAGCTCAAGGTGATAAACACACGGGAATCCCAAGGCTCTTTTTACATGTGGTAGACAGGGGTTGAGAGGTCTGTAGAGAGAACTCATTACTGAATCAGTGAACTTAAGGCAACATCTTACCTCCTCTGGGACCAATATGAAACAGCTTTACCCTCTCTCAGCTCCATTAGCTTGGGGGTAAAAGGAGAGACTTTTAAAAAATCACAAAGCTGCTTTCTTGGGCTTACGTTTTTAGCTGATAGGAATTGAGGCTTTCCCCCAGATTCCTCTCCATAATGCTTACAAGTCCCAGCAAATGCTCTAGCCCAGTCCTGCAGCATTTATACCCCCTGCGAACAGCACAATGTTGCAGACTTTATAAAAGCTCAACAAATATTTGTTGAATGAATTGGTGGGGGAAAAATGCCTCTTATCCAAGTGGATTCCCACCTCAAGTACAGAAAAGCAATTTCCCCCCACAGGAGGATGAAACAGGTCCCCATATCCTTGTTGAGCATTCCTCTGTAGTCTTGGGGTAAATACAGCCTGGCTTCCATCTAAGACCCTACACATCTGGGACATCCCAATGGGATGATGTAGGCATATGTTCAATGTAAAGCCTGGGACATCATTGACAGCCCAGCACGATTGCTCTTTTTCTTTCTTTTGCCTGCTAGGATAACAAAGAGAGGTAGGCAGACATCAGAAACTTCAAAACAAGGAAGGCATCTAAACAAAAGCGTTCTGGAGGCCACGAGCATTCACTGCTTGTATAGTGTGTAGTTCTAGTCATTGGAACCGGAAAAGACTTTAACGGGGTCCTCTGTTACAAAGTTATTTTAGACCTCATTATTTCCAAAAAAGGGACTCAAGGCAAGTCGAACAGGTTTTAAAACAAACAAACATCTACGTACATAAAATAAAACAATTAAATAAAAAAGATACCGGCTACTTGCTGAAGTTGATGGATGGGATTCAAGAATGGAAGATATGAAGAAAGAGGCTGGGCAAGGGCTGAGATGGTCTGTGAGAAGAGTCACAGGCCCTGGTGGCAGCGGGACACAGCTGAAAGGGGGGTGAGGATGATTGGCAGCGGACGGTTGGTGGCGGTGACCTTGTCTCAGGTTGTCCCACTTACGATGGCACCCAAAGTTGTACATCTGTGAAGGTCCTGGATGCGGAGAAAGTTCTCAGTGCCTCTTTGGTCAGTCTAATAAAGCAGAGGAAAAGGACTGCTTTGGATTTACAGTTCCAGCCCGTGGTCAGTCGGCTGGCTCCATTGCTATTGGCCTGTGATGAGCATTGCCAGCAAGAACCCGTGGGAGAGTAAGCTGTTCCCTCATGGTGGCCAGGAAGCAGAGAGACAGACAGCAAGTCTGTACTTTATCAGACTCCTTTCTGCTGCTTTTCATGGTGCTGTCTACATTCAGGTGAGGCTTTTACTTGTCAGTCACTACCCTGTAGACGAGTCATCTGTCTACAGGAAATTCCATTATGGATGCACCCTGAAATGTGCTTCATTAATCTCCCAGCTATCTCTCAATCTAGTGAAATGGCTAACCATCACATGGAGCAAGAAACACTTCAGATCTTTACAAGAGATTTATTATGATTGTTTATCTATTTTTTTATGCCATACCACACTTGTGGAGGTCACAGGACAGCTTACTGGGATTGGTTCTCTCCTTCTGCCATGTGGAACATGGGGGATTGAACTTGGTGGCTGGTACTTTTACACAATGAGCCATCTTGCTGGCCTAGGGTTTCAGATCGTGACATTTTCCTCTTTCCTATCTTATTTTGTCCTGACGGCAAGGTGACAGAAAGTATCTCTGGATTTTCTCCACTCTTGGAGTGGCATGGGAGGTCTGCCTTATGCTTGTGAATTGACCAAGAAAGCCCAGGGAGAAAGCCAGAGCCTCAGGAAGGGAGGATCAAGCCAAGAGAAATATGGTGAGGACTGTCCTCACAGGGACTCTTGCTGGGATACGACCTCAACTCAGCACCAGGACAGTGCAGCCTCCATTTGAGGGCATCCCATAAATCACCCTAGCCAACCTCTAAGGCCCAAAGAACTTCAGATACACCTTTTATCTTACTCCCAGGGAAGGTGAAACCATCCTGAGTTAGTAACTTTTAAATCAAAACTGGCTGAGAAAGACTGGATTTTGTTGAATGTTCTTGAGAGTGCCCAGAATACCATTTCTTGCATTAAGCAGAATAAAGGTCTGAGGTCAGAAATTAACTTGAGTTATAAGAAAATGAAGTTACATGTTTGTACACCTGAGTCTGTGGGTGTGAAACCTATACCTGCTGCTCTGCTTTTTAATGTTGCAATTGCTGTAGCAACACTTCATTTAACCAGAGAGGATCCTTCTAAGAGCATCCAGCTTCAGGAAGCCCCTAAAAGAAGCTGAAAGTTGCTTCTTGTGCCGAGAACGCCTCAAATCTGGGGCAGCAATGAAGGTAATGAAGAGAAAGGGACCGCACAGTATGCACTTGGGGGTTGACTGACTTCCATGCCCTAAACCTTTATTTTCTCTTCTCTCTTCCATCTCATCTCAGTTGTGTGACCTTGGGCAAGTCATTTAACCTGACACCAAACACTATGGCAAGAAAACCATGAGCATGCCTGGAACATCATTCTCCTTATGGGGAGGTAACTTAATTTCTCTATTGTACAAGCCCCTCCTGGGCCTCAGGCAGAGTTACATTTGAGTCTTGACTCTTACCTTGTCCGTTCAGCATATGTTAAATGTTTCTGTGTGTAGAATCGAATTGAACAGGTTGGCCACAACTAGTAAAATTGGAGTGCTCCCTGGGAAAATGAAGATTACAAGAAGAAGGAAAAGAGAGAAACGACAACGGAGGGGAAAGCAGCCAGGCAATACCCAAAGAGCAGAGTAGGAGGAAGACTCCAGCAGGAGCCACGCCCACTGGTGGTGTTGCTTTGAATGCCCCAGTTTATCCTTCTGGGGCTCATCTGGTAAATGAGATAATAGTAGTAATGATGATGACGATACTAATAATGATGATGAGTAATGACAACACCCACAGCAGTGGATCCACACGAGCGTCAAGGAGCTCCTGGTGTGGCTTAGCTGTGTCCTGTCATTGATCTGCTTTGGTTTTGTTTGCAGTGCTGGGAATGGAGCCCAGGGCCTTGCCTGTGTGAGGCTGACACTCCACCACTGAGCCACGTACCCAGAGTTCTGTGGGTTATTTTTATTATTGGACACATTGATGCGACATTTGAGAAATGTATATTCTCATGTATAATTAAAGAAATAAAGAATGAAAACAAAAACTGTTGTCATTTATTGACCAAGGTGTTTTAAAAAACCTTAAGTTCTTGAACAGCTACCATCTTATGGGATATAAAAGTGAATAGCAGGCAGAGGCAGGCGGATCTTTGCGAGTTCGAGGCCAGCCTGGTCTACAAAGTGAGCCCAGGACAGCCAGGGCTACACAGAGAAACCCTGTCTCAAAAAAACAAAAAAATAAATAAAATAAAATAAAATAAAATACAAGTGAATAGCAATGGGAAAGAGAGGGTTATTTAAAGATGATTTCTTTGGAGACAATTGTGCCAAGAATCACAACTTCTCTCTCTCTCTCTCTCTCTCTCTCTCTCTCTTGCACACACACACACACACACACACACACACACACACACTATTACTACCTATTCTCACATTAAGCCCAGGGAGAGGTGTTCATCAGGATTTCTCAGAAAAGCCAATATTCCTTCCCTATAGATAGAGATGAGAGTGGAGGGCAGGAGCACAGTGTTGTGGTCTGCCAGGTGGTGGCATACGCCTTTAACCCTAGCGTTTGGGAGGTATAGGCAAGTGGATCTCTGTGAGTTCAAGGATAGCCTGGTCTACAGAGAGAGTTCCAGGATATCCGGGGCTCTGTTACACACACACAAAAAAATCCTGTCTCAAAAACCAACCAAACAACAACAGCAACAAAAAAAAGAGTGTTGTGGTCCAAGACATACAGGGGAGTCTATCTCAATGAAGACAACTTCAGGGACATTTTAGAACACTGGAATGGGAGAAGTTGTTTCATTTTTTTTGTTTTGTTTTGTTCTATGACTCAAACAGCACAGATGACAAAAGCCAAAGTAGACAAAGGGGCTTACACCAAACGACAAAGGTTCTGCAGAGAAAAGACAATAGTCAACAGAGCAAAGAGCCAGCCCACAGGATAGGAGACAATAGAGCAAAGAGTCAGCCCACAGAACAGGAGACAACAGAGCAAAGAGTCAGCCCACAG
>CAJQZJ010000531.1:2781733-2853444 GCA_907164525.1 Lophiomys imhausi | reverse complement strand
GTGTGTGTGTGTGTGTGTGTGTGTGTGTGTGTGTGTGTGTGTGTGTGGCATACACTCTCTGCCTCATAAACATGTACAATTATTATGCACTGGTGAAAAATAAAATGGTTCCAAGTATATGAAGTGTCCATAAGAGAGCCAGCTTCGAGTACCCATTGTGCTATGAGAACTCAAGGCCATTGTATGACAGGAGCAGTGAACTGAACACTGTCGTCTCCTCTTTTCCTTTCTTTCTTTGCTCGTGAGCAGGAGAGAGAGGGGAGCCAAAACAGACAGCTTTCCTGCAGCTCATCCCACTTGGGGAACGGAGGGGGAGTCGTTTTTGAATGAAGAGCAAAGTACTAACAGGATTAACTAGTGTAATTCCATGATGGAATTTAGGATTGAGTTTGCACCTTTGAGTGATTACAAGCTGTTTCTTCATGGAATGGTGAGTAGAGTTTTACATTCTAAAACAGGATGTAGATTTCCTCCAACAGACAGATTTTCTAATTTATTTATTACTGATTTTTTTCTTTTTTTGAGACCAGGTCTGGCTAAGTAGCCCTTGTCATAATTCTCCTGCCTCAGCCTCCTAATTGTCGGGATCACAGGCATGTGCCACCATGCCAGCTCCATCAAGGAAGTTTAGAAAGACATGAGGAAAAAAAAAATGTGTTGCTGTTGCATTCTCAGAGTCTTTGCTAAATGTGTTGGTTATATATGGCTCCCAGTTCTAGTAGCTTTTGCTTGTGGGGGTATCTGCTTACCTAACATCTGCCCCACTCTGCCGGCGGACCCCAGTTTCCACTAAGGAATAACTGCGCAGTGTTAGTCCATTGCAGCCATCTAGTCCCCATGTGGCTCTAAGAAAGTCCTGTATCTAAGCTCAGCCAATCAGACTCTTCTTACCAGATTCATGAACCCTCTCAGCAGAGGTCACATTATACAAAATTAACTAGTCCCAGCAGCCTCCACTAATTCTTGTACCCAGAACTGCGCAACGTACCTTGATTCTATGGTAACCCCGTGTGCTCCAAAGACACCCCCTTTCTCCGTGTGCAATGGAGAGATCCTGTTGTCAAACTAGAGGGTAAAACGTATGTGGCAGAACAGAGCTGGTGATGTGACAAACGTCATCCCATGGGAGGGAGTCCTGCATTCCTCTAATGGAAATGTCACAGAGCATATCACAGCTCCCATGGAATGTGGACAGTAATGGAAGGTAGCAGATAGATTGCCAGATGTGTAGGTAAAGATGCATGCATTTTTACTTCACATATCATGGGGTCATTCTCTCTGGCCTGGTGCTAGCTGAGAGGGTGGGTGGAGTTTGAACAAACATATGTGGTTATTGGTGCCTGAGTTCTTAAAGGGCTGCTATGGCGTTTTGATGTAGGACACAGTTAGATGATCTAACTGAGTTATTAAAGCAAGTCACTTCATCCTAAAGCTGTGGACCAGTTTTGTAGCCCTTTCAAGAAACTCTTTGCTGAATACTGTCTCTCTTGAGCAGTTTTATGTATTGAAACCAGGTTTTTATTATGTGTGTGGCTTAATGATGTTTATCTCAGTAAGGAGTCAGTGAATCAAATGTCCTGGGGTTTAAACAGAATAAAATAGATTGGAATCAAGAGCTCCATATTGAGGGCTGGGAAGATACCTCGGTGGTATCGTTCTTAGCTGGTATGAATGGAGCTTTAAGTTCAACTCCCTGTGCCAAGCATACACACACACACACACACACACACACACACACACACACACACACACTTATCCCTGTTTCAGGCATTGCTGTTTCTCCAGCCAATAGCTCTCTTCTTCTATCTCCTTGTTAGTGAAATGTGTATACTATTCAGACACCAGTCTATAATTTAGGGGTGGATTGTCCCAACCTAATCAACAATCTTAGTTATTCAAAATACTACTTATTTTTGTCAGTAATTAGTTTGGGGAAAGAGACCTGACTAACTTTTTGCTCCGTGGGACATTAAACAGCCATTTGCTTTGTGGATCATTCCGACGGACATGTGTCACTTACTTATTGCTATGACAAAACATTGGAGAGAAACAACTTCAGCAAGAGAGGTTTGCTCTGGCTCACAGTTCAAAGGAGTACAGCTCAGTACAGCAGGAAGTTGTGTGGCTGGGACCCCATCTGTGAAGGCAGCTTACTAAAGAGCTTGCCATATTCTCATGCTCAGGAAGTCTAGAGGGCAAAGTCAGAAACCAGATGAGCTAAAGTCCTCAAGATCTACCCCAATACAACCTACTTCCTCTATCTGTAAAGGTGAGAGAGAGAGGTAAGATAAGAGAGTGGAGGGGGAAGGGAGGGAGAGAGAAGTCATGTTAGCTGCGAATGGCAATGACTTGGGCATTTAAAACCTCAAATCTCGCCCCCCAAAATACACTTCTTCCAACAAGGCCACACCTTCTAATTCTTCCCAAACAGTTCCACCAAGTGCAGACCAAGTATTCAAATATGTGAACCTGTCGGGGCCATATTCATTCAAACCAACACACTGTAATAAGTTTGTTTTAGTCTTAAGATACAAGAAAGATGCTGTAATTTTTTTGTGTCTGGAAGTTGCTGTGTTGAGGATGTGATATGTGTTTGTTGGCTATGAGCAACACAGGCTAGTGAACTGAAAACGGCAAAAAACAAGACAGGACAGAACTTGCTCTTTGACGGTATTGTTAAACCAAAAAATATATATAATTAATTATATATCAAATCAAATAATATATATATTATATGAATTAGTGGTAATTCTATTCATTTCTTCAACAATTTTAAGGTTGTTGATGCTTTGTTTTGTTTTCTTGTTGTTTGAAAGGCCTTTGCATTCAGCAATTCTCAGTGCATTATAGAACTTTCTCCAAGGGACTCTTTCATATCTGTACGGTTGGTCATGAAGGGGCGAAGATGTTTTTCCTAAGTGGTTCTAACATTCTTTTGAACCTTTCAAGATGATTGTTTGAGAACTGAGGACCTCTCTAGGTATGCAGAGCTAGCTTATCACTGGATAATTATAAACTGCTCCCTGAGGCTGCAGCCTCACAGAATCCTCCCCATCTCCCTCCCCTCCTCCCTCACCTGCCTGCTCCATGTTACTTCCCTAGTCTGACCTATGGGCCAGGGGAATATTCAGAATATGAAGTATTATCACAAAACAAATGTCATGAGCAGTCTGCTTTATCATGTAGACACTATGGAAGATATATTTTTTTAGGCTTGGGACAATATTACAGATAGGGCTCTCATATTGCTTGTGCCTGAGAGTTCATTCAAAGTCAAACATTAACAAGAACGCGAGGAAATCATGTCCGGTTAGCATGTATGAGGAAACGTGTCCCTTGCTGAGGAAGAGGGGCTGTCTATAATTCAATAAAATTGGTTCAAATACATCAGCATACCATCTTGGCAACAGCAAAAGGAACACACACCTGTGCTTTCGTAAGCACAGGATCTCTCAGTCCAGTTACCAGGGGCAGCGGTATAGCAATAGCTGATGTGGGTTCTGAGGCTGTGAAAGAGTTAAAAAACACGTTGCCACAGTGGAGAAGAAAAAGGCTCCTTTGGAGGAGCAGCAATTGCCAGGGAGAAGGCAGCTCTGACCTTTGATTCGCTGATTAATTTTGCAGAAAGGCAACCTGCAGAACATTGCCCCCAAGAGCAGGCAGGCCATGACCTTCACCCAGCTATGCTGGAGAGAAACACGTAGCCAAACCCAAGCTGACTTTGGGGCTTCTCCAAGAGAGCAATTTACAGGCGCTTCCTGGGGTCACCGATCACTCAGTCCCGTGGGTCGTCCTGTCTGATGCCGTTACTGCAGTGCCAAGACGGGACGCCTGCCCCAACATCAAGGCCCACCTCGTCTGCTGCTCCTGCCTCCCTCTCCAGCTATGCAAGTGCCTTCCTCATCTTGCTTTTCTGTCTGCAGAGGGCCATCTCCCTCTCAGGGCGGTTGTATGAGAAAGGTAATGAAGCGTCTGTTTTCAGGTGCATCGTGTAGGCCGACTGGAGTCCTGCCCTTGGAAGTCCAGAGACTGAAACAGCAGGGAAAAAAGGGCAGCCTCTTTCAGCAGGCTGAAGGATGAAGTCAGTTCTGTTCTGCAGAGCGGGAAGCAACGGCCAGCCATGAGAGGCAGTAAGAAGGGACTCCTGGGCATCCCAAGTTCCGGACTGTTGGGTCAATCCACAGTCCACCGGCTCCTCACACCCAATACCGCAGTCCTTGGGTACAACTCCATTTCTGTAATTTTGTAAGCTATACCAAATTGTTTCTGATCAAACAAATCTAGTGCGTTATAGCCAGGGGCCTCTCCTCATTCACCATGTGCCTTCTTGGACAAGTTGGAGGGACTCACACCGCCTCCCTGTCCTCACTGAACACACGGTACAGTGGGGAGTACCGGCATTACACAAATAACCACTCAAATAAATACATAATGAGAGATCTCTTGGTTCCTTTCCCTGAGGGCTGAATTACATCCCGTGTAGACACTTATGAAGATGAAAATGCGTTTTAATAGGTTTAAAAGGTCAGGTCCCCCGCACATCAACAGTTAAACTTCAGCCATGTGGAAAATATGCTCATCCTAGCAGCTCTCTGTGTCCTGCCAGATGACTGAGGCAGCACTGTGGATCTGGAGACTTCCGGGTCCCATCACCACCTTTATTGCTCTCTTTAAACCCTGGGGTTTCAATTTTCCTTCCCATCAGAGCTATCCTGCCAGGCTTTCCCCCCTGTAATTCTCTAGCCCCGGGGGGGTGGGGGCAGGAGCATTCGCAGCATAGAAGAGCCACCACTCCTTAGCAGAGCACCTCCCAGACCCCGAGGAACTGCCTTGTCACTGATTTATGACTCCTCGTCCTCTGCCTATTGAGGAAAATCACTTTATCAAGATGAAAAGTCTGGTTGGGGGTGGAGGCAGATTTCCTGTTTGGCTTCGAGTGGCCCTCCTGCATATTCCAGAGGCGCTAAGCTTGCAAGCCATGAGGGCTGCATGCAAGGGACACAGAGAGGAATCACCAAGATTGCAGAGGTGATTGCAGAGGTGTGTGATTTGCCTCATGTTCATTCAGTCATGCTTTTCGGGATTTGCAGGATGAGATGCACCAATGGAGGATGGATTGGAGGGATGGATGGAGGGATGAGGAACAGCAGCGGCCTCCCTACACATAGCAGGGAAACGCTGGCTCAGTCTCCCACTGGGAGCTCACTACCACCCTCATCACTGTCATGGTCTCCTATGTTAGTACTCGAAGGTTCTGGCATTTTCACCTACGTGTGTCTACTGTGTCTTACATGAAGAAAGCAAGGTTCAGAAAGGAGGACTAAGCCAGCATTCAACAGCCTCAGTCAGAGGACTGCCGTGAATTTGAAGTCAGACCCAGGCTACATGTGAGACTGTGTTTCAAGAACCCTTCCTCCTCTCCCCCCAAAAGGAGGACAGGGGTCAGAGACGTATCTCAGTGGTAGAACACGTTTATTACATACGCAAGGCCCTGGATTCAATCCCTAGTATCATCAAAGGTAGAAAAGAAGGTAAGGAGGAATGAGCTGTTTAATGTCATACTGTGGAGGTGGGGTAGAGGCTGAAGTCAGATTTAACTTTGGATCCATTACCAGGCCTTTTGTGGGCATCCTGAGACACGGGGAGCCATACTGTGCCTCAGTATTGTATCTGATAATCTTAACATAATTGAGGTGTCCCAGTCTGAGACAGACATAGGAGGAGATACACAGGGCAATTCTTTTCACTGTTTGTTTCCACCTAAATAGTTGTACTATTATATTATAAAAACTTTAAAAGCAAGACAAAGGAAAAAAACCTTATCCTAGAATAATCTATGTGAGTATTTAGCCTCCCGCCCCCCACCCCTGAGATAGGGTGTCACTTGCCTCGAACTCAGAGATCCACCTGCCTCTGCCTCCTCAGTGCTGGGATTAAAGGTGTGTACCACTACCACCCAGCTAATTTAGCTTGTTTCCCTATTTTCTCCTTTATGTTTTATTTTCTCTGAATGTACTTGAGATTACAATGTCTCCACATAATCTTAGGTTCCAAATTTTCATTTAAGTTTATAGCAGGAAAATTTTCCATGTTATTACTTTGTCTTCATGCTTGCAATAGCAATGATTACTTAATATTCTACCAAATAGATGCATCACAGCTTAGCCTCTCCTGTTACCATTAGACATTAGATTTCTCCAACCTTCAATTAACATAAATAATGGTGCAATGAACATCTTACAGCATAGTGTTTTCTCCATGCTTATTTACATTATTTCTTTAGGATAGCTTCCAAAAATGGAATATCTAAGCCACTAATTCTGAGCCATTTTATGGCTGTTGAAACAGATTGCCAAATTGCCTGCTAAAAGCTTCTTACCAATTTACATAAACAATTCTGAATAAGAGTCAAAAAAGGTGACTAAATAAAAACTTAGCCAGGAATTAAATAAGATCCGCTCTGTGTCTTGTACGCAGGGTAGTTAAATGCATTCTGGCTTGTAGGCCGTGGGGACATTGGAGTTCTCTCTTATAGGGTTGAACAAAAGAAGAAAATAAAGGGCCGCAGGCTGGTCGTGATGTTATTACTTCCAAGCTTCTGTGCTGTGGTTTCTTGTGGCTATTCAAGAGAATAACTGCACTACTGTCAGACTGGAGACCCATGGCTGCCCCCAGAGATCCTGGTTTAATTAGATGGGCCTGAGTGTGGTCTGGCTCTGAGATTGGAGACATTCCCCAGGTGATTCTGTGGGGCACAGGTTGAATCCTCCTGCATGGGTCGAGAGGCAGTCAGCAAGGCCGATTTCAAGACAGAAAGACCCTTGATGACCTCCCTAGATTTGTTTCCTTCTGAGCTTCCTGTGCTCTGGGAGGCCTCAACTCGTGGGTGCCAACAAGTCTCCCTGCTCCGCCCATCCTGAGGCCAGAAATGCCTGCTATATCTGGCTCCCACGGTCCCTTGGAGGTCCAAGGATTACTAAAATGACCAAATGAGGAAGTGCTTAGTGTTAGGGATGACTATGGAGACTCTGCACTGCCTACTTGAGATTTAAGATAATGGCAGTCTCAAATTATCCAACTGGAAGGGACTGGTAAACTCATCCCAGCACATCCATGCACTAGAACAATGGTTTGCAATGCTGTGTGACCCCCAACCGTGAAAGTATTTTCATTATTACTTTATAACTGTGATGTTGTTACTGTTATGAATTGTAATGTAAATATTTTTGGAGACAGAGGTTTGCCAGAGGGGTTGAGAATCACTGTTCTAGAGTATCATGCAGCCATTTAAAAGAGTTTACTTGTGCTAAGATGAAAAGTTCTTCAAAATGCTGAGTGAAGAAGACCAGGAACTTGAAGGAGATGCAGGAGATGCGTTGTGTTTGGGTGAAAAGTATCCTATTACATATTCATTACTTTGTACACAGAAGGTATCCGAAAATCCTGTAGGGACGTGTAACTGTGACCACTTTAGAAGTATGGCTTTGCAGACATGCAACTGAGAAGAAAAAGAAAGTGAGCCAGAGATACTTCCCTCTGGTCCTTCCTTCTCTGTGGCTCGTGTGCCTCTAGCATACTGCTCTAATTGTTTGTTTAATTTTTCAATTGTATATGCATAAGTGTTTTGCCAGCATGTATATCTGTGCACCAAGTGCATGCTAGAGTCTGTGACAGCCAGAAGGGATGGTTGTGAGCCACCATGTAGGTGCTGGGAACTGAATGTAGATCCTCTGCAAGAATAACAACCACTCTTACCCACTGAACCATCCATCCAGCCCCAGCTTGTTTGTTTTTGAGACAGGGTTTCACTGCATAGCTCAGATCCATCCTCTTGTCTCTGCCTCCCGAGCTGCACCATACCTGGCCATGTGCTGCTTTTACTATTCTATTTTTCGAAGGGTGGCACAGATGGCTTTGCCTCGTGATGGTCTGACTTGTGAGTTTTCAACTTTACCGTTGACATGAAGGCAACACGCACCCAGGAGATGTGAAACTTTGGAGCAGGATGTAGTGTTGTACTCTCTTGTGAGGCTAGGCAGTGGCCGCTCCCTTAGGTCTCATGTTGTTGAATGTTAACTACCTTCAGTGTTGCGTGCTACAAAGTTTGATAAGTGGGGATACGTTACATGTGTCTCTCTGTGTGTGTTACATGTGTATGTGTGTGTGTGTGATATAGGTATATGGGTGTGTGGTGAGCATGAGTGTGCAGGTGTAAATGCCTGCACACACTCATGCAGAGGCCAAGGAAGACATTGGTTGGCTTCCTCAGTCATTTGGTGTCTTGTTCCCTCTCAGGGAACAGGCCTCTCACAGGATGGGAAGCTTCAGATAGGGTCTCAAACCGAGTGGGAAGCTTGCTGTTTTGACTAGGCTAGTCTGGCTAATGAACTCCCAGGATCCAGCTGTCTCTGTCTCTACCCTCAATGCTGAGGTTACAGGCACCCACAGTTATGCTTGGCTTTCATGCTAAGGATCCAAACCCGTGTCCTCAGGTTTACACAGGGAGTGTTCTTGTTCGTTGCACCCTCTCTGTGGCCCCATCAGAATATTTCAGTTTATGGGTAGTTGCTCTGGACCTGACGTTATGTAGGGGAGTATCTGTAGATAGCTTTATAACATGCTGGCTGTGAGGACATACATACATATTTAATCCCAGCACTGCAGAGGCAGACTCAGGCAGATCTCTGTAAATTCTAGGACAGCCTGGACTACATAAAGGGTTCCAGGCCAGCCAGGGCGACATAGTGAGATCTTGTCTCAAAACTAAATAAATGAATAAATAAATCTCCTAGCACATCCCCCTCAGCATTGCACACTGGAGATCTAAAGCCTCCAGCACTGTCCCTCTTGACATGAGTTAGGCCAGCATTATTATCACTTCACAAACAGAGAATATGAAGTGCCAAGAGGTACAGACACAGCAACAGGATCCAGGCTGATCAAAGATGGGCCCCGGCCACCACCTTCCTCTTAGTGATCCCGTGCTTTGAAGCAGGATTCTGACGTCCCACGAAACACTGTTTTCCACTTGCCACGCTGCTCTTCTGGAGCCCGGGAAGCATAGAAGATACCTTAGGGGCACCTGTGCCCGCAGGAGAGAAGACAAGGAAGAATTGGCAGCTCACGGAGCTTGGCTTGGTCGGACAGGAGAGGAAGTCTTGTGCTGAGACTGCTGGAAATGTAGGAGGAGGACACAATGCAATAATTTTTTTTTTTTTTTTTTTTTTTGGTTTTTCGAGACAGGGTTTCTCTGAATATCTCTGGCTGTCCTGGACTTGCTTTGTAGACCAGGCTGGCCTCAAACTCACAAAGATCCGCCTGCCTCTGCCTCCCAAGTGCTGGGATTAAAGGCGTGCGCCACCACCGCCCGGCAACAATGCAATAATTTATTGCCACAGAGGCAACACGTTCAGCAGTTGGGAAGCTGAAATCCATTCCTGGCCCCTCTCCTAGTCACAGACTCTGGCCAGCAAAGGGTTAACCATCAGTCTCTGCTGAGTGTGATCCTGAATTCTCCCTCTTAGAGAGCAGAGTTTTTCAGAGCTGTGTGGGGAGAGCTGGGGAGGGCTCATACCCCTTCAGAGGCCCATCGCACGCTCCCGCCCCCATGGGCATCTTAAAGGTCATTTGTGTACTTGACTTCCAACTGCAGTCTCACCGTCTCTCCCAGATAAATCCTGAGCACTTAGTGAGGGGGAGGAGGCACGCATCTTTCTTACCTCTGTGTCCTGCGGTACCTTGCCTCCAGGGGGAAAGAAAACCCTTCCCTGTCTATCAAAGGTCATGTACTAAACCACATGGTAAAGAGAGCAGAAATAGTACACACCAAGTGCCCCAACACAGAGCCTGGCAGCCAACAGCTCTCAGACAGTTTCCTGTCACATCTCATGTTCATTTTACTGCAGAGACATGGAACCGCTTTCTCACCATTCTAGGTCCATGGGTGACCCCCTTGTTCTCCACTACACTCCTACTTCTTCTTAGTGCATTGAAATGCTCCTCTTTTTGCTAAGCTGAGCTCAACTGTCACTTCCTCAGAAAGGCTCTTTTAGGCCCCTCCCCACTGATATGGAACTTCTCCATCCTCTCTCCTGGTACCTGGCTGGCTTCCCCTGGAGCACAAACAAGTTCTAAAAAATATGCTTTGCCATTAGTAATTTCATGGGGGAGCGGGGTGTTCTGTCTCAACACATGATGAGAACTTTCTCATTCACGTACAAGAGAGCGGCTGTCGGCAGTCTGTAAACTGGAGTAGACAGGGCTGAAAATGTCCATCCAGCAGGTGAGCCAGTATCCCAGCACTTGTCATTTGTGCACTTGGCTTTCTACTGATATGCACTCCTTGTCACCGGTGATCATTTTGTGCCCCTCAGCCACAGTCGAAAGGATTAGGGATACGCAACTGAACTGAGTTAGATTGATCAGTCTGTTCAGTCCTGGGAATTAGAAAAGGAAGAAGGACATTTACTATTGACTTGACCAATACTGTCCCATCCATCTAGTCTAGATTAAGTCGTGTTCCCCACCCAAACAATGGTGACCTCATAATCCTTAGCACCCTGGACTTCGCAGGTGATCAGCTAAGATGAGGTCGTTACGGTGAGCTCTCATCCAATATGACTGTTGTCCTCATGACAAGGACACGTCTGGACACTGAAACAGACACAGACAAAGGCAAGACGATGTGAGACTGCGAGGGAGACACACCTATAAGCCACGGCCACCAGAAGCTAGGAGAGAGGCAGACTTTAGAAGGAGCTAGCCTCGCTGACATCTTGACTCCAGGTGGCAGGCCTCAAGGACTGTGACATAATCAATTTAGATCCCAAGCCACCCAGTCTGTGTTGTCTCCCTATAGAGGTCCTAAGAAATTAATACATCTTCTCTGGAAGTATGTCAAGCAGGTGTTTCAAGAAGTACAGCTCTTGGGGGCTGGAGAGATGGCCCAGCGATTAAGAGCACTGGCTGCTTTCCTAGAGGACCTGGCCTCAATTCCCAGCACCCACATGGTGCATGACCACCGTCTGGAACTCTAGTTCCAGGGAATCTGGTGTTCTCTTCTGACCTCCATGGGCATCAGGCACACAAGTGGTGCCTAGATACACAGGCAGGCAAAACATGCATACACATACAACTAAAAGTAGTAATACTAGTAAGTACTCCTCTCCTCTCCTCTCCCCTCCTGCCCTCCATGGTTGTCATCGACACCACCATTGTCTTTGTCATTGGTGCTTGTGGGGCCTTTCTTTGCGCGAGGCACCCGACTAAACATTTGTAAATTTTACCTTTCTAATAATCCTTGAGCTGGGTCCTGTTTGTCCCTATTTTACAGACACAGAAACTGAGACTTGGTGCCAACATTCACACAGTCAGTGAGCAACAGACCCCAGATTTAGACCCAGGTCTAGAACTGGAGTCCATGCACCACCACCACCTAATGGTCCTCCCACCTGTCAGAGGATGAGGACAGGTCCCAAGCTACATCAGTTAGAGCTGCTCTCTAGGATTTTTTTTAAATATGAATTTGTAAGCCAGGGAAATTTCCCAGCCCAGAGGGCCAAGTTCCATCCCTAGAACCTACATAGTGGAAGGAATTTCACTTCTGACTTCACACTCATGCTCCCCCAAATAAATAAATAAATAAATAAAACACAGAAACAAAATTTAGAATAGGAATTTGAGAGAGAAGAGGCAATCTTTTTAGCTGGCCACATTTATCAGGAAGCCTTTGACATGTACGAGGGTTAGATCTACGTAGAAAGAGGATAGTCAGAGATGAGCCATAGATAGAGGAGTGATGCCCAGTTCCTGTTACTTTCTAATCAGGAGAATTTATCCCAATTCTACCCTTTCCAAAGACTGTTTGTAAGAACTCACAAATCACTGTTCTTGGCTTCCCATCATTTACAGATAGAAGATTTCAGATTAAAACACATATGTAAGCTTTAGGAACCAGGACTGAGGGACTCCAGTCCCATTTGAGGTGCTTTCCTGAGTGATCACTTCTCAGCCTCTGTAAGGAGTGATCTCTGCAAGTGCAGAAAGAACTAAATCTGCAGTGGAAGATTCAGGGACTATGCTTGAACAAAGTAGGAAAGAGAGAAAGAGGAGAGAGAGAGCAACAGCTTTCTGTGGTGTCTGAGAGCTCTTGGTCCTCAGGCTTGGCTGCTTTCCTGCCCTTGAAACCCAGGAGCCATCCCTACATGCATGTAATCCACTCCTTCTTTTCAGTTTAAATTGGCACAAGTTGGTTTCAATAGGTAGCATACAAAGAATCATAAATAATACACGCACAGTAGGAACCCAATAACAGTTGAATACAATGAAAGGGTCTTAAGGGAGGCAGTAAATAGGATGGAGACTATTGCTTAAGAATACTGCTCAGAAGCCTGTATGTGGGGGAGATTAGTTGAGGGAGCACAGAAAAGGGGCACCATAACAAAGAGGCACCCACAGAAGTCAGGATTAGAGGTGACAGGACCCAAGGGACTGGAAAGGAAGTGGGAGTTTCTGAGGATAAGGAGCTGGCTGGGGCTCTGCCATTGACGAGAGTGGGGGATGAAGAAGACAGAATGTCAGAGATGGCTGGGAATCTGAGCCTGCTTCCAGAAGGATGAGGTCATTAATAGATGGAGAAAAGTCAGGAGAGAAGCTAGCTGAGGCTGCAGGGACAAAGCTAATTAGAGTGGCCGAGCAGAAAGGAATGTGAGTCTATGTTCAAGACAGGAAAGGCAGGAAGCCTCGTGAGTGAGAGCTGGAGCTTCGGAGGCCAAGCTCTGGAAAAGCATAAAGGAGGAAACGGTGAAAGGCAGGCAGCTTAATTTAGGAAGCGAGAGAATGAATTACCTACCTGAGAAGTAGAGGCAGAGCAGACGGTTCCAGGAGGACAGAACCGCAGGACGGGCATTATTAAAGGAATGGAGGAGGGAGAGCTTCCCAGAGGCGATTGTGGGGAACGGGGCTCAGAAGGGCAGACACAGACCAAGAGAGGACAGGTCTCAGGGGACCGAGACAAGGTGATTTAGCTCACTGAGATTATGAGACACCCCCAAGGGAGCAGTGAGTCAATGATGAGGGAGGAAGGCAGATGGCAAGGTCCCTGGAGTGGCAGGCGGAGTGATGTAATGCCAGAACAGGCTGCAGGAGCGTGGCAAGGATGCCTTTACAGCAAAGGAAAGATCTAGACAGACTTGCTGAAAAATGTGAAGCCTCCAGAGACAGAGGGATGGTAAGAAGCCTGGGGTGCCCGACCTGATTCAGAGATGAGAGATGGGGCCTGTGGGTGGGACTTGAGGCCAGTCGCAGCCCCATCAGCAGAGAGGGGTGTTGAGAAGAAGGGGAGGGCTGTGAATAACAGAAGACAACTCTAACCCCAGCAAATGTCAGCAGAGAAGGAATTCACTGGAAAGCTCTCAGCGGCTCAGAGAATCCAGAAGTATATTAACTCCTCTTTGTGCTTCCTAACAAATTAGCCCAACCTTTAGAGGGTAAATATAATAATACATTTGGAATCCCAGTGTCCACAGGCTAGCTGTGTAGCTCTGGTTTGAGGGTTCTTAATAGGCTGTTCTGGGGGTGTTGGTGGGTTTGACCTTCTGAAGTTTGGGTCTGGAGGAGTATTTCCAAGATGGCACATTTACTTGGACTTTAGCAGGGCACTTCATAATTCCCTTTGTGGTGGGCAAGCAGATTCATTCTCCTGTAGATGGGTCTTTCTATAACCCCGTGGAGTGTTCTTCTGACATAGCAGTTGACTTTCTCCAGAGTATACAGTCCTGAAAGGACAGGGAGAATGGGGAAGAAAGGACAGTACCTGCTAGCATCTAGTCTCCCAAGTCGCACACCAGTGTGTTGCTGTATCTCACGCGTGAGAATGAGTCACTAAGTCTGGCTCATTTTGAAGAAGGTGAGTTAAGTCTCACCCCTTGATGATGATGTATATTTGTGTGCACGTTCTAGAAATTAAAACCATCACAGGAAAGTGGGAGAACTAGTCTTAAAAAATTAGGCAGGAAGTTGCATGGCTAGCACTCCAGCCAAGGTCACACCAAAGTACTGCCTGGGTAAGCTCTGCTGCCCAGGCATGGTAACCTGCTTGCAAAGATTCCCTATGTCAGGCATGACACTTGCTTGAAGGAGAAAATCACCAACCCAATAGGCTGGTTTAGATAAGTTCGTGTAAATGTGACCACAGGTCCGTGACCTGACTTTTGAGACTTCCCAAATATAAGGCAACATCCAGAGACTCACACCAAGACCTACACAGATCAAACACGTGTGTGCATGTGTACATGCATGCACAGACACACACATACACAGATGCACACACACACACTTCAAGGACATTCCCCACACCAGAGGACTCTTGTTTTGTTCTATGTCCCCAAATGAGGGTCTGTAACAGTTCAGTTTCACTGACTGAGAGTTAGTTAGTTTGGACTCCGTGGGTTGAGTGGCTGCATCATGTTTGTATCAGCACAGGACAGAGAAACACAAAGTGCCAGGGAAACTCATGCACATCTATATAAGACATCAGTAATTCAGAGGCCAATGAATTGCATCCCATCTCTGAAAGCCCCCAGGAGCCCATCTCTGAGGATGCCAAGACTCTCCTGAGGTATTTGATGGGGGCAAGGTGTTGAGTTTCACATCATAGCTAGGATGAGATTTTTGAGTCATTTAAATGTAACTATAACAGAAGAGGATACGTAGGAATCCCAGATTCTGACACATTGCTTTAAATGCACCAAAGTCTTCAGTAATGTGAATGTTATTATTAAGGAGGAAAATGGTGTCCTCTAAGGTCAATTCTAGATTTAGTTTTAGCAAGAGAGTGATTTTTAAATGAGCTAGATAGAGCCAGGGGCCTTGTAGGTAATCCTGGAAAAAAAAAGAGTGAAGTAATACAGGTATATTGGAGAAATAGCCCTTAAGACAGATGCAATCAGAAGGAAGGCAGGTGCTCTCACTTCCTCAGGTCTCAATGTTACCTGGGGTCTAGATTTCTCATAGCCCCACAGCCCCAGCTCAAGGGTGATGACCAACAGAGTTTGGGGGAACGATAGCCACATAGGAAGACCATTTTATAACTAAAAACTAAAGAACAGGCCTGGAAGGGAAAACTGGTTTAAGCAGGTAGGCACCACAGTGGTTCTCAACCTGTGGGTCGCGACCCCTTTGGAAACTGACCTTTTCACAGGAATGACATATTAAATATCTGGCATATCACATGTTTACACTCTGATTCATTACAGTAGCAAAAATACAGTTATGGAGTATCAACAACATTTTATAGTTGGGGGTCACCACAGCATGAGGAACTGTATTAATAGGTTGCAGCGTTAGGAAGGCTGAGAGCCACTGTCCTAGCAGGAGGCAGGATGAGTGAGTGGAGGGGAAGGCAAGGCCAGGAGATCTGGAGATCAAGGGCAGAGAGGACAGTTCTCAACTGCATCTGCCAACTTGAGAACTGGGCCCTATAATGTGATGACTCCTTAATGGAATGTCAGATGGATGCCCTGCAAATGGTCTATGATGAATGTCCGATCAATGTCCGATAGTGAATTACTAATTACTCAATACCTAACCATGCTGTCCTCAAGCCTCCCATAGAAGCAAGGCACTGAGAGGTATGCCTTAAAGTGTCTTTATGCACCCCGGATCTGTCGGGGATTCTCTTTCGGCTGGAAGATTACTTGATCTGTTTGCTCTGCTGTTTGTCTGTAATGCTAAGAAAGGTTACTTCCTGCACTGTTGAACACTCTTGTTACAATGTATTTCAGTTAACCAGATCTACTATGTGCTAGGCCCTGAGTGGAGAGACACAAAGATAATTGGAGTCAACAAGATTCAGTCTTTGTCTCAAGAGTCTCTCTGTCTCTCTGTCTCTGTCTCTCTATCTTTCTGTTTCTCTCTCTCTCTCTCTCTCTCTCTCTCTCTCTCTCTCTCTCTCTCTGTGTGTGTGGGGGGGTTGAGAATCAGGGATTAGAATGGTGAGGAATTGGACACCTTATGAAAATGTAATACACTGTGAAAAAGAGCCATTAAAGAGTAGTGTGGCCTACATAATGCTCCTAGGTGCCCTGCATGTGCCGCCTTGTGTACTCTTCAACACAACCCCGGGTAGCATTCCTGTCTCATTTGCAGGAGGATACGAAATCATGGAACTTCTCTGGGTCATCTGGACAGCAGGTGGCAGAGCCTGCCCCACGCCCATGTCTTTCTAAGGACACAGGGGTTTGTTTTGTTTTCTCCCTCCAGTTGCCATAAGTACATCTAGCACAAAGTTTACTGTTTTAACTTTTTCTTAAAAAACAAAACAAACTTTATTTATTTGTCTATTCTTAATTTTTCACATTTTTTTTCTCACCCAAAACGACTTTATTGCTACTTGTGGGAAAAAAAATGATAAAGAAACAGTGGGCTAGCGAGGCTGCTCCTCTGGTAAAGGTACCTGCCACCAGGTGTAAAGATTTGAGTTCAATCCCAGGGTCCCATGGTGGAAGGAGAAACATTGTAACCTCATTCACTGGTTCAGCCCTGGTTCTGAACACACAACGTGAACATTTTGCGTTGTTTGTACCTTCACGTGATGTGGTGAGTCAATACTACCTGAAACACCCTGGCTCAGATTAGAGCTATGAAATGCTAAAAAGCAATGTTTTTTTTACCATACATACAAAGCTCTCTGCTCTTATAGAAACATAAGAATTTAGTTACAGAAAGTCAAGACTTCTAAATTTGCCCACTATCATTTATCACAAGTATCAGATTGATATCTCTTTGGACTGTATTGGTTAGAATGGTTGAGTTTTAAAATTGCTGTTTGAATTATTGACTTAAATTTCAAAAAATCATTAAATGCATTTGACTTGGGATTAGGACAGAACTTCCAACCATTTCTGAAATGGCCCCAAAGACACTTCTACCATTTTGTATTGTGTATTTATGCAAAGCAACTTTCCCAGCATTGATGATCTTAAAATAAAAATATTGATCAACCCTGAAAAATGTTGAAGACTCTTTATAACCTGCAGTAACAAATTTTCGGCCAAGATTTGTTTACGTGAAAATAAATAATTAGGCCTATCTCATTAACATGAACTGTTGCATTAATCTCTAATAAATGGTAAGATTTTATATATATATATATAATAACTTTTAAAATAAATTTCCTTTTTTACTGAATCATTATTGGTAAGTGTTTGATTCATGAACCTATTTTACATATCTGTATATTTATGGCTTCATACAAGTTTCTTGGATGAAATAGGGTCAAAAGAGTATACAGTTTAAGAAGCTCTGATGTAGAACAGGAGAGCATTCGTCCAGCTGCTGGAGGCCGGATAGCCAGACAAACGGCTGGGAGCCCCAAAGAACAGGGCCACACAAGAACATGGCTTGGAACCTAATTTATTTTTGCTGTTTCATCTTTGCTTTCACCTCAGCCCTCTTTGATGACATGCTCATGGTCCTTCATAGCCTGGCTTTCCTGGATTGCAACCTCCTGCTACTCTCAGGACAGACTCTTCCTATTGGACAGCGGGTCTGCTGTCGCTCACTTTCAGTTGACCCCTTCGTGCTCATTAACTCACTGAACAGCCGCACACAGAGGAGCACATACGGCAGAAGCAAAGAACAGACAGGGATGATGAAAACAGCTCCAGTTGATTCTCATGCTATGGGTTCTCGGGCTTCAGTCTCATTGATCAGCACCCAGTGCCATTTCCTTTCTATAGTCACAGAATTTTCCTGATCTTTAAACTGAAACCAGGTTAGGTCCACAGAGGACCATAAATGATTAGCACGTAAGTTCGCAGGCTCTGACCACTATGCACAACAACCATGCAGGGAGTATGAGTCGCTCTTCTTGTTACTGTGACAGCATTCCTGCCAATAAACAATTTAGGAGATGAGGGGTTTGTTTATGTGGCTTATAGTTTGAAGGATCTCATGTTAATGAGATAGACCTACCCATTACATCACGTTGGGGAAGCTATGGGGGCAGGCATGTGAGGGAGCTGGTCACGTTGGTTGCACTTTCAGTCAGTGAACTGACTAGTTTTATGTCAACCTGACACAAGGTGGAGTGATCTGAGAAGGACCCTCAATTGAGAAAATAACTCCATGAGATAGGGCTGTAGGCAGGTCTTAAGGGCATTTTCTTAATTAGTGATTGATGTCAGAGGGCACATCCTATTATGTGTATTATATTATCTGGGCTGGAAGTCCTGGGTGCTGTAAGAAAGGATGTTGAACAAACCAGTAGGCAGCACTCCTCATGGCCTGCGCATCAACAGCTGTCTCCAGGTTCCTGCCCAGTTTGAGTCCCTGCCTTAGCTTCTCTCAACAGACTGTGACTCAAACAAACTCTTTTCTCCTCAACTTGCTTTTGGTCATGGTGTTTCACCATGGGAATAGAAACTGTAACTAAGACAGTCAGGAACCAGAGAGAGGACAAGAACAGGGCTGGATTAAAACACCTGAAGACTCATCCCCAGTGGCCCACTTCCTCCAGGAAGGCTACCTCTTCTAAAGATTTTACAATCTTCTAAAGTAGTACTAACAGCTGGGCACCAAATGTTCGAAAACTTGAACCAGGGGGGACATTTCACACTGAAGCCACAATGAAGGGTAAAACCCTTGTGCTTCTCTCCAGCTAGAACCCATCTTTAGACACTCAGATTGCATTTTTTTAACAAAAGATTTATTTTTAGCCAGAAGTGGTGGCACTTCTCTTTAATCACAGCACTTGGGAGGCAGAGGCAGGTAGATCTCCATGAGTTCAAGGCCAGCCAGGTCTAGAATGCAAATTTCCAGGACAGGCCAAGTCTACACAATGAGACTGTGTCAAGAAGAAAAAAAAAACAAACAAAATGGATTTATTTTTATATTTTAATTATGCATACATGTGTATATGTCTGTGTAGGAATATATACACATGAGCATAGGTGCCCATGGAGGCCAGAAGAGGGCACTTCACCCCCTAAAGCTGGAGTTATGGGTTGTGAACTGCCCAGCGTCGTTGCTGGGAACCAGACTCTGGTTTTGTACAAGAGTATATGTGCTCTTAACTGCTGAGCCAACTCTTTTTTTTTGGTTTTGTTTTTTTGTTTTCAAGACAGGGTTTCTCTGTGTAGCCCTGGCTGTCCTGGACTCGCTTTGTAGACCAGGCTGGCCTTGAACTCTCAGAGATCTGCCTGCCTCTGCCTCCCGAGTCCGGAGTGCTGGGATTAAAGGCGTGCACCACCACGCCCGGCTCTGAGCCATCTCTTTAGCCCTCCAGAATCATAGTTCTTTTTTTTAAATTATGTTAGGTGTATAAATAGATGCATATATTTTTAAAACTATCCATATGTCTGTTTATGAACATATGCACGTGTGCATGTGTGTGCCCCCAGAGTTCAAAACCCCCAAAGCTGGAGTTACAGATGGTTGTAAGCTGCTATGTGGGGGTTGGAAACTTGGTTCCTCTGCAAGAGAAGCAAGTGATCTTAACTATTGAGGCATCTCTCCAACCCCCCAGAATTGTATTTCTGATCCCACAAGACCTCTGTTCCTGTGGTCTTACTGCTCCTCGGTCTACTTTCTCCCCTCTGATCGGAACCCCTTGCATCACCCTTCCCCCACACTGAGCAATGCTTGCCCTGTATCCCAGCTTTCCAGTACCCAGAAGCAACCTTTTCATATTTACTGCCAACAGAGACGTGAATCAGTCTCTAGTCGCACAGTGCTTGTAACATCCAAGGTCGGGAGAGAAGAAGACAGGATGCAGCTGCCTTATAACTATCAGTGTATCCGTGATAAAGCATAACTCAGGATAAAGTTGGGCAAATTTCTAGGGGAGGATGGCGCTCATTTTCTCACAGCTCCCCTGAAGGGCAGGGAACGGTGGTTCCAGAGTCAGTGGGTTCATTCTAGCAGTGTGGTTCAGCAGGTAGGTCAGTATGGACATAAAGACATAATTCTTGTTGAAAATGAATAAAGTGGGCTTAGGAGCAGTGGCTGAGGACTAACAGGATGGTGCTGGGCTACAGTTCTCATCCTCTAGCCCTCCGATCTCAGGGTCTGCTGAGTGGCCTCAACTCTTTCTAGCAGGACTCTGAGGAGCCTAGAATGTAAAAAGAATGAATGATACGACCGCACTTCAGAGAGTGAATGAGAAGGTCTGCAAAGGAGTCTCCCAGAACCTCAGCAACCAGGTCAGGTGACACGTGAGGAAGTAGACCCAGCTCAGACGGAGCTTCTAGAGTGAGTCAAGTTTGAGAAACTGAGGAATGAACTTGTTAACACCCTTTGCCACACCTCTGGGAAAGTGTGTTCCTGTAGACCTCACTGAGAAGTTTGCCAAGGCTTCTCATCTGGCTCAGGGCAGGCACAAAACATGCCAGGGCTCTCTGCTCAACTTTACTGCTGGATAGAGGCTGATTCAAAATCACTCAGGTCTTCCATGATACAATAGAAGATTGGAAGTAGATAAGCAAACCTGCATCTTCACGCTGCACGTGAACAGCATCCTCCTCTGATGGGGCAAAAGAAAGAAGTGTGTTTGTTAACATCATGGAGGTTGAGCAAAGGTCTGCTAACATCTTCAAGGCTGCTTCATTCCTATCCTTGATGCTCCTTCACCTTTGGATTCTTCTTTGATTGATTGATTGAATTGATTGACTGACTGATTGATTGATTGGTTTATTCTTTCTCTTTTGTTTCTTGCTGTCAGTGTCTTTTACTGCTGACCTATGGTGAGACACTACTGTCCACAGTTCCTAAAAAGCCAGGTTTGGTAGGTTCCGCCTTCGGGGTTGACCTTTCAGAGCTAGCAGGACAAGTTCATCCACCATGGCCTGTCGGATGTCCAGATCAGATGTCTTAACAGCCTCCTCCTCCGATCCCCCAAAGAGGGAAAGGGAAGGGTGGGTTACCTTCACCTCAGGATCTCTGTGTTTGCTGGGGAAGACCCAGTTAACAGCGCAGGAAAGAGCTCCATGCCTTTATCTTAGAGCAGAGATGGCCAAGGCCTTATTTCTCTACAGTCTGTGCTCCGCTGGCTCCAAGCATGGGTGGGGCCTGAAAACACCCTGATGAGTGACAGGAATCTCAGAATCCCAGACCAGGTAGTGACTCAAGACTCCTAATTCTCACTTTTTTTTTCCCTTCTTAGCTTAAATTGAAAAGTTTCAGTACTATGTACATAACATCAACATTTTCATTCTCTCTCTCTCTCTCTCTCTCTCTCTCTCTCTCTCTCTCTCTCTCTCTCTCTCTAAGACAGGGCTTCTCTGTGTAGCCCTGACAGTCCTGGAACTTATTCTGTAGACCAGGCTGACCTCGAACTCACAGAGATCCATACCTGCCTTTGCCTTCCAATGGGATGAAAGGCCAGAGCCACCACCCAGCTTCATCTTAGTCACTTTGAGATGTACACCCAGTAGTGTTAAGTACGTTTGCATTGCTGTGCAATCAATCTCCAGATTCACCCTGTACGACTGAGACTTCTTACTAAGTAAACGGCAGTTCTCCCTCTCCTGTTGACAACTACCATTCTACTTTCTGCTGCTAAATTTAACTCCTCTAGGTACCTCATGTGAGGAGAATAAATCAAGGTGTTTGTCTTTTGGAGACTAGCTTGTCTCATTTTAAAAATGTATCTTTTATTATGTATGGATGTGTGTGTGTGTGTGTATGTGTGTGTGTGTCTGTGCTCATGAGTGAAGGTGCCTGTGGAAGCCAGTAGAGGGCCTCTGATCCCATAGAATTGGAGTTATAGGTGGCTGTGAACTGCCTGACCTGGGTGGCTGTGAATGGAATCCCAAGTCTTCTGCAAGAAGAGTACATACTCTTAACTGCTGAGCCATTTCTCCAGCCCAAATCTGGCTTGTTTTAATCATAAAGTCATTTATGGTATCATTTGTAGTGACATCGCATCAGAACTTCCCCTCCTCCCCCCGTTTACAATTGGATACTTTTCTCCAGAATAACACATTTTTCTTTGTCCATTCATCTGTTGGTGGAACCCTGGGTTACATCTACTTCTCTAATATTGTGCATAATGCTGCATGAACATGGGCACACATTTCTTTTCAAGAACCTTGCTGGGTTATAGGATAATTACATTTTTGGGGGGTGTTGGGTATTAAGGCCAGTTGTTGGTTTTACCACTGAACTATCCCCTAGTCCCTGATAATTAAATATTTGAGGACGATTTTCCAAAAGAGTCATGCCATTTTACATTCAGTAGTGTATACGAATTCCAATTGTACTATTTTACAACACCTCAACCAAGTATTTGGATTCCAATTTCTTTCTACTTTTATCAATAATTTCCCCCTCCTACCTTCCTTTCTTTTTTTTTCCCCCTTTTAATAGCAGCCATCTTAGATGTGAGGAGGCATCTCATTGTGATTTGGTTTGTGTTTTCCTAATGATTAACAGTAGTGAGAAAATTTGTGTATATTTTGTAATGTGTATTTCATATTCTTCTTTTTCTTTTCTTTTTTTTTTTTTTTTGAGACAGGGTTTCTTCTTGTAACAGAGCCCTGGCTGTCCTAGACTTGCTTTGGAGACCAAGGTAGTCTTGAACTCACAGAGATCCACCTGCCTCTGCCTCCCAAGTGCTGGAATTAAAGGCTTGTGCTACCACGCCTGGCTCATATTCTTCATCTAAAAGTCAGGTTTTACTTTATTTATTTATTTATTTATTTTTTCATCTATTTGTGTGATGGAATTCTGAACAAAGAGAAAGGATATGGAGGGTGCTTCAGAAAAACAGCTTGTGACAGCGCTGGAAGTTTTGGCCAAACTTCTGTTCAGAAAAACAAAAACAAACCAACTGCCAGGTGGTGGTAGTGTGCACCTCTTTAATCCCAGCACTCAGGAGGCAGAGGCAGGTGGATCTCTGTGAGTTTGAGGCCAGCCTGGTCTACAGAGCAAGCTCCAGGACAGCCAGAGCTATGCAAAGAAATCCCATCTTTTAAACCAAAACCAACCAACCAACAAACAAAAACCAAACCCAAAACCAACCAACCAAACAACTGCCCAAATTCACCCAAAACAAAAAACTTGAGTCCTGAGTCCAGAGAGACAGACCCTTTTAAGAGATTTTCGTAGGGGCTGGAGAGATGGCTCAGTGGTTAAGAGCAATGGCTGTTCTTTTAAAGGACCCTGGTTCAAATCCCAGCACCCACCTGGCAGTTCACAGCTGTCTGTAATGGCTGGGCATGGTGGCGCACGCCTTTAATCCCAGCACTCATGAGGCAGAGACAGGCAGATCTCTGTGAGTTCAAGGCCAGCCTGGTCTACAGAGTAAGTTCCAGGACAGCCAGGGCTGTTACACAGAGAAACCCTGTCTCGAAAAACCAAAAAAAAAAAGAGAGAGAGATATTTTCCCTTCTTTGTTGCCATGTTACATTACATGGTAACATATAATTTCATTGGCTATTTTAGGGTGAGAGGAAGTAGGAAGGAAGAAGCTGCATGAGCGATATCAATACACTCAGACCAATTTTTGCAACCATTTTTCTGTTTTGCTTCTCCTTGGTTTTTAGAGCTGGTACCACAGTATGTGTAAAGGTCAGAGGACAATTTGTAGGAGTCTGCTCTCTCCACTAAGTGAGCTTCAGGGATCTAACTCAGATCATTAGAATTCATGGAAAGTGCCCTTACCTGCTGAGCCAACTTGCTGACCACCAGAATGTGTATTTTTATTTTTGTGGTTGGGTTATTTTTATGTGCCAGACAATACCCAATTATTAAATACACATTTTAAACTATTTTCTCATATTCTGAAGATCATCATTCTGCTGACTGAGACCTTTGATACACAAAAGTTTCAAATTTTGACATAGTCTAATTTGTGTCTTGTTGTTTGAACTTTTTACTTTGTATCTAAAAAAGTATTGCTAAGTTCAGTGTTATGAAACTTTCCATTATGTTTTACTTAATTACAATTATATTTAGTGTGTGTGTGTTTGCACAGGTACATGTGCACACACATGTGCCACAGTGTGCATGTGGGAGGTCAGTTCTCTGCTTCAACTCTGTGGGTCTCAGGAATTGAACACAGGTTGTCAGATTTGGTGGTAAGCACCTTTACTTGCTGACCCATCTTGCTGGCCTTTATTTAGGCTTTGGTCCACTTTGAGTTCATTTTCATATATGCTATAGAATATGGGTCCAATCTCACTCATTTGTACAGACTCAGTTTTCCTACTTCTAATTGTTGAAAAGGTGGTTCTCCATTTTCAGCCATTTCTAGGCATTAGGCCTATCCACATGGTTGGGTAAACATTATCACCGGTCATCTGCAGAGGTTTTCATCATCCAGTTGTGATGACTAGTTTGCTGATGAAATGTAGATTTGCCTGGGAAGGGAGTTTCAATGAGGAGCTGTCTGGATTAGGTTGGCCTGTGGGCATGCCTATGAAGGATTTTCTTAGTTGAATTAATTGAGGTCGGGAAGCCCACCCAGAATGTAGGCAGCACCGTTTCATGGACCGTATTAAAAAAAGAGAGAGAGAGAGTGAAGGAAGTACTAATAGTAGGCATGTTCTAATCCATCACCCTCTGCTCTTGACTGTGGATGGGATGCGACTGGTTCTTTCCAGCTCCAAACTGTAACCTGGAACTGTTCATCAAATACATCACTTCTCTCTTAAATTTCTTTCATCAGCGTATTTCATCACAGCGTATAGGGAAGGAAACTGAGACCCCCCCCTGGTGGAATTGTGTTATCTAGAGGCATGTTTGTAGCTTTCATGTCTTGAAATCAGAGCATCTGCTATCAGGAGAGCCTTGCAATATGGATCCCATTAACATTCCATGATAGAAATATGTGTGTGGTGTGTGGGGGTCAGCAGATCCACACCTCAGATTCCAGTCACCCACCTGTAGCCCTGGCTGCATGTAATTCCACTCCAGCTACACTTGATCTTGAAAAGCAATAGAGTGTAGAGAAGATGAAGGGTTGACTGGGCATGGGGAATTCAGTGATGCGGCTTTCTTGAGTCATTATGTGTCCTGAATAGGGCTTTTGATGAGGCAGCTGAGTAACCCTCCCTCTTATAAGTAACCCCTCACCAAGAAAACTAAGCCCCCAAAAATTCATTGGTTCACGAGTCTGTGGATGAAATTGTTACTCTTTTCTGACCTTGGTGCCCTATCTGGGGTGATCAAGTGATTGTTCACACTGTCCCAGGAAAAACAGCACAATGCTCATTTGGAAACTGTGTGGATTAAACACATCCCCAGTGGCCCTTCCCTGCAGCCCCTGAAAAGCACTGCTGTCCCTTCTGTCTCAATGACTCAATCATTGTCCTTGATCTTAAGCACCATGGTCTATTAAGATCTAACAGAAAGTTGTGGGATTATAAAGAGGGGAAACTGGGTTGGTGGGATGTAAGATGGTGAGTGAGGCTCTGCTGTCAGCCAAAGGAGAGGCGATAGATGGCATCAAAAGCTTGTACCGGAGCCCCTGGAATTGTGGGTACTATGCCATGTTAGATGGCCCAATTCCTTTCAGCTGGCTCCTCACGCAGGCCTAGATGTTACCAAAAGAATTCTTAGCTGTTTCTCTTTTGAGATCCGGTGTCCTTCTATTCTTTATTCAGAGCTGATCTTCCCTACCTCTATCTCAGCTCCCTTTTTCTTTCAAGTTGTGAACTTTATTGACATATGTTTGCTCAGTACAAATCTGTGAATGTGTGTGATGAGTTTTCACAATATGAGCACATGCATGCATCTAAACTCAGATAGCAGACAAGAACTTCGCCGGCATCCCAAGGGAGCCCTTTTAGGGTCCCTCCTCCCCTCAAGGTCTGTTCCTTTCTGCTCATGTGCCCTGTATACTTGGAAGCAAGCAGAACACATTCTTTTGTGTCTCGCTAGCATTTCTCCTGCCCTCCCTCCCCCGCCTCTTCTTTTTTGTTCTGAGTCAATTCCCATCATGCTGATTGTCACAAAATGGTCACCGTGTTGGGCCTTATCCCAGTCGAGGTGATGGAGGAGGTTGACTACATGAATGTAAGGTGAGGTCAAATTCACAATGCAGCTCAGGGCAAGAGTTTCTCTAAGCCAGCCCCACAGGGCCGGGCTGGAAAATGGATGGTTCCCATTGCAGGCCTTAATGGAGGAGGGATATATTTGCTCTGAGATCTTCTTCTAACATTTCAAGGAGAGAGAAGCTTAGAATTGCTAAACATTCCCGGAAGAGTCATAAATTGCATTTTAGCTTGTTTCAATTGCAGAATGAAATGGTCTGTTTTCTTGGAGATTTTTATTCTTCCTTCTCAGTCCTTTGTCCTCTGGTTACCTGGTTCTTAGCTCTCAGTTACAGGGCTGGCTGTCTTTTTTTTTTTTTTAACATTTATTTATTTATTACGTATACAGTATTTGCTCTACATATATGCCCGGGCAAATGATCTCTTGTAGATGGCTGTGAGCCACCATGTGGTTGCTGGGAATTGAACCCAGGACCTCTGGAAGAACAGCCAGTGCTCTTAACCTCTGAGCCACCTCTCCAGCCCAGGGCTGGCTGTCTTGCTCCTTGCCTTCCTTTTTCCTTCCTTTCTTCCTTCTTTTTTTTTTCTTTATTCCTCCTATCCTCTTTCTCTGGTATGTGGCATTATTCCTGGGGAGAGGTGAACTAATGTGTACTCACTTCAGATAGGTAATCGACAATAAACCAAAGTGTCGATACTGCCAAAGCTTTTATTTGATGAACCAATGAGTTTATTAGGGCTACTTACAGGAATATGAGACCACTAACAGGTTGCATCTTACTAAAAGCCCACCCCAGTGTGGGTGATGATTCATGAAAGCTGGAACCCTGGAGCTCTCTGCACAACTTGCAGGCAGATCTGCAGGTTGGAGTCTCCTCTCCTCAGCTGTCCTTACCACTTATGTAACTTTGGGGAAAGTCGGATCTTGTAAAGCTGTTACGTTTTAGGGATTTACTAATACTTCTGAGTTTACTTCCTCAGTCTTAAAGGGCTCTCTTTTAGAACTTTATGAGTCTTGGTGAGCTTTTCCCCTAGGGTGGCATGCTTCAATTCAAAGGAAAATGCTGTACAACACTCTCTCCCTTCCCCTTTCCCTTTATTCCTCCTGCTTCTCAGTTTGCCAATTGAATTTCAAGGCTCCATAGACCAGGAACTTGAGCCAGTCTTAGAAGATGTTTAAGTTATAAGGAGTTCTAATGATTAGAAGATTCACCGAACCTTTCGTTGCTTACACCTTTTAAAAGTTCACTGTACAAATGTTACTGTAACAAACAAAAACTCTTACTACACATGCTCCTCACCACTTGTTTTTTTTTTTTTTTCCTACCACCACAGATCACCCTTGCCTGTTGAACTTGAGGTTAACAGAAGCCCACAATGGTTATTCCCTTGGGTCTGCCTGCTTCCCTTGAGCATCGGAGTAGGAATGTCCGTGAGGCTGTTTCCAGAGAGGATTAAACAAGGGGTTCTGGGGAGAGATCCACCTTGAAGGTAGTCTCCCATAGACTGAGAACCCAGATTGAATAAAGAGGTAAAAGAAGCAAACACAGACATCTCTGGCTCTGCTTCCTGGTTAACACAGTAAGAACTGCTGTGCTTCTTCATGCTCTCCCCACTCAGACACACTCCCCACCCAGCCCACACACATAATCCCTTCCTCAAGACACTCCTGTGGGGTATCTTGCCACAAGGACACAACACTGCCACAAGGACACAACACGACCACAAGGGGGGGTTAGTTTTTCTCACAAGTTTCATGTTGCAGATGGGAAAGAGACTCCTGGAGAAGAGAAGAGATGCATAGCCCACCTTCCCATATAATCTTGGAGTTGCTGAGTGTGTTGAGGAAGCCATGTCCCCAACCTGCTTCAGAAATTTCTGAAGTTCCTCCCCATGACTTCCTTCATGGGGGCCACTCACCCAGGCAGCACTGGAAACACCCATGTGGCTCAGGTCCTGCCTCAGACCCTGGAAGTGGGATGGTAAACAGGAAAGGAAACTTATTTTCAGATGGAGCAACAGACAACAAACACAACTGGATACAGTTGTCCTTCAGTATCCTCAGGGATTGGTTCCTGGAACACCCCTACTGTCCCTACAGACACTGAACTCCGGGGTTGACCAAGAGGCTTGTGTAAAATAGCTTAGCATTTGCAGATAACCCGTGGATAACTCTTGTCCACTTTATCTCTGCATTATTTATGGTACTTAGTGCAATGCAGATAGACGTAAATAGATGTAAATAGACGTAAATAGATGTTCTCCACTGTAACAAGGAAGACATCTATGTGGGTTCAGTACAGTTGAAGATCTTTTTACAGAATATTTTAAACCCACGGTTGGTTGAATCTGTGAACGTAGAACCGGTGGATAGAAACAGAATGCAGACTGGTCTGTTCAGGCAAAGCAGGGACAGAGAGCTAGGGATTTAGGAGGCTCAGGGAGGTGAGGGAGAAATTGCCTTTTATGGTTTTCTGTGGTTAGGGACAGAGGAGGGTTCCCAAGGGTTAGAATGTGCCAGCTAAACAAAGGCCTGGAAGAGACAGGAAGTAGGAGCTGTACAGGGATGTGTCCCAGGAAGTAATGGTGTGAGTGACAGAGCTGAACAGGACGAGTTGGATGGGGATCTGGATGAGGTCTGGAGGGCAGACGCAGGGCTGCAGAGTGTAGAGGAGATCATTAGTCTAATGCAATGGTTTTCAGCCTGTGGGTCATGACCCCTTTGGGGTTGAACAACCCTTTCACAGGGGCCCCATATCAGATATCCTGCACCTCAGATATTTACATTACGATTCTCAACAGTAGCAAAATTACAGTTATGAAGTAGCAATGAAAATAATTTTAAGGCTGGGGTCACCACAACACCAGGAACTGTAGGAAAGGGTCACCGCAGCTGCAGCATTAGGAAAGTTGAGAACCTCTGTTCTAAGAGAAACAGGAAGGATTTAGGGAAGGGACTAGCAAGACCCAAGTGACATTACCACATGGATCATTGGGAATAGCAGCCACTGCCTCTGCCTAGGAGGGGCACACCAGTGGCAGCAGAGGAGGCAGAATACCTCTATTTTAGAGGTAGAATTGGCAGGACATGATGAGGAATTAGATGGGTCTCTTGAGAAGAGGTGAGGCAAGGGAGACTTGTAGGTGTGGCCTTGAACCTTTAGACAGCAGGCAATGTTTATTCAGGGTTCATCTTTCAACTTTTTTTTTTGTTTTTTTTGAGACAGGGTTTTTCTGTGTAACAGCCCTGGCTGTCTTGGACTCACTTTGTAGACCATGCTGGCCTTGAACTTACAGAGATCCGCCTGCCTCTGCCTCCCTGAGTGCTAGGATTAAAGGCGTGCACCACCATGCCCGACAATTACAGACAGCTGTGAACTGCCATGTGGGTGCTGGGATTTGAACCTGGGTCCTTTGGAAGAACAGCCAGTGCTCTTAACCCCTGAGCCATCTCTCCAGGCCATCTTCCAACTCTTAATTGTACACTTCTACTGTCCATCTTATTCCTGTCTGTTTGCATCCTCAGGAGATAGCAGGTGTCCAACAAACATTCCTAAATGAATGACAAGCTGATGGCTCACATGAAAAAGTAGATTCAAATGAGGACTTTTTGTTTTGTTTTACATAAAAGTTTTTCATGTATGAATGCTTTACCTACATATATGTATGGGTACTACATGCATACCTTGTGCCTGTGGAGGTAAGAACAGGGTATCAGATGTCCTGGAACTGGGGTTATGGGATGGTTGCTGGTTGACATGTAGGTGCTGGGAACCAAACCTAATAAGTGCTCTTAACCATGGAGCCATCTCTCCAGCCTCCATTTTACATTTTTTTGTTCAGGAAATTAGCATTTGTTTAACATCAGTTAGCTATTTAAAGGATATAGTTTAGTGGCATTTAATAATTCACAGTGTTGTGCAGCTTCCCTGTTATCTAGCTCTTAAAGATTTTCATCACCCTCTATGGATTCTCTGAATTGAAATTCTTTTTCCTTCTTTCCCCAGCTCAGACAACCAGTAATCTGCTTGCACAAAACACAAAACCAAACCAAACCAAAACAACAACAAACTTTTTACTAACATTGGATATTTCATATGAATACAATCATACAATATACAACTTTTTGCACCTGGCTCTTTAAAAATCAGCATCATATTTTTTTTTTTTTTGGTTTTTCGAGACAGGGTTTCTCTGTTTAACAGCTCTGGCTGTCCTGGACTCGCTTTGTAGACCAGGCTGGCCTCGAACTCGCAAAGATCCGCCTGCCTCTGCCTCCCAAGTGCTGGGATTAAAGGCGTGCGCCACCACCGCCCGGCTAGCATCATATATTTTTGATATGCGTTCACATGGTGGTCCATCTTTTTATTGGCTGAATAGTATTCCCTTGTATGGGTATATATCACATTTTCTATATTTGTCCGTTGAGTATACTTGTGTTGTTTCTATTTTATTGACTACTGTAAACAGCGCTGCTAGGAACACTGGTGTGCAAATATTGTTTGAGTACACTTTTCAGTTCTTTTGAGTATATGCTTAAGGAGTAAGTGGATCTTATCATAAATCTATATTTAACTTTTTAGGGATTTCTAAATTGTTTTCCAACACCTCAATAAAGGGTTGCCAAGGAAAAAAGGGAAAGGTGGGAGGCTGGGAATCAGATGGCTTCTCCTATCCTTCACCGACCATGTTAGACTTTACAATTAGTATCTAGAGACAAATGACTGGAATTCTCTGGGTTGCCTCCTAATCCTCAGGGTGGGTAAGCTACTTCTGGGGGCAGAGTGAGTTATCGATTCTGAAGCTGGGGGCACACAGCTAGGACCCCTAGGGAGCCACCGCCCCTACTCCTCAGTCTCCCCGCCCCCACTCCCCAGCCTCCCCGCCCCCATCCCTGCAGCTGCTGCTCTGTGTCCCTCAAGCAAAGTCCAATGCAGAGGCGACCCGCTCAGCCACTCGTGAACTACAACTCCCGGCAGGCACCTCTCCGGGCCGCCTCTCCCAGCCCGGTGCGCATGCTTTGGCAGACGTGGCACCGGGTACTCGGAGGCGGGGAGCGGCTGTGAAGTGGCCGTAGCTGTTGGCCGAGGTGGATCTGGCAGGCGTGCGCGGGAGCCGGGCGCAGAAGGCTGGAGGCGGCGGGGATGGCGCGGGCGTGGGGGCTGCTACTGACGATCGGGGTGAGGCTGCGGGCCGGCGACACGTGGGTCCCGCATGGCCATGGGCGCTGGCGGTCCCGGGCTTTTGGGGGCGTGCGCGCCGGGTGTCAGCGGGGTCCTGGTCCTCCGCGCCCCGCCGAGGCCGGGCCGGGTGATCCCTCGCTCAGGGTTCGCGCCCCCGCACAACTTTGCGGAGGCACAGGTCTGGGATGCCCTCAGCCTAAGCAGGACCCCCGGGGCGGCGCCTGCACCTGTGTGAGTGTGGGGCGGAGGCTGCCTTCCACTTGCGCGGCAGGAACCCTTGCTGGTCGGTTGGACCCCGGGAAAAAGGGCGCGTGGAGGGCTGGGTGGGGTCGCCACCTCCAGGAGTTCTGCTCCCACACCCGTGTGACGCCGGCTCCAGTCCTGGCCACTTTCGAACAGTGTGGCGCCGCCGCGGATCTTTAAACGTGTCTGCATTTCTTTCACGAGATGGGGACCGTAAAGATACCCGCTAACGAGGTTGTCAGACGGGTCGGCTGAGGAGTCGGAGGAACAAGCTCCTCAGACTGCAAAATGATACTGGAGTGATACGGGAGTGGAGTGGAAGGGTGGTCCGGGGTGCGCACTGGGAGGACTTTCCCGGGCATCCCCTGGAGATGAGTGGGGATGAGTGTGCCCCCAAGGCTGAAGTGTGGCTGTGGGTGCGTGACGGGATGTTGTGGTGGCCTTCTTCCACATCTCTCATAACTTGTCTCCCTTGTGCTCCCATCTCCTTGCGCCCACTACCATTACCACCAAGTCCGGAAGACTTGCTGCCCCACTGTTTTCCCTCTGGGTGTGGCAAGGATGCAGGGCAGATGTGGGGGGGAAAGAGAGGAGTGAGTGGATTTAAGCACTTGAGCTTCCCAGAGCCTGCCCTTTAGGGGTTCACCAGTCAAGGAGTGACCTCGAGTTTTCTGTTTGTGGAAGTAAGTGTCGAAAGAAGCTTCCCGTTCCCTGCTCCGTGTCCTGCCTCTCGGGGACATCTAGGTGACAGTGGAGCATTGTCACTACCCTGAAAGTGAGTGGTAGTGCATGATGTTTGCCATTCTTTTCCTGGAGCCAGTAGGTCTGACGCTCCTCAGGATGTCAGTCCTTGAACTCTGAGGGAGGAGGGCTCTGTTTTCTTCCTTTTTTCCTCCCTCCAGTAAAAGCAAGGGCTTAGGAGTCTGAACTTTTACTCTGTAAACATTTATCAACCACGTTGTTTGCCTCCGGGTTGAATTTTGGGTGGGGAGCAAACTACACTTCGTGCTTGTTGTCAGGTGTTGCCTTTGGCTGAGCAGCAGACAATCCCGTGGAAATGGGTGGTAGGTACTTAAAAGGTCTGCAGGTACCTTCCCCGAAGGCAGTGAGGAAGAGCGCTGAGGTTTGCCCGAAGCACTGGCTGGGAATCCCCCAACAAGCCTTTTATGTCTCTTTTTCCTAAGCCTAGGGTTAATGTGGCAGGTGCAAGGTAGAGGAAGTTAGCCTGGAATCCGTCCCTAGTAAGCGGCTGCTGGTTGGGCCCCTGTACATTTAAAAGCTATGTGGATCTGTTAAGAGCTGCCTACATCCCTGGGAGCACTTTGGGTTCTTTGTTCACTGAAGTGTTGACTGAAGACCACTGGGTGTGGCCCAGGGGATATGAAGACGAATTTGATTGGGTCTGATGGCACAGGCTTCCAAAGCCCAGCTGCTTAGGAGGTTGAGCCTGGAGGATCAAAAGTCCTGTTTGGGCTATTGAGTAAGTTTAAGGGCAGCTTGGGCAGACTCTTGTCTCACACACAAAAAAAGGAGGAGGGGTTATAGCTCAGCAACAGAGTGCTTGCCTAGCATGGGCTAGATTCAATTCTTGATACTGTATAAAAACAGAAGAAAAAAAAACACCAGTATCCCCTGTGTCTATGGTCTCGCCGTCCAGTTTTAAGTCTGTGGTCAGTAAGAAGAAAGTGGGTTTGAAGATGCAGCTTGGAGGGTAGAGTGCTTGCCTTGCACACACGAAGCTCTGGGTTTGATCCATTACCACTTCAATTGGGTGTGGTGTAAAAGCAGGTGATTGGATCAAGAAGTCAAGGCTGTCCTCAGAATTTCAGGGCAGCCTGCATGTCTTTAAAAAAAAAGTGAGCATTGTAAAAAAACAATATTTTGAGAGACCACATTCACTTTTATCACAGTGTAGTAATAACTGCTGTATTTTACTATTAGCAGTTATTTTAAATTTCTGCCTGATTTAGAAATTAAACTTGATCACAGGTAAGTATGTATGAGTGGAAAAGTCTAGTAAGTTCTGTGTGATCTGCAGTTTGAGGCATCCACTGGGGGTTTTGGAACCCCCTCTCCCCCCATAAAGGAAACTCTGATGGGAAAAGATTTACAGAGATTTGTGTACAGGGCTATACACATACCACATCTTTTTATAAAAGCAAAAATATGGAAGTAATTTAACTAATAATAGTTGCATGGTGTAATACCTTCTGACCTTTTCAGACTTTGGAAAGTGATGTTTCTTTATTAGTTTGGGCATCTATAACAGATACACCATAGACTGGGTCCTTATAATGGTAAATTTGTTTCTTACTGTTTCATATGTTGGGTGACAGATGTCATGGTGGTAGCTCGGTGAGGTTCTAGGGCAGATCCTCTCCTGGGCTCCTGACTGCCTGATTTCTTGTATCCTTGTGTGACAGAAAGAGAGACAGGAAGAGCTTTCTGAGTTCCTTTTAAAACTGATCCTATTCATGCAGATTTTACTTTTAAGCCCTGACAACCTTCCCAAGGCCCCACCTCTTCATACCCACTACAGTGTGTGTGGAGGGAGTGTTAGGATTTCAACATGAATTTTAGGGTACACCAAACATTAGGTCTAACATTCAGTCAGTGGTTGTAAAGAATACACTTGATACAATGAATGCTTCTTCTTCAGATATGTTAAGATGTGAATGAAGACCATCTAAGAGGGAAAATGCTCAGGTATAAAAGCTAAAATACAGAACCAGACTTCAGGGAGGATGAACTGTATGAAGAGCTAGCAGAACATTGAAATACTGATTGTTCTAGAAGGTGGAGTGGTGAGTGACTTTTCTTTACTTCGTTGCTTATGATTTTTTTTACATTTTCTAAGTGTTCTATATAAGTTTATAATCAGAAAAGTTAAAAAAAAGTGTAAAGGTTTTCTTGGCAGCCTTTTTTAGTTTTCTAGAAAAGCCCCTGGTAGCACCTGCGATAAGTTAGCCCCAGAAGCTCCCAGATTGGAGAGCCAAGACCCCTCGACCTGAGAGTCAGCTTTCCTGCTGTCCAGTTGAGGTTTCCTGCCTGGCCTGACACTCCCCAAAGGCCATTGTATGTTTTGTTAAAGTGTCTAGGCAGTCACAGGATGAAGAACTGTCCTGTCAGGGCTCAGTTGCTCTCTCCAAGTTCAATGGCTCTTAGATGTCTGGCCTTAGACTTTGCCTGACTGTGGCATAATTTTCAGTAGTATATAGACAAACTGCAAAAATAAGAACAGTGAATGGATTTTTAAGAAATGAATCCAAATATCCTCAGTTAAAAACTTGCCTAGGAGCCAGGCAGTAGTACATACCTTTGATCTGAGCAATCAGGAGGCAGAGGCGGGCCTGGGTTCGAGGCCAGCTTGGTCTATAGAGTGAGTTCCAGGACAGTCAGGGCTAACAGACAAACTCTATCTTTAAAAAAAAAAATAGTAAATAAAAATTTGGCTAGGGCTGTGGCTCACTGGTAGAGTACTTACTTAGACTGTGGGAGGCCCTCGGTTCACTCCTCAGTGGCACACACGTATTTTTTCATGTCTATATTTTGGATGGAATGTTTAAAACTGAACTTAATGGTAGTATATTGTGATTTCACATCAAAAAGTCCATTCCGTATAAAATTTTCTTAAAAGTAGACAATACACGTATTTACAAATATATGTTTAAAATGCAGTCCACGAGCTTGTGACGTCTGAGAAGCGGTCTTGCTTGGCCTTCTTTATGTTGCCGTTCTGGGAATTGAACCTTGAGCCCCTCCAATGGTAGACAAGCACCCCACCCCCTCAGCCCTCAGCAGAACTGAGAAAAGACCAGGCCTGCTGAATTATAAATTGGGTTCCTCCCATTCCCCCCTTTCCAGCTTGCCTCCAGTGACTTTGCCCCTGTGGTTTCTGGAAGCTCAAAGCCCAGGGGACAGTGGGTGCAGGCTCAGAAGGCGTGTTCTCCCTGTGGCCTCTCCTGCAGAGCTTTTAAGGAATACACAGGCAGGTTCTTTTCTCCTCTGGCACCATTATATATTTAATAGGCCTTTGTGGGCTGGCCTGGGGACCTAACTGCCATTGATAATGTGCTTGGAGCCTAGAGTATACTTTTCCCACAGAAATAAACACATAACTGAGGATGTCTTAAAACAGATGTGTAGGGTACATAGGGGGAGCTATGGCCGAGCTCCACATGGATGCCAAGTGCTGATGGTTGGGGATTCAGCCCAGGGGCAGGTGGTGGGTGCTGAGTGACCAGAGAAGTCCCCAGGAAAGAGTTGGTCTCACAAGGAGGGTAGGGCTCAGAGTCTGTGTCTCTTGGGATGCTTGCATGGCTATCCTGTGGTGGGCTCTTAGCCAGGCCCTGGCATATGAGTGATGGAGTAGTTGTTTGGTGGAAAGAATGAATACTACAGACAGAGAAGGAAGCCACCCAGACTGAGGTTCGAGCAAGACAGGGAGAGATCTGGCTGGTGGGAAGAGAGACTAGAGCCTCATGATGGGGAATAAGACTGGAAAAGTGGACTGTCAAGAACCTCAAGTGTCTGGCAAGCCCTGGGAGTGGATTCTGTAGGCCGCGGAGAGACAGATGAAAGTGGTCCTTTTAATAACACCATGGGACATGGAACAGTGGATTGAGGGGAGAGGCTGAGCTACTTTGCCCAGACCACTTTCTTTTTGCTTACTTCCTTGTTATCTGTTAGAGTCAAGTGTGATGTGTTGGAAAGGAAGCCACTGATGCTCCTTGGTTGCATGGCCTTGGGCTCTGCCTCACGTGTTTGTAAACAGTGGTAATAATGTCCATTTTGCTGGGTGGAAGGGATCAGAAACAATGCAAGAAGCAGACTGCTGGTCCTCGGCACTAGCAGGAGCCTTGGCATCATCGCAAGCTGTTGAATACTAGGCATAGGACATTGGTCATATGCATGGAGAGGCCAGACTGGCAGGTGTGAGCAGGGGACCATGTGACATGGGTGCCAGGTGGTGGGGCCTGGGCTGGTGGGGTTCTCCTTCAGGGCCACTTGGTGCTGACTCTTGCCTGTCTTTCCCTTCTTTCGCTGGACTTGTGTGGAGACACCTGGGGATTGGTTGGTGTGTACAAAGAGGCTGAGGAGTTAAGTCTCTGTTTCTTCCGCCTTCCTTCTGAAAGTCAATCCTCTCTAGAGGGCAGAGACACACCTACCAGACCACATTAATCCCTAAGAGGGTTTCACCCCAGCTTTGTGGTTTTGTTCTGTGGGGGCTCTTCTGTGTGGTTGGTTTTGAAATTAAGTGCCTGTGAGAGAAACAGCTGTAAGGAGAACATATGTTCTTTCACACTGTGTAAACCATCCTAACTTCCCAGTGCTATATCTTGGACCCAGTTGGGGACAGAAGGAGTACCAATGTCTTACCCTCACCCTGTGGTGGGCTGTCTGTCCCTTCTGCTAGTCCCATCTTAACAGCATGCTCCTAAGTCTCTGGCTGTTTGTTGTAGTGACTGGAATTGTGACAAACCTTACACGTTTGTAGAGGGACTTAGGGTTGACCCAGTTGGTTCATGTCTCTCACTTCAGTGTGGTGTCAGGGTCTTGGGCTAATGTGGTGAGGTAAGCTGGTTAAATGATGTGACCCTAGAGAGGGATGAATCTGTGGACTGAGGTGGGGCGAGAAGGATATGTGGGTCGGAAGGTTAAGGTGCAGTGGCCGTCCTGAGCGTTTAAGCAGCTGAGTTGGCCTTATTTTTCTGAGGGGGGGGCGGCCAGTGCTACTTGCCTTGTCGCTTCCTGATGGCTGTAGCGGAGGGTAGGGGGATGTGTGGAGAGGGACTGGCTAGGTACCAGCTGCCTTCCTTCTCTCCAAGTAGCTCCAGTTTACATCCCCTTTGGCCACCCTACGCCACATGCCAGTCTACTGGCACTTTTTTACCAGCTATTAGCTTTGCAATCGTGCACTGGGGGGTTAATGACACTCAGACGGGCTTGAGGTTAGAATAGCCTTTTTACATCTTTTATTCCTCAAACTCACACTGAGGCCCCAGTTATATGTGCAGTTTTCAGCTCATTACAGCTTTCTGGAGGGGGGGGGGAAGGGGGTGTTGGTGGTGGAGTTCCATCTCCTCTAAACAATGCCCTCATTCCTCTAGCCCTTTGGCATCTTGTCTGTCCGCAGATCTTTTAGACCTTGTTGGCAAGTGCTTGCAAGGTCCAGGTTGAGAGCAATAAGCTGGGTTCAAATGTACACGTGACCTAGCCCAGAGCTATGCTAGGCTGGGAACCTCCATTGTTAGGCCAGCTAGGCAATGGTCCCCAGGGGTTCCCTTCCATCAAAGGCTGTCATCTTGCTGCATCTTGGGCAGATATTCTATGTGCCCATTGAGGAAATGGACCAGCGTCAGCATCCTAAGGGAATGACAGGAGTTTGACTATTCAACAGATGCTTCTTTTTCCCAGAATGGTTATTTCCTTGAAAACCTTTATGGGGTGGGTGAGGCATTTGGGCTGTAACGACAGATCAGACCAGTACCACCCTTCCTCCAGTGGTCGAGTCAAATAGTATTGATTTCGTTCAGATATGAAGTGCTGGCAGAGAAAGAAAGCACAGTGGTAAGAGAGTGTGCAACAATTCCTCACCCAATGCAGGGAGTTGAAGGAAGGCTTTTCTGACAGCCCAAGGGCCCTGTCTCAGAACAGTGTTTTCAAAGGTCTCAGAATGCGTGGATTTATAAAGTAAGGCAGTTAGAAATACAGCACATATTGAGTAAGACGACAGTAACTTGTTGATAATAGACTTGCTGGGTTGGTGAGTCATATACGATCTGGATGGCAGGTTTGAGAATTTCTGTTTATTCAAAGCAATGGTGCCCATAAACAGCATTTGAGGATATCTGCACCAAGAGCAAGAAAAGATGGTTTCTATTGGTATAGTCAGTGACTGGTTACTGCTGTCACCTGCCACCTCCATTCATGAACTGAAGAAAGCGTTAACACATTTACAAGCACAATGATGTTAACAAACATAAGGATGGATATTTTCTCCACCCAAAGTCATAGACTCCTGTGCCGGATATGGTGCACTCCATATATAATAACATCAAGTAAAAAGCAGAGGCAGGAAGTTTATGAGTTCCAAGCCAGACTGTGCCACCTAGTGAAACATTGCTCCAGAATACCAGGGGCTCAGTGACAGAGCTTACATAGAGATAGAACACATAAACAGAGCCCTGGGTTTGATCCTCTGGGTCACAAACAGGGTCAAATTCATAGATACACGTGCATAGAACAGTTAAAGGTTTGAAAGTAAAAGTTAAAAAAGTTTTTAGATTTATTTTCATTATGTGTAGGTGTTTTGCCTGCATATGTCTGAGCACCATGTGCAAACCCAGAAGAGGGAATTGGATCCCCTGTAACTCTAGTTACAGACAGATATGAGCTACTGTGTGGGTGCTCGGAACTGAACCCTGGTCCTCTGGAAGCGCAACGAGGCTCTTAACCATTGAGCCACCTTTCCAACTCCCAATTGGTGAGCTTTTTATGCCATAGCACTGTGTAAACCGTCCACCTGAAGGCCATCTGCTCCACTGGGGAGAGAGCTTTGTTTAGTCTTCAGGGTGCATGTTCTGCATTTGGGGAGGCTGCAAATGATCTGAATGTGAACGGGAAGAGAAACCCAGTTGTTCCTGGTAGCTAATTTGGTCCTAAGTTTGTTACTATGTAGCAGCGTCTTTTTTAAAAAAAAATTACTTTTGAGCTTCCCTCCTTATGTCCTCTTTTGACCTAGCTTTGTTACTTTAATTCATCCTTTGTTGAATTAAGTAAAACTTTGAAACATATGCTCAATATTGATTTGTGTAGGGATTGGGTTTTTAACAGTAGACTGATCCTTGAGCCCACTGTAAAAGCTGCTGAGTGACTTGATATACTAACTAATCTCAGTTGTAACTTGACACGTCTGGGAAGAGGGACCTTCAGCTGAAGAATTGCCTTCATCAGACTGGCCTGTGGGCTCATCTGCCGGGGCATTTTCTCAGTTGCTAATTGAGAAAGGCCCACTACAGCCCTCTGTGGGCAGTGCTGTCTTTACGCAGACAGGTCTGGACTGTCTAAGAAAGGTAGCTGAATGTGAGCCCAGGAGCAAACCAGGAAGCAGCATTGGTCTGGTTTCTGCTTGCTTTTAAGCTCCTGCCCTGCTTGAGTTCCTGCCCAGACTTCCCTCAGTGAGGAACTGTGAACTGAAAATGTAAGATGGAGTATAAACCCTTTCCTCCTCGAGTTGTTTCTGGTCAGTGTGTTCTCACAGCACAGAAGGCAAACCAGGCCAGCAGGCTGTATGAGTGGGTTGCTCAGAACGGAGGCTTAGACTGGAGATGTTAGTTTAGAAGTGCTCTTCAATAGCGAGAGAGCTCCTTTAGAAAGTGTGGATGGACACAGAAGGGGGACTGAGTGAGCCCAGAGCGACCTCAGTGTGTGTAGAGAGAGGGAGAGGAGAGTTTCCTCTCTCTAGCTAGAGAGTTAGAGGGGAGACCAGAGGGTCACAGGGGCCCAAGAGACTGATTACATTGAGAATCTGGCACCCATAGAGTCTGTGGGATAGGGGACATTGTTGAACCATTTCAGTGGCAGGGACCAGATTTCAGAGGGACGAGGCCTGGACAGGGGGAAGCAATGGGAAGTTCTGACTGGGGAAGGGAGTGACATGGGGGTCCAGAGAGAGTGGTTTTAGAAGATGTACCATTGGCAGCCGGCTGTAGCTAAAATCCACTTAGAGGGAATGTGCTCAATGTGCTAACTTATTTCCCCAGCAAAGGTTTGGTCAATAAACTTGAACTAGCTTTTTTTTTTTTTTTTTTTTTTTTTTTAAGAACATGTGCATAAAAATCTGCTATCTTGTCTAACCACACCCGTGGAGTGACTCTCTTTAAGAGTTAGGTCCAGCAATCTGCATTTACAGGAAGCATGTACTTAACAGTGATGGTACTGCTGTGCACAGCAGCACATGCCTTTAATCCTGGCTCTCAGGAGGCCTAGGCAACAGGCGGGCATATCTCTGTTGTGTGTCTAAGTCAGCCTGGTCTACACAGGGAGTCCCAGGCCAGCCAGGGCTGTATAGTGAGACCTTGTCTCAAAAAATGGGGAGGGGTGGGATATAGCTACAAAAAATTGTGTTGTTCTCGTCAGTTTCTTGTGGCTGTGACAAAACACCTGAGGTAACGAACTTGAGAGGAGGAAAGGTTTATTTTGGCTCCAGGTTTGTGTGGTTTGAGTCCATGATCTTTGGGCCCCGTTGCCTGGGCTTGTGGCGGCACACTCTGTCACACAGACAGCCTGTAGTAAAGGCTTGTAAACTTTGTGGTAGCTGTGCACCTGAGACAGGAAGTAGCCTGAGTCCTAGTATTCTCTGACTTTTTAATAAGACTGCAGTTGGGAACCACGATTTGTACACTTGGGCCTTTGGGGAGCATTCCAAATCCAAACTATAGCAGGGATCATTAATTTGTGTGACAGGCAGTCATTTGGCAGGCAGGGCTACTGCTCTCTGCTGACTGCTGCCGCCGCACGAGATCCTGCCACAGTCTTGAGCCGGATCACCTGTATCCTGCCGTGTCCCTTGGCCCAAGCCCGTGAAGTTTTCACCTCTCTGTGAAGGGCTTCCAGGGAATTGCATTCGTGCAGGTTAATGGATCAGGCTGTCGTGGCTCTTTTCAGTTTGTCTCACTCAGTGGCTGGAAGGGAAAAGTGAACTTTGCTGGCCTGGCGGCTCTTAGAGCTACAGGGGATGGGAGAGAGTGCCAGGGGGCTGTGGCAGCGTTCTTGTGGCCAGGTGTAGAGAAGAATACGGGATCTGTGTTCACACACTGGGCTGGCTCTGAATCTGCCCTCTTAGGCTTAGCCAGAGGCTAGTCTTTTAACTACTTTGAACCTCAGTTTTCCGGTCCCCAATATGGGGATGGCTCTACTTCCCATGACTGTGGTTTATAGCAAGAACACATACACATCTTTTTGGGGACAGGGAAGGTACTGGATGGAACCCATGTCTCCCGACACATGCTAGACCTAGACTGCTCTGTCACTGAGCTCTGAATCTTACCTGTGTCCTACACAAGCACTGCGCATATAACTGCTCCTCTGAATGCCTAGGCTTGCCAGCTGTCAGACAGTCTGATGCTTCTGATTCATGTCATTTGAGGAAGATGCAGGTGTCGCCCACTGGATTGACTTTTATGACTGCTTCTGAGTGGCGACCAGAAGACTGGAATCGTGGGATTAGGCTCATTGTTGGAGGACAGAATGTGTTAATGTGCTTGAAAGCATGGCTGTGTACTGTGGGTCAGGAGCACTTGAGTTGCTTTTTTCTTATCAATTAGCGAAGCTTTGAGGCATGATTGGGTTTCCAGAGTGGGAATTCACCTCCTCCTCCCCCTGCTCCTCCTCCCCCTTTCACTGCTTTTCACTGCTCTCTAATTCCACATTTCTACCAGTTCATCCTCGTTAGCAGGCCTGGAGCACCGGGCTGGCAGTCACCCAAAGCCCTCTTGGCCCTAGAAGTGGTTTTCCAAAACATTAAATGCCTCAGGGACTTACATCTTGGTTAAATGCACTGCAGTTGCAATATCAGGATAAGCAAACCTGTTTTTATAGGCTCCTGGATCAATTGTCCTGCCCCTGATTTGTCCCTGGTTGACAGACAGCCACATCTGTGTTGTGTGGAATACAGGGAAAAACCATGTTGTGCAGTCTTTAGTATAAGGAGTGTTTTCTTTTTTTTTTTTTTTTTTTGGTTTTTTCGAGACAGGGTTTCTCTGTGTAGCCCTGGCTGTCCTGGACTCACTTTGTAGACCAGGCTGGCCTCGAACTCGCAAAGATCCGCCTGCCTCTGCCTCCCAAGTGCTGGGATTAAAGGCGTGCGCCACCACTGCCCACTGCCTGGCTAAGGAGTGTTTTCTTTTTTTTTTTTTTTTTGGTTTTTTGAGACAGGGTTTCTCTGTGTATCTCTGGCTGTCCTGGACTCACTTTGTAGACCAGGCTGGCCTCGAACTCACAGAAATCCGCCTGCCTCTGCCTCCCGAGTGCTGGGATTAAAGGCTTGCGCCACCAAAGCCCGGCAGGAGTGTTTTCTTAAAGGAAACAAAACACAGGCTCAGAATTCTTCAGCAGAAATGCTGGGATCAGAAGTATTTTGGATTTCAGATTTATTTTGAGTATTGACATATATATAATGAGATCCTGGTGATGGGTTCCACATCTGAAGACCATTTCCCTTTCAAATACGTCTTGTACATGTGGCCTGAAGGTAATTTTATGGATTATCTTTTATCATACTTACCTGCATTTGAACTGGGATACATCACCTGAGGTCAGGTGTGGGATTGTCCACTTACCATGTTGACACTCAAAAGTTTTATGTTTGGACCCCACACGTCTGTGATCCCAGCCCTTGGGAAGGATGACCACCCTGGGTGCTGGGGTCCTTCAGACTTGGGTTCAAATCAGAGTTCACTTGCTCTGTTACTCTGAGCAAGTACTGTAGCTTTAATGCTGAATACTCAGCTGAAGGCCCATGTGGAGGTCAGAAGAAGCCGTTGGGTTCCCTGAAACTGGAGTTGAGGATGGTTATGAGCCACTATGTGGTTGCTAAGAATCAAAGCTTGGTTATCTGCAAGAACAGCAAGTGCTTCTAACCAGCAAGCCATCATCTCTCCAGCCCTCCTCCTACCCCAGTCTATTTCTTAATGTACACACCTAGCCCCAGGCGGTGGTGGCGCACACCTTTAATCCCAGCACTCAGGAGGCAGAGACAGGTGGATCTCTGTGAGTTCGAGGTCAGCCTGGTAAACACAGCTAGTTCCAGGACAGCCAGGGCTATCCAAAGAAACCCTGTCTCGATAAATAAACAATATATATATATATATATATAATATATATATATATATCCATCCAACGTGGCTCCTCTGGCTGCATGGATACTACACTACAGAGGGTGTGCTTGTGTTCTTGTTCCCTCCCCTCCCCTCACACATTCCCCCCTCAATTCAGGGACTTACAATGTTTAGTTGTATTTCAAAGCCTGCTGGATAGACAATGGCATCAGAAAGCTATGGTGTGTTCCCCAAACTTACTCTGGTTCGGCCTTCCTTCCTGGTTTAAGGGTAGTGCTCTGTCGTGTGGTTGGTGACAGACGTTTAGGATTCATCCTTTGAAGGAGCATAGCTTACTTATGTTTAAAAATTAGTGTAATTCTGCATAGGCCCTCATCAAACCCATTTTATAAGAATTTCCTAGGGGGCTGGAGAGATGGCTCAGCGGTTAAGAGCACTGGCTGCTCTTCCAGAGGTCATGAGTTCAATTCCCAGCAACCACATGGTGGCTCACAACCATCCATAATGAAATCTGGTGCCCTCTTCTGGCCTGCAGATATACCTGCAGACAGAACACTGTATACATAATAAATAAATCTTTAAAAAAAAAAAAAAAAGAATTTCCTAGGTATGTATTGCATGCAGGGTGTTTTTCTGTTTTGCCTTTCGTGGTGGCTGTGGATTGAACCCAGTTGTGCATGTGAGGCAAGTCCTCTGTCACAGAGCCACATCCCCAGTCCTGGTTTTTCAAATTCTGTATACCAATTTTGTAAAGAAAACAAACAACAATAAAAACCATAAAACTAGCTGGGCGTGGTGGCGCACCCCTTTAATCCCAGCACTTGGGAGGCAGAGGCAGGCGGATCACTGAGTTCGAGGCCAGCCTGGTCTACAAAGCGAGTCCAGGACAGCCAGAGCTGTTACACAGAGAAACCCTGTCTCGGAAAACCAAAAACCAAACCAAACCAAAACAAAAAAACCCCATAAAACTAAAACCGAAACTAACCAACTCCCCATAGACAAAATAAAACAAAACAGAAAACCCGTGGTCCCTGAAGTGGTGGAGCTGCCAGATGGAAGTGCAAGGAAGGGCAAGAGGGACAGGTGATAGCTGTGGGTAGGAGGAAAATTGCTGTGTGCCACCACATAAGCAGGTGGGGTCAGAAGGCCTGTGGGAAGTGATGGGTGGCATTTGGACCATCTCTTACAACCATCTCTAATTTTTTTCTGCTTTATTGAACAGGTTTGTTTGTTTGTTTTTGGGTGGGGGTTTGTTTTTGCAGTGCTGGGATTAAACCCAGGGGTCACTTTTTAAGTTCTTTACCACTGAGGTACATTCCCAGCCCCAGCCAGTGTTTTGTTGTTGTTTTTAGTTTGATTGGGGTATGTGTTAGAATGTGTATACTCACATGCATATGGGGGTATGAATGCATGTGTGTGGTGGCCTGAGGTTGGTGTTGAGCGTGTCTCTCAACAAATCTCTGCTTTCTGTATTGAGGCAGGGTCTCTCACCTGAACCCAGAGCTCACTGATTTGGCCTGTCTGTAGCCATCTTGGTCCTGGAATCAGATCTCTGCCTCTGGAGTGCTATACAGGGGCCCCCACGTCTGCCTGGCATTTACATGGGAGCTGGGGATCCGAACCCCTGTCTCCACACTTGCACAAGTGTTTTACCCTGCTCCCCAGTGCGGTCCTCTTGGTCCCAAATATTTTGTGTTGTTTTTCTCTCTCTCAAATGGAAATAGTGCCAGACTTACCGAATATCTGCACAAAGAACGAATACAAAGGATTCTCATACATCTGTTATTCAGGAGCCATGAATACATTTAACCACATTTAGTTACCCTCTTCTTCTACATGTACAAAGTGTGCATATGATGTTCCTTGCTCTCTAAGAGCTTCAGTCACGTGACAGAGCAGTGTTTCAGTCCTATTGAATTGCCTTTCCCAGAATTAACTAGTTCCTGTCATTAAGCAATGACTGTATTTCCTATGACACAGGAATATTATCTTCACCTCACACAATGCAATAATTAAAATCAGGAAAGAGAGCGGATGGCCCTTCGTGCCCCCCTGGGGAATGGGTCCAGGAACCCTACTGATATGAAAATCTACAAGCTCTCAGTTCCCTAAGACTAGCGTGGTGTTGTACACGTATGTAATCATCCCCACCACTGATTCCAGCTTGCTTATGAAGCTTGAACACTGCCGATGGTGTGTTAACAGTCAGGCTGTTGGGACTGTGACGAGACAGCCATTCTATAAGTCTGCACAGGTGAACTCTTAGGAGTTCTTTGGATCTGAAGTTGATGGAGTCTGCAGGCGTGTCAGCAGCAGGTTTGCAGGGCCAGCTCTGCATCAGGACCCCTGGTCTTAGAGACCAGTATGGCTTTCTTGGCTCTGCGGTGTCCTTGACAGGTTTTGAAAAGATTTTTGTTTGCTTGTTTGTTTTTTTTTTTTTTTTGGTTTTTCGAGACAGGGTTTCTCTGTGTATCCTTGGCTGTCCTGGACTCACTTTGTAGACCAGGCTGGCCTCGAACTCACAAAGATCCGCCTGCCTCTGCCTCCCAAGTGCTGGGATTAAAGGCGTGCGCCACCACTGCCCGGCTGCTTGTTTGTTTTTAAGTCTTAAAATAACTTTTAAAATTACGTTTATTTATTTGGTGTGTGGCTGTGTGTATGTGTGTGTGCCGTTTGTGTGTGTGTGTGTGTGTGTGTGTGTGTGTGTGTGTGTGTGTGTGTAGGTCAGAGGATAACTTCTGGGAGTTGATTGTTCCACCATGTGGGTTCTGAATACTGAACTTAGGTCACCAGGCTTGGCGGCAAGCTCCTTTACCCACTGTGCCTTCTCGCCAACCTTGTTTATTTCTTTTTGTTTTGACAGGATCGTGCTGTGTTCTCCAGGCTGGCTTCTAACCCTCAGTCCTCCTGCCTCAGCCTCCCAAGTGGTGGGTTTACAGATATGAGCCACCATACCCAAGCTACAGTTTGAGTTTTGGTGTTTCCGTTCAGACTTTCATAGCAGGAGGCCGCTGCCCCACTTTGTCCCATCACCAGTGGTGCTAAATATTGGTCCCTTGCTTCACTAAGGGACTTTGTCATGTTTTGCCACTGTAAAGGTGAATTTCTTGATTGGGAGACTCTTTGAGAGATATTTCCATAATGTAGTGGTATTTTTTTCTTTAAATATTGAAATCAAACATTCTTATTATGTTGAGTTATAAAATAGAGAAAGAAGCATGTATCTACCCAAGGGCAAATTTTACTTAGGTGTCTTTTTTTTTTTTCAATGCTTATAGCTGTGGTCATCATGCCATAAGTATTTCAATTTTTTTTTTTTAAACTTAACCTGTAGGCACAAGTTTTTGCATATTGTACCATCATTCCTCAGTGCCAGTGTGTGCAGCCATTCCCCTGCTGCGGGGCTTTTGGGATGTTTGCCCAGATTTGACTCTTGTTGACGGGGCTGTAAGAGTTCTATCTGTGCCAGAAGCTCTGCTCACACCCTCAGGACAGCTCCTCAGAAGTGGATCCACGAAGTCAAAGGGTACAGGCACTTTCAAGAGACAGACCCACTCACTACCTCATGCTAAGCAGCTTGCCAGAAAAATTGGATGTGTTAGGTTCCTGCCAGAGCTTTGACAGTTGGACTCCATGTATTTTAAGAGATTCGCTAATGGTGCCCCAGCCCTTTTCTCTCTTTTTCAGCTGTGGCCCACCAGCAAAGAGTTGTGTGTGATTAATTTCCTGTGTTCTGAGTTATGAGAGCAGGGCTACTTATTTCCAAAAATAAATCCCAGTGCCAGGGAGCACGTCACTTTTCTCAAGCAGCACAGCTCTCAGCGTTAAGCTGAGCTCCAACATCACATGTCTCAGGAAGATCCTTCAGGATGAGGGGCGACTTCAGATCACTTGTCAGGACTTGGGATATTTAACGTAGGGTCTTTAGGGGGGATGATGGGTCTTCAGCATGGGATGGCTATAGATGGCCTGGGAGGGGGAGGAGCTTAAACCTCCCGCGATGTGATTGGCATTGTTCAGGATGGCAAGGCAGGCCAGAGGATATGGACTTCCAGGAGGGTGGTCACGTGATGAGTTCCCATAGTGTTTTTCTGTCTCACCCACCTTGCTCCAAGCCTTGCAAAGGATGAGCTGTCCTTCACTCTCCAGCAGGGCCTCTCACTAGAAAAGGGCCAGATAGGAGAACTCCAGAGGTCCTAGCTGGTGGCTTCATGTGTAGGGACATGGCCCAATCGGAAACTCTCAGTGAATGCCCCAGTGGCTGGGAGACATCCAGAAATGTGGATCCCTCCACAGTCCCCCTCCCTCCTTCCTCTTAAACACTCCATCTGAAGTGGGATACAAGATTTGGTATTTCAAGTTCCTCCCAGAGCAGGTGTTTGGTATTTTCTTGCTGAAGCTGCTGTTTAATTAGGTGCTCAGATCTATTTGTGTGTATACCAGAAGGCCTAGACTGACAGTGCCTCAAGAGGACCCATACATGTTGAAGCCTGGAGAGGGGTAGCCTCTGTCGTGTGGGGAACTGAATGCCTTCTAGAATATTAACTACGAATCGTTAGCAAGTCTGCCCTTCTCATCTCAGCATGGCTGCCTGACTTCCTGCCATCATACGTAACTCCAGCTGGTAGGAAGGAGATTCCTGTCAAGCTGGCACAGCGGAGCATACGTTCAAGGCTGACCAGAACCTAGTTTATGGTCTATACAGAGAGTTCCAGCACTACCAGGGCTACACTGAGAGACCCAGTCTCAAAACAAATGACTCCTAGTAGGAATCTACTGAGGACTGTCATTTCTTTTTCTTTTTTTGGTATTTTCAAGACAGGGATTTTCTCTCTGGTTAGTTCTGGCTGTTCTGGACTCACTTTGTAGACCAGGCTGGTCTCAAACTCACAGAGATCCACCTGTCTCTGCTTCCTGAGTGCTGGGATTAACGGTGTGTAGCACCACGCCCGGCCTTGTCTTTTTTTTTTTTTAATGAAAATTTTAAGAGATTTTTTTTTCCTGTGTATTGTTATGTCTATGTTAGGGTGTCTGATCCCCTTGAACTGGAGTTACAGACAGTTGTGACCTGCCATGTGGGTGCTGGGAATTGAACTTGGTTCCTCTGGAAGAACAGTCAGTGTTCTTAACCATGGAGCCATTTCTTCAACCCCAAGGACTGTCTTCAACAGCTACCACATAATGCTTATACTTACAATCCGTGGGCTGGAGTTTGGCCAAATTGTCACCCTTGGTACAAGGGAGTCTTTAAGGCAAGGCTTTCATTGCAAAGGCCACAAACCCAAGGAAACCAACTGCTTCTTCTGGGTAGTCAGAAGATTAGGTGTGTCTAACACCACCGTTGGGAAGGACTTCAGAAATGGCCTTTAGCCCTTCCGTTTCCAGAGAAGGACACAGACTGAGGAGAGGTGACCTACTTACCGCGACCAGTCAGCCGGTGACAGCTCTTGGTTGTGACTCTGCTGCCCCTCCCAGGTGTGGGTGCTGGGTTCTCAGCCAGCCTGTTCTCCAGCATCCAGTTCATGGTCGGCTTCACCCCTCAGTCCCTTTACCACTGGTTTCTCCAGCATCTAGACTTCCGGATTCTGACATTTCAAAGCTATTTTGAGCAAAATGTGGGTTAAACTAAATTAAACTGGTTTCTTCACAGCTCTCAACACAAGAACGGAGCCTTTACTCAGGTGACAGAGGGAAAGACTGAAGCCCCACCTCCGCCCTTTCTAAATGTTAAATTTCTGTTCCCCAAATCGCCCTTCTTCTTTCTGCAGGCTGCTTTTACATAATTGACCAGCTCTGGCTCTGGGACTCGCTGAGGATGGTGAATCTGGGATGACAGCCACTGCCAGTGACCGGGAACGAGGAGGGTGCTGGCACATGCTCCACAGATAGCAGTTTTTTTTAGGTGGAGGGTGTAACGTGACAAGGGCTGTTGTTCCTGGTTATTTTCTAGGTGTATGAAATGGTGGCACTGGAGGATGGCTCAGTGGGGAGAAAGATGGGTCAAGAGATGACACTCAGCAGTGTGTGCTGTCAGCAGGTGGGGAGTGGGCACTAGGCTGGGTGAAGTGGAAAGGGAGGCCCTGCTGGGAACAAATCAGGGGTTACTGCCTCGTGTAGAAGAAGGTCTGTACCCTTAGACTTGTAGGAAGCAGGGTATCAGTGTAAACTCCTGCTTGTCCTTCCTGCCCATGTGTTCTGTTGTTAGGACGTGGCTCGTGAGTGGAAAGCCACCTACTGCTCTGGGCGAGTGTCATGAACAATTTGAAGCCCTGGCCCTACTGCTTTGTCTGGTACATGTGCTTGGTCATCTAACCTCGGGCCCTCTTGTGTCTTCTGTAGAAGGACACAAGTACCCACCTGCTGGGTTGTCCTAGCAGTAAACGAGTCACTGAGCACAGGAACCTGGCAGGGTTCTGACTGTGCTGTGTGACCTCTCCAGCAGGTCGCCGTGCAGCTGGCTAAAGAGACCAGGTTTTCTGGTGCTGAATGTGCGTACGTGTGCATGCCTTCCTGCCTGGACCTGTGGCTCTCTCTGCCTGACTGCAGGCGAGGCCTCTGGGAGGAAGAGGTGGTCCCCAGTTGCTGTTGTCTTTGCTTACTAAGAGTACTCAGAAGCAATTAGCAGTTCTTATGCGCTTCCGTCTGCCAAGTATTGCATTAGGTTCATGTCCTCCTCTTCCCTCATTTAATAATGAGCTAAGCCACCAGGTGAGCATGGACATTATCCTCTGTCCTTCTGGGTCAAGAGATGACACTCAGCAGTCTTGTAACAAGCCTGGGGTCTTGTAAATGGTGGCAGCTGGATCCGTGCCATGTCTGTCTGACTTCAGAGTTACTGCTCTCTCCAGGGTCTAAAAGATGGCAAAGGGAGGGAGATGGAGGGGAAGCCCAGACATGGATGGACCGGATGGACCGTGTCGTGGGAGGTAAGCAGCCAAGTAGGTTAGCGTTCAGAGACATAGAAAAGGAATTTGGTCTCCTGCACCTTGCCCGGCTGTGCTGGGATGAGGTTTCACAGGGCCCTGAAGAAAGCCTGGTATTTTGCTGAAGGGGATCGGAGGTGGTGGGAGGGGACTGGTGTTTGGAGCAGGGTGGTTCCCAATGGGGTAGGGTGATGCTTTTCTGGTACCAGAAGAATCTGGTGTTGGGTTGGGGGGGGGGGGGGGGGGGAGATCACCTTTGTAGTAGAAAAGGGGAATGCTGATCTCCACCAGATTGAACCAGGGAAGTATTTTATGGATCCCAGCCCAATAGGGGCAGGGCAGCCATAGTGCATGGGGACAGTCAGAGGAGTGGGTGAGAGTGTGAGCAAAGGCCATCTTTTTTCTCCTCTTGCTCTAGAGTTCTTGACTGCCAGCGTGAAGGCCAGCCAAGCACAGGAACTATACCGGGGCTGGCTGGGAAGCACCTGGCTTTGGGAGCGTTCCAGTACGGCCTTTTCCTCTCCGGGGCACAGCTGAGGAGCAGATAAACCGCACCATTAACACTCCTGTTGTGGGTGTAGTTATTGTCAGGCAGGTTTGTGGGTTGTGACTTTGGGAGTGGAGTCTGCTGGTGGCTCTAGGCAAGGCCATCCAGGCTCATTGCAGCTTCATGTCCAGGAAAGATAGGAGCTTGCTGGAAAGGTTAACAGAGGGGGCAGAGGAGAACACGGATGTTGGGTGGCTGGAGGAAAGGGGGCCTTATGGGTAGGAGGAGGATTTCCCTCATGGCTGCTTCTGCTTCTGAGGGTGAGGCCAAAACAGGCCTTCTGTCCCTTTCTTTAGAAGTCTTTGTGCCACATCTGCCTGTGTTCTCTCTGGTTCGGCCATTCTGGTTGGGTTTCCTCTCTCTGTCAGGCCTTCAAATCCTGCCTCTTGGCAAATCTTGGGTCTTCTGTGCCCACAGACACTTGGAGGCTCCCTGTCTTCTGTGGGAACCCTCTAACCAACAATACCTGTTTGCTGCATCTTTTATTACCCAGCTCTTGCACTGGGTGTAATTGCTCGGTACCCTGGCTTGCGCTCCTTCCTTCCCCCTAAAATGTTCCCAAATGTTCCCGGAGACTGTCACAGCCTTTGACCTTTCCCAGCCTCTTCCCACTCGGCCTGATTTGTCTGTCTGTCTGTCTCACTCCTGGGCTGCTTTTAACACCATCCTTCTTCCTTGTCCCTTCTCTGGCTCCAGATCGTGGAGACTTCAGTTGCCTCATGGCCCATCCTCTATCTTGGAGGACATGTGTTGTTCATGGGTGCTGTTTCACATGTCTGTTGGCTACAGTCCCAGAAATCCTAGCCCACTGCCATCTTCTTCAGTCCAAGAAAAAAGCTGCCTCCACCGCAGGTTCGTCTCCCATGTTTGGCCGCAGTTCCATCCTTGGAGCCATTTTGAACTTTCTTTTCTTCTGTCCTCACCTCCTGTGAATGGTCAGTAGAGATGGCCAGATGAACCTTTTTCTCTTACCTGGTCAGTCATCGGACTGGTTCCCCTACTCCTGCTGCCAGTTCTGAAGTTCTGGGAAGATGACGCTGTTGTCCATCCTGACCCTCCCTTGAGAACCACTGTCAAGTTCTAGGCTGGAAACCAGCCACCTATCTTCCTCATCAGCCCCAATCTGGACGCTCATTGTACTTCCGTCTCCCTGGATTTCACGGCCCTTTCCGTAACCCTTTGTGACATGTTTTCTGAGGGGTGATATCTGTAAGCTGGGTGTAATTTGTCATGTTTATTAAGCACTCCTGAGAATAGTCAGGGCACCTTGCCCTCCAAAGCTCTTAATCTTAGAGACCCAGTGAGGCTTGCAAAGACAGACCCTTCACAGAGACATCTTTCAGGCCTGCTGTAAGGAAGGGCCAGGGCCAGGGTCAGCCCTGCCTTCTCCTTGTGTGGTGGATTTCAGGCAAAGTCAATATGCTTAGGGTATTTCTAGAGAAGCTTAACTCTCTACTGTGTCTGTAAACATTGGGCCAGAGGCTTTAGTGGCTGGCTGGAAGGTGACATGTTTAATCTCAGCTGTTCCTTGGTTGGATGACCTAAGGGACTGTCTGGATTTATATAAAGGAAGCCAGGGTATATGGGAGATTGGGATTCCTATGGTTTCAATGGTGGACACTGTGTCAGTGGGGCGTGTTGAACAGCTCTGGCAAGGAAAGAAAAGTCCTGACTCCTCCTGGGAGGTTTCACTCTGGGGAGAAGGAACCCCAGTTCTAGTGGAGGAGTCCATTGCAAATCACTCGGGTATGGTAATTTCTTTCTTCCCCTTGTTGAGCTGGCTAGTGGGTGTTAGAGGTTATGTTATCTGATGTTCTTAGAATGCTTTACGACCTTGTAAGGCATATTCGAGAAGTTATCCCATCTGTCATACCAGTGCCACCAGGGAGCCATTACCACCCCCCTGGTACAAGTGAGTCACTGAGCCTCTGGAAGGTTGAATGCTCTTGCCGGGAAGCTTAACTTTTGAGAGGTGAAGCCTACGCATAGCTCAAGACATTGGGCTACAAAGAGGAGATTGCCTGACTGGAGTGGGGACCCTTGGAAATGTAGATTACTTGTTGGCACGTTTCTGGAAGGAACTCAGACTTTTCTCAACATGGAAGAGCATGTGATCTCCAGTTGCCTGTGATCATGGCCTTGCTCCATGACCTCTGTCCCTGTAGGAGCTAGTAGCTTTGTAACCTGTTGTCCTAGTTAGGGTTTCCATGGCTGTGGAGAGACACCATGATCACAGCAACTCTTATAAAGGAAAACATTTAATTGGGGTCTGGCTTGCAGTTCAGAGGTTCAATCCATTATTTTCATGGTGGGAAGCATGGTGGCACGCAGGCAGGCATGGTGCTGGGGAGGTACTGAGAGTTCTACATCTAGCAGGCAGCAGGAAGACACTGGGCCTGGCTTGAGCTTCTGACACCTCAAAGCCAGTGGCACACTTACTCCAGCAAGGCCACACCTACTCCAAAAAGCCACATCCCCTAATCCATGCCAAGTAGTGCCATTCCCTAATGACCAAGCATTCAAATATATGAGCCTACGGGGGCCATCCATATTCAAACCCCCACATCTATTAACAGGGTCCTGGGCCCACTCCTCAGCGCATCAACATGGAAACTTCTTGCCTCTCTCTGGTGCTGGGATCCTTGTTGCCTAGGTTCTGTGATGCTCATTCTTTGTTTATTTTCTTGCCTTGGAAGAGCGTGGGTTCCCATGACTCTGAGAAAGAGTGTGTTGGTGGTACACTCCGCCCATGTGAGATGTCTTCAGCTGGTGTGAAGAACTCCTCCTGGCTGTCAGGCAGTGTGGCTGGGTGAACAGTGATGCGCTTCTGAGAACTCTTAAGGCAATGCTGTCCGGCTAAACAGTGAGAAAGCTTTCGGCCCTGGTGTGTCATGGGCGGAGCTGCTTCCAGGCCATTCTTCTTCCTGTCTGCAGAGACACCTGCCATGTCCAGTTCCCAAGAACTTGGGGACACTTGTCTTGGTTTTTTTTTTGTTGTTGTTGTTCTTTGTTTGTTTGCTGTTTTTCAAGACAAGGTTTCTCGGTGTAGCCCTGGCCATCCTGGAACTCTCTCTATAGACCAGGCTGTCCTTGAACTCAGAGATTCACCTGCCCCTGCCTCCCCTAGTGCTGGGACTAAAGTCGTGCGCAACGACCGCTGCCAGCCACTTGGCCTGTTTTCTATTGGCCTGACCTCTGTAGTTGTTTTGCTGTGTGAGAAAAGCTTAGCCTCGCACCTGTCCATCGCATCCTGGATGGGAGAGAGGATGCTTCCCTGTGGGTTCTGTGCATCGGTGCTTCTAGTTGGGATGGAGTTTTCAGACTGTCATGGGTGACTCTTGCAAACAGACATTGGTCTCAGAGTTCCCGTTGGTGGGTAACAGTCCATTATGTATGTATAAAGTCCAGATAGCCCCACCAGAGTACATGGAGGGTGTGGGAGAGCTGGGGACTTGGAGTGGGCCAAGAGGGCTTCTGGAAGTAAAGATGTAGGTGTGGTGCTCTGGGAGGAGTTGCTTGGCTCCATCCTCCCACAAGAACATGTGGTTTTGTAAGACAGGCCTTGTCAACAGTCAGCCATGGACAGGGTAACAAGGTGTCGCTGGCATTTTCTACTCTGTGGGTTCTTCTTTCTTCCACCCCTCTCCAAACCATTTTCCACCCTGTCAGCTCCCAACACTAGATGTGAGAGAAAAAAGGGTAGAGAGGAAAGGAAAGAGATCCCCGAATAAAGTCAGGTCGGAAAGGGGGCACCGTTACCATTAGACTACTTCCTGCCGATTAGGGCATCAAGTTCCTTGGGGCAAGTTTGATCTTCACCATCAGGACATCTAATTTCTTCTTGTTTCTTCTTTGTGCATGACTACTTAACAAACTGTAATCAACAGCAAACAACAACCCACCACATCTCTTGAGCCCTAGCATTTATAAACCCTCTGTAAAGTCCCCAGAATTCCAAACATCACACAATCAAAGAAACAGGCAAAATCATGCCTCTGCTAGAGCACGAGGCAAATCATAGTCAGCTGCTGGGATTAAAACAAAAGCATATTCTTATAATACTTGTATGTTTTTTAAAGAAACCAAAATTCCAAAATTGTCACTACAGTAAGCAGGCCCTACCATTTACTGCTGAACTCCTGGCTACTGATATATTCCAGGATATGAGAGCATCAGAGTCTTGAATTTTTTACCCACTGCTGAGCCAACAAAGATCCAAGGGAAAGCTTTAAACCCATGGTCACAAAGATGTTCCGGTCAAATTTAGTGGGTCAGGAAATCAAACAAACAGATGAGAGAGATTTGTGGGGAGGAAGGGATGGGCAGGGAGGGATGGTAAGGTTATGTATGGGAGGCAATGGGGGTGAGAGAGGTCAATATGCACACACGTACAAGTGTGAAATTATCTAAGAAAGAATATGAATAAAAATGTTGTAAATTCCAAATTAAAAAAAAAAAAACGCTTGTTTTGAACGGATGATCTGTGGGCACCACGAACATGCCAGAAGCTACTATCTATACTCATAGGCGTTGGCTACTTGGTCTCTAGGTGGTCCTGCCGGCTTGGCTGTCCTCCTCAAAGGTCTCTTCACTCATTGAGAGGATCTCCGACCCTAAGGACTTGAAGAAACTTCTCAGGACCCGCAATAATGTGCTGGTGCTTTACTCGGAATCTGGTGAGTGGCCCCTCCAGATCTATCAGAGTGAGGTGGGGTGGGGAGTGGAGTGAGAGGACTAGCGGGCCATTAGCATTCTTCCTCTTCCTTGGAGGGCACATATTTGGTTACTTTTGCAACCTGCCATTCTTGTGAGCATCCTCCAAGTAGAATGCCTCGGAAGCCCTACCTAGCCGGACAGAGAGGAGCATGTGGGTGCTGGATGGACCCTGCCAGCCACAGGCCCAGCCCTGCCAGGGCAGGCTTCATGGGAGCTGCAGGCTGGCCTGTTGCCAGCTCAACTAGTCCCAGGCCTGTGGATATTTACCTGAGCCAGTGGTCCTGGCCTTGCCTGATCCCTGGTTGTCCTTCTGTGGGGTGAGGTGCAAGACTGACTTTGGAGTGGACTCTCAGGCCCAGCAACCTCTCTGGACTGGAGCAGCCACCTGCAGCTCCTCTGACCTTGGGCTGGTTAAGGGTACAATGGACAGTTTGCTTAGCTCTTGGCAGTGACTTTGGGTAAGGGAAAGTGGCAGGCTGTCAATGTAGTTCCAGCAGAGTTAAGTGTTTTCGCTGCTCCTGAGGATGCCAAGTTTTCTATGTCTTGGAGAAGCAGCAGCCAGTGGCTGGGCCCATTCTGGGCACAGATTTCCTTGGCAGCTCTTCCTCTATACTCATTGGCACTCTGGGCTGATGGATGATTTGGCCTTGTGTCCCTCTAGAAGGCTGTGCCCTTTGAGTATTCACGACATATGAGTGCTCTTGCCACTTGCTGGTTCTGAGGGTCTGGATGCACTTTCACCGAGGTTCCTGTTGGGAACCCAGTAGATGAGCCTACCTACTGTTTTTCTGTGAGTAGGGAAACTGAGGCAAAGGGAAGCTCTGTTTCACTTGCGGTATGGGGCTTGAAGTAACCCCCTTGTAAACTCCTGTGTCTGGGCTGGTTGCTAGTGAGAAACTCTTTGGGGTAACCCTGTTGTAAATTGCTGGGTCCAGGTGGTTCTTCTCTGGGTCAGGTCCCGTGACTAGGGCCGTTCATGAGACTGTCTCATTTGCCCCTTGCCACAAGGGAAGCAGTGCAGACTGTCAGGTAGTATCCCTTTTACAAACGAGGTCACTGGAGTTGGGAGGACATGACACTAGAGGCCGGCCACGCTTGATGGCAGAGCCAGTCCCATATGTCATCTCTGCATCTCACTTCTTGGATGGACTATAGGAAAAAGTGGCTTACCTCTGCAATGTCGTGGCTTTGGAAGCAGCACGAGTCTGAGACGGAAGTCTTACGGAGTTGGCGAGGGGGAAGTTGGGGTCAGTGATGGATCTGGGGGTCACTAACCCATCGCTTTGCTCTTCTTGGCCCCACCTGTGTTCAATTCATTGGAAGCACAGCTCCTGTCTGCCTGTGTGCTGGGGGCAGGGCCTGGGCAGTGACTTCACCTCCTGCATCTTGCCTTTGCTTACTGAGCTCCAGTGGGTTTTCATTCCCTCCCTCCCATCCTTCCAGGCAGCCTTTTCCGTCCCCTTGGTGGGGTGCTTTATATTGTCTTTTATCTACACCACCCTCCCCCCACTCCGATGGTGTGCACAGAGGAACAAAGGTCTCCCTGCTTCTGCGGTTTGCTGCCTCCTGCTGCCCTGGCTGGGGGTTCCTGGGAACCCCAGGAAACCTCTTCTGAACAACTCTGAGCATGTTTCTTAAGCGATACTTATTGTTCGCATCTGTGAACGGCTCAGCAGGCCTTGAATTTACATGCAGCTCCCATTTCCACCCCAGAAGAGCAGCTCCTCAGAGCCACATACTTCAGATACCATTTCTGCTTGGCTTTAGGGTATATCATGGGGTTTGGGGCAGGAGGAGGCAGCAGATTGCATTTCACCAGGATGTGCCCAGTGGGCCCTTTGAGTGAGTTCCCTGGATCGTAAGGAGGAGATGACTAGGAGTCTGCCAGGTGCAGGTATCGAACACCAGCTGTAAGTACTCTGTAGTAGACCATTTTAGACTGGAAGGGTTGAAATCCTGATCCAGAAGCTTGTCCACAGGACCCTGCTGTCCAACAGTAGTTACCCAGAAGCTCTGTCCAAACACCCAGAATTTGACACCCAGACCAAAGAAGGACTCTCCTGTGTTCTTCCCACCCTGCCCATGATCCAGAGGCCTTGGACACAAATGTGTCATTTTCATTCTTTCACAGAGGTGGCAGCTGAAAGTCATCTCAAGCTACTGTCCACTGTGGCCCAGGCAGTGAAAGGACAAGGCACCATCTGCTGGGTGGACTGTGGGTATGTACTGGGGACCCAGGGCATCCTGGCAGGGGCCAGGGGCATGCTTGGGGCCACTGGTGGCTGGGCCAGGAGAGTATGATGAAGAGATCCCTGAGGTAACATGGGGGTCACTTCTGCCTTGCAGAGAGAAGGTTTGGCTTTGCACCCCTGTCTTCCCAGTCCTTGGCACCCTTTTTTTCTCACTTTTCTGGAGTCTCTTGTGCCCTGTGTATTACTTTATCTTCACAGAGGGTGGTAGGGCAGAAGGAGTCTTCCCTATCGGAAGAGGGGAGCCTTGATTCCAGACACAGGTAATTTTTCAGGGCCACCCAGTTGGCTTGTGGTAGGTCTGTAGCAATAGCCCTGAGCTAGGAGCTTCACCTCCAGTCCAGGCCCTTCTCACTCCTACGGCGCAAGCAGTGTAGTTAGCTGGCCACCAGACTAGACCGCCTGTGCAGGTTAAGTGAATTTGTGAGCTCTTGGAAGTAGAGTGTTGGTACACACTGATTTTTTTTTTTTTTTTTAAAGCTGCAGAGGAGAGAGGTTATAGCACAGGAGTGTCACACGTTGAGGCATGTGCATGTTTGTATGGATGCGTGTGCCTAGCCTTTGGGTCTCCAGATTCATGCCAACACTGGCTGAGCAGAAAGGACTGCTCACTGGGTGGCTACTGAGGTCTTAGCCATCGGCACTCCTCTCTTTCAGGTGTCTCTGTCACCCCCAATTTACCAGCAGTGCTCCATGTAACTAGGCAAATGACAAAATCTATCAGAGGAGACGGGACACTTTGGAATTTCCGCTTTGGAATTTCCACATCTGCAGATGAGAACAGTTTTGCTGAGCCAAGGGAGCCTTATTGCAGGGCATTCTTAAGAGGCTTACAGGTTCCAGGAGAGAGCAGAAGAGCTTTGATGTCCTGGCCTTTCTCCCCAGGTCCCTCCATTAGCTTTCACCAAGCACTTACTGTGTGCTTTGAGGATTCACATATGAATAATCGTGTCTTCTAAGAGCTCTGAGGAAGAGACAGCCATACAAACCAGGGCTATGGTGCCAAGTGAGGAGGGCTGTAAACAGGCTCCACGTCCACGAGGCTGTCAGTACACACGGCCTGGAAAGGTCAAGAAAACCTTTGCAGAGGCAGTGAAGTTGTAGGAGGGGGACAAAGACCTGAGATGGCTGTTGCACTCTTAGTGCCCTGGCAGGGAAAGCCAGGCAGCATGGATCCCAAGCACTGCCGGGGGGGGGGGGGGGGGGGCGGGGGGATGAACGTCCTGCTTCCAGAGGGCCTGTGGAACCTCCAGAGCAGGATACCTGAGCTAGCAGGGCCAGGGGTCAGTGGGTAAAGGGAGATGAGCTTAAAGATTAGGACAAAATTGCAGTCTTAGTGTCTGGGGTTAATGCCAACGGGAGAATCCTGTGAATTTAATATGCTAGCATTAAACTCTAGGCAGAGTTAAGTTAGGGTTTAGAAAGGGCACCTTGTTCAAGAGTGCCCATTAGCTGCCTCTGTGTTTATCAGATTTATCCTTGTAAGGGGAAGTGCAACCTCAGATGTTACAGTAGGTCGATTATGGCAAAGCCCGGATATCTGCCTCTGGGTTTGGGATTAGAGGCAAAGTACTGGCCACTGACTCTTCCCATAGCAGCCCAAGAGATAGTTGGGTTCTGATCCTTGTAAGCCACCCTGAGTGGTAGGTCTCAGGGACCACCATTAGACAAGTTGGACCCAAGGGGTGAGCTGGCTTCCTATTCTTCAGAACGTAACCCTGTGAATCCTCAAGGCACCCCATGGGGGCCTAGAAGTCAGCTTTGTCTCCCACACAACCTGTCTGTGTCCTTGAGTTTGGGAATGAGACGCTCCCGTTACTGGCAGCAGTGTTTCTGGATGGCTTCCTGGTGCTGTCTGCTGAAAGGGGGGGGGAAGCAACCTGAAGCCAGAGTTACTCCTTTCACCCACCATATGAGGCTGGAGGCAGTCAGCTAGCCAGCCACCCCACAGTAGGTTTTGCCGAGATCCCCATCTGTCTCTCTAGCAAGACTTGGCTCTGGGGAAGGAGCTCCCCTGAGGAGTGTTTTGGTTGTGGAGGTCAGCCCCAGCCCATAGCATGCTTTGCTCTGTTCTTCGGAAGTGTGAGGTGAGCTCCACATGGGGAGTCTGAGGCAGAAGGAGTGTGAAATAGAGGCCAGCCATGGAGTGTGGTGGATTATGTAGGACCACGGGACAGGGGACCTGGCTTTGAGTTCAACTGTGGAACCTTTGCAGATCACCCCCTCTTTCTGGACCACAGTGTAATCATCTGTGAAATGTTCAATAGGACCTTCCAAATTGCTCTCATCCCAAAATTATCTGGTTCAGAGAATGCCCAAAGCTGCCATCTTGGTGTGCTTATCTGTCTGGTGAATGCGTGCCTTCCAGTGCCAGAGTCTGGTTGGTGGGGTTCCCTCCCATTCAGGGTCTCCTCTCCTCTGGACATTCTGAGGTAGGTGCTGTCCTCTGTCCCCTCCTTTCTCTTCCTTTGGAATTTACTCCCAGACAACAGTTGAGTCCCTGCTACACCCATTCTTTGGGCCCTTTTCTCCTTTCTTCTCCCAAAGTTATTTGACTTCTCTTCGGTTTTCTGGCTCTTTCCTTGCCGTGTCCACATGCACACCTGCTGGTACTCATGTGTCCCTCTGTTGACTTCTTCCTGGTCCCTGGTCATCACTTGAGCACGGTGGATTCTTTCTGTCGACATGTCAGTTCTCTCCACTCCCTCCCCCTCTCAGATCCTCCCTCCACAGCTGCTTAGTGGGCCGGGGGTGGCTGTGCACTGGGTCACAGATGAGGACGTTGGCAGCTCCCTGGTACCCTGGGGCCTGGGGTGGCACTGGGATGTGACCTTGTGTGGAACTGCCCTCTAGGAGGTTGAACTGGAGCCAGCAACAGACACTAGTTCTGGTACACTAGTTCTGTGGGCTCTCCCCTCAGCTGCTGGCTGCTTGCTTTTCCTGGAGTGTACGGCCACTGACTAACCGTATTCCCTTTCTTCCCCTGTCCCATCTGCTTGGTTTCCTTGAAGTAGTAATGGCCCCCCCAGACTCAAGATTGCAGGCCTGCCAGGGCAGGTGGGATGTATTTTGAAGCCCATGTTTTCTTCTAAGAATTATTTAAATTTCCTTTCTTGCCTAAGCAGGGCAAATGTTACTTCCCGCGGGAGAAAATAGACTCCCGTAAGAAGTGCCATGCTTGTTTTTTGTGGCTTCAGTTATCTTCTGGCATATGGCGTGATGTCGAGGAATAAGTTCCAGCTGAGGAACAAAACCTTAGACTAGTGGCTCTCAACTCTCCTGATGCTGCGACCCTTTAACACAGTTCCTCATGTTGTGATGACCACCCCCCCCCAACCATAAAGTTATTTCTGTTGTTATTTCATAACTGTAAGTTTGCTACCATTACAAATCATAATATAAACCTGATGTGCAGGATATCGGATACATGGCCCACAAAGTGGGAACTGCTGCCTTAGACACTGGTCTGGACAGGTATGTGGAGAGGGGGCCTTGTAGTACCTGGGAGGAGAATCCACACTCCTCTCACTCTTGGTTCTTAGTGAGCATCTCATAGTACCTCATTGCTTAACTTCTAGAGGTAGGCACCAAGGAGACCGGCCAATCAGGGATTGTTGTTGTAGTATCCTTCGAGGGAGGGTTCTCTGCCATACCCAGGTCTTTCCAGGCTTAAGGTTCAGCTGCTCTGAGACTGCTCTCCAGCTGCCCCTCACTGTCCTTGCTTGGCACCTAGCAGTCACCCTCATATTCTGCCTTCTGCAGCTCAGGTTTCATTGAACATCCTACCTGCTGTTGGTGGTACCAGTGCGCTTGTTGGCCGAGAACCCATCTCCCAGGACAGGTTCAGGCCAATAACTCCTACTTCTTAGCCTCCTACACCTTCTGTCTTTCTTCTTACTCTCGCCCTACCTGCTACTCCTGGGTCTGACTCCTCAGTTGAAGCCATCCAATCAACAACAGTACCCCCTACCTGCAGCAGCCACCCTGGACTAGCAACTCCTCCCCTACTGGTACGTACGTGTCTTGGAGTGTGGGATATGGGTGAGGGACAGGGTGTGCTTAGACCTCTGTGATCTTTGCCTCCTCGTTCTTTGTAGGGAAGGCGGAGAGCCAAATGTAGTAGAGGGGGGTGGTGTGTGGCCTTGACGCCTCCCTGCAGACTGGTTGTTGGTTCCTGCCAACCAGAGGAGAGCCTGGCTCTCTGAGACGTCTGGCAAAGCAGCTCATTTCTCTGCCTTTGTCTCCTTTTCCTCTAGAGCCTCAGTCACGAGCTGCTGGAGGGAGGCAGGCAGCGGATCAATTAATTGTTCTTAATCTCTCGACTCAGATCCTTTTAAGTCCTGAGCAGGGGTAATTTTCTTCCCTTCCTGAACTCTTAAGACTTTTTACTGTCTGAGCTGCACAATTAGTACGCCCTCACGTGCAAACTTAGGCACTCATAAGAGGCAGGCCAAGGGAGCCCCCTCAGGATTTGTCACCTCGCAGGATTCCTGGTGGCCAGGAAGCCAGAAGTTCAGGGCCTTGTCCCAGCAGCTCCAAGATAGCATCTTTCACTCATCTCTCATTCCATGAAGTCGCCTGTCCATCTGGGTTATCGCTTGAGTGCCACCGTGTGCCAGCTGCTCTGACCCTAAGGAGCAGCTGTGAGTAAAGGCAAGGCCTTGCCCTTCTGATGGGGACCAGGCAGAGACAAGGGGTCAGATGTTATTAGTGCAGTGGAGAGAGGCAGCGGGAAAAGGGAAGCTGGGAGTGCTATGACAGGAAGGAGGCCACCCTTCGTCCCATCCCTCTGACAGAGTATGTAGGGGGTGGAGGAGAGGAGAGAACTTTTGGGCAAATGTCATATAACCTGAGGGGGAAGGTTATACAGTCTGCAACAGGGAGCTCTGGGGTAGAGATAGGTCAGTGACTTCACTGCACGTTGCCCTAGGCCTCAGGACCACCCCAAGGAGGAAGAGACTGGGTGTTCCCCTGTTCCCTGTTCCACCACCCACATTGCTCAGTGTGAAGTTTTTCTCCTGAGTAGCTTTTGGAGCCTTATCTATGGGTCTCTTCTGTGACCTAGGCTTTGGCAGAATGGGCAAGGACTCGGAGGTGGACTGGCCTGTCCTTTCTTCTTATACTTTGTGAAGATTTTGGGCCCCGCTGGCTGTCATGCTGGGACTGGGGCTTGGGGAGGTCACATGACAGCCAAAGCTGTTTCTGGACTGTTTGTTGTTACACATGGTGATGGGAAGGTGATCAAAATGGTTGAACGGAGCAGAACACGGCCAGGCAGATGAGCAGAGTCTTAGGGATGGTCAGAAATATCCCGAACACAGCCCTCTCTCCCAGGGACTTAACTCAGGGCAGGGAAGGGTGCCTTGTTTGTTCACACAGGCCTTGTCAGCTCAGCTTCATAAAGGCCAGGGTAAACCGCAGACCAAGACAGCTGTCAGAAGGGGTGTGTGTGGCATACCCAAGGCTTTAGGGCCCAGAGAGTCTAGGCCTCATGCTGTGGGTGGGCTGTTTTCTGATGTGTTCTGTCACTTCAAACCCTTGGCCGTCTTATGTTTGTCTTTCCTGTGATGATGTTGTTACCTGCCCTTCCTTTGTTCATTCCTCATGTTTCTCCAATCCCTGTTGTTCAGAGTCCAGTGCCTAGAGGAAGTAATGGCCACAAAGGTGGCCAATCGTTTGAGAGTATAGGGAGAGGGAAACTGGAGGCTTGGTTGAGGAGGGGCAGGGTGATATCTCCATCCTCCTGCACCTCCCTTCATCCAGATATTTTTTTTCTTTTCTTCTGTTTGATTTTTTTTTGTTTGCTCGTTTGTTTGTTTTTGAGATAGGGTTTCTCTGTGTAGCCCTGGGTATCCTAGAACTCAGTTTGTAGACCAGACTGGCCTCCAACTCAGAGCTCATGCCTCTGCCTCTTGAGTGCTGGGACTAAAGCCAGGCACTCCCACCACTCAGCCAGACATATTTTCTTAACCTGAGAATCTCACTCTTACATTGGTGCCTGCAGTTCTGCTTGTCTGCAGATGGTATCCCTTGGAGAATTGAGCTGGGTGGTTTAATGAGCCCATCTGTTCTGGGGCTCCTGCCCAGCTGTGTGAAGCTGGTGTGTCTATGTGTGGAAGTGAAGGTGTGCAGATATGTGGGAGAGGAAGTAACTCCCCACAGGTGGCTGCCATCCATGGCAGAACAGTGTCCCTGGTGACTGGTGCTGTGTGGTCACGTATCCAGCGGATGTCTGCCGGCCAGAATAGTCTCTGATCCCATTCAGACCTGGAGACATGGTCCTTAAAATGACAACCAGGGTGCTCGGTGGATGGAACAGCAGATTTCCCTTGGCTGGTTGCTAGGAGACTTGGGGAGTGCAGAGAGGATGGCGAGAGCAGAGAGTCTCTCAGCAACTGGGACAGGGAGGCAAGAGGAAGCAGGACCCATGGAGGTCCGTCCTCTCACTTGATAGTTCCTACACTGCAGTATATAGCAGCAGGATTGCCCAGAAGTGGCGTTAAGACATGTTCCCTCAAGAACCCAAGAGTGAGTCTGGGCTGGGGCCTTTGCATTCCTAATGAGCTCCTGGGTAATGCTGGCCCAAGGATCACACCTGGAGTTTTTATCTGCCTCTCTGGAAGGAGAGACACCACAGTTACATCTTGGGAGCACTTTCTGAACAGCGAGGGGTACCTGACAGGCGCTGCTTGTGAGGATTCCTGGTATATTCTCAGGCACCAGGGTAGAGGCTCCTCTAGCCAAAGCGCTGTTCTTCTTCCTGGCTTTTAACAAATTTCAGCACTTCTCCAACATGGCAGGGCGTTTTTCTTTTGCCAGATAGATGGCTTTTAGCAGTGGCACATATTCAGAGCCTCAAAACCAAAATCTTACTCGGGCGCCATTTCCACAGATTCTGAAGCAGAAGGGCAGACTGTCTTAAACTTCCCCAGATGACAGACCATGTTGTGGAGGATCCATTCCTTACTGCTGTTCAACTCCTGGGTTGAAGCAATTCTCCTGCCTCAGCTTCCTGAACAACTTCCCCTAGGGTTCCTGGCTTCAGGATTATATTCCTTACTATAGTGAGCTCTCCACCCCATCACTTTCCTAGCACTTCTCCTGACTGGACTCATCCTTGAGACCTGCTTGTCTGTCCCCTCCCCTGACCAGCGCAGACTATACACCCTGCCAGTTCCTCTCCAGGTCCCTCAGAGCCACTGCCAGTCTTCACTGGCCTTGCTTCTTAGGCAGGTTCTGACGTCAACACCTATGTGACAACTGCAGGTAACAAATGGCTCCTGACATTTCTGTCTTTCAGTGACACGGAGAGTAGAAAGTTGTGCAAGAAGATGAAGGTAGACCTCAGCCCAAAGGACAAAAAGATTCAATTATTCCATTACCAGTAAGTATACCTGGGCATTTCCAATTTCAGAGTAAGTGCTCAGAGCTTTGATTGGTGGTTTCAGTGAACAGAAGATTTGAGGTAGATTTAGTTTATTTCAGAATGCCTGTGTCCCCCCCCCATATTTACCATTATTTCTTATAAGAAGAGAGAGAGAGAGAGACAGACAGAGAGAATTCTGAACAGTGTCTGTTAGCTGAAGCATATTAAAGTTAATGCCATTTCTTCCTTATTTGACAGGGATGGTACATTTCACATGGAATATGACCGAGCTGTGACACTGAAGGTGAATTTGCCTCCCTCCCTCTCATCACGGTGGACTCTGAATTGACACCAGAAGCTTGGCAGGTCTCCCTGAAAGGAGAAAGGGCAGGTTGCACAAGGGCTCCTCCTGACCACCTGAGGGTCCTTGTCATTAATAGCGATGTTTATAGCTGTTGACAAAAGAGACACCCTGGCCTTGCAGTGAATGTCTAGGAGTTGTCTATCAAGACAGGTGATATCATGACCCTGCCCTCCACAGATCTGGGTGTCCCTTTGCTTCAGAACCTTCTCCTCATCCTCTGTGAGGGTACCCACAGTAGCTACCGATAGGCTGAAGGGCACACACTGCCTAGGTGAGCGTGGGACAGATTGGCACCTTCAAGCTGACCTGGCTTGTTCTGGTGACATCCACATGCCACCAAATGTCCCTGCTACAGTCCAATCTGTAAGCAGGTGGAAAGCCTACATAAAGATAAGTGAGGTCCAAGCCAGCAGGTACCACATGGCTTCGTGGAGAAGCTGCCTTTCCGCTGCCCTTGGCTCTCCTTCACCTTCGGTGTCTTCTGCCTCACACCAGCATACTACGTCTGGTCCAGGGTCATTACCTGCCTTGGCTGGGACACCATGCATTTCATCTGGTTCTAGATTGAGCTGAACTCTGGTTCTTTAAGTCCCCTATTCTCAGGCAGAGTGTGACCTCTGAGCTCCTGTCTCTGTGTCCATTGCACTGCACCCCCCCACCCCCATTATTTGCTTTTGCCACACTGGGGAATGAACCTAGGGCCTCGTGCCTGCTTGACAGACACTGTACTGCTGAGCTACACCTTCTGCCCTGTCTCTCTCCATGTATATTTCTTTACAGTGGTTCTTATTCGCTCACCTGTCTATATAGTGTCAGGCTCAGCTCGCTCTGCCCTTCTCATGGGTCGTTTCTTACTTACCCAACACCCCTGTATGTAAGTTGCTATACCCGTGCTCTCTATGGGCCTTCTGCCTGATTCTTTACTCTCTTAACACTCGTGTAGACACTTGGAGATTTATTTCCAGCTATAGTTGCTTGGCCTTCTGTATTCTGTGTTCTGACTTTGGCTAATGTCCTTGGAGAGAGAGAGAGAGAGAACACAGGAGGAAAATATGATTGGGAAGTAGGAGGAGGGAATGCTCACACATTGATAAAAGAAAGACTGGTTTTGCGTTTAGACCTCCGGAAATTCTGCCCCGGAGTCATGGAGCAGGAATGGTGCTGCGCAGAACTGTGTCAGGGATGTAGCCAGAAGAAGCCCAGGGACACTTGGCACGGAGTATCTGGTGAAGGGGGCAGAGTGGTCTCTGTCACACTCCTGTGTATAGGGAGTCTCTTTCTGTACAAAAAACAGGTTGGAGAAGTAGGCTGAACACTGCGAGGGCTCAGAGGCTTTGGTTTCAGTATGGGCAGCCACATTTGTAGGATCTCCAAACTCAAAGATCAAGAGAGACCAGGCAGAGTGCCTGGACTTCTCTTGGGCAGAGGAAGCAGTTACCCTGCTTATCTGGATTCTGAGCATCCAGCCATTAATGCTCCCATACTGAGGGCAGGCTCCCAGGTACTGATTCCCATGGTGTCTCCTTGCAGTGTGGACAGAGCCCGTGGGCGGTGTTAAACACCAGTTAAATGAAAATGATACCCACACAAACAGCACATTTCTACATTGACTGTTTGTAAATGTTTCTTTTTTTCCATTTTTATCATCTTTTTGTTTTGTTTTTTTTTCTTGATGCTGGGGTAGGGGTATTGGTGAGGATGTTGTGGGAACTCTGAAGCTCAGCTCATGCTGGGACTAGGGACGGGGCTCCCTCCCCCAGCAGCAACAACGACTCCTGACCAATCATGGGTTCTTGCTCTTGAATTAGGAACTTCCCTCCAAATAGTGCATATATATATATATATATATATATAATCTCAAGGTGTTCTGGACTTTACAAACTCAATTCTGTTTCGTGTATTCTAGATTAAGAACACCCATACTAGGTATTCCTGGGGTAACAGGCAGATGGGAAGACATTAGCACCTCTTTCCCATGTCAGATGGGCAGGTGCCTCTGTAGTTTCAGTAAGGATAGCTTCAGAAAGGCACATCCATTCCATTTGACTCACATTGTCCTGATGAAGTGTTGGCAAGGGATCAAGGAAGGGTAGATCTGACTTTGCAGTGCCAAAATGGAGTTCCCTTGCTAGGAGGGACTCCTCAATTCCATTTAGGCAGACAGGTTGGGGTACAGGAAGGAGGCCTTCTAAAAGTAGCTCCTGTTTTCCCACAGTGACTCCTTCCACATAGGAGGTTCCAGAAACAATGAACCTCATCCAGGTCCTCTGCAGCCAGTGGGTGGGCTATGGGTAGAAGCTCATTAAGGGGTGTTTCCCCTTCTCCCCTCAGACTTCTTTCCTTATTCTCACTCTCCTCCCCAGCCCCCAGCTTAGCATCTGCTCCCTGGAGCTCAATAAAGTTGACTGAAATAAGAAATCCTTTATTATTTTTAAACATGTATGGGTATTTTGCTTGTATGCCATGTCCATGGAGGTCAGAGAAAGGTGTCAGATCCCCTGGAACTGGAGTTACAGATGATTGTCATCTGCCATGTGATTGCTGGAAATCAAACCTGGGTCCTCTGGAAGAGCAGCCAGTGCTCTTATTTAGTGAGCCATCTCTCCAACCCCCCCCCCCCCCCCATAAGCAATCTTGCTCCCTCAAATTGGGACTCTGAAGATCCTCGAGTGCCGACTTAGGATGTCGGGTCCCCTCAGCTCAGGATGGGAGCAGGCTGTTTCTGGCACCCTTTCCTGGTTCTCACCAACCTTGAGCATCATTTCCCATACTGAGGGGAAAGAGAATGTCGTCTCTGCCTGCTCCAGTGAAGTGCCGTAGGTGAGGTAGGATGGAGAGAAGCCGGACATTCTCCTCCTCCTCTAAGGGCCAGTGGTTCACCTCGTGAAGCCCAGCTAAGCTTGTTAGCTTCATCATGCTGATCCAGAAGGATCCAGGGAATGAAGGGCCTGCCACAGCTTGCACCAGGCCACTGGTGGTGGACAGAAGCCTGGCCTGGGTCCCACTGGCTCACACACCAAGCATAACTCGGCTCTAAGGCACCCTCTCCACCAGCAGTGTAGAACATGGACTCCCCAGTGGGTGATTACTTGGTTTAGGATGCTGACAGTAGAATTGGTTAGAGATGTGGAAGGATGTGTTTCGCAGAAGCTGGGAGGCCTTTGTTCAGAAAGGCTTCCTGGGGGAAGATTTGTAGGGGAAACACTGGAGTGTCTCTGGCTGTAGATGCCAGCTTACTGTCTGAAGGTGCAAGGTAGAGAGGTACGTGTCCCCATCAGCTGACCAGTGGAGCCATGTGATTGAAAAGGCCTGGGGGAAGTGCTGGGAGTAACTTCAGGGTCTCAAAATGGTGGTTTCCATGGGCAAGAAATTCATTTCCAAGCGAGTGCCACCTATAGTCCCATGACGCGCATTTGGTATGCCTGGATATCCAGACAGGTAACAGAAGAGGTTTCTGGGTATGTTACCTCTTCCATTTCCTGACTAAAGTTGTTTTTTCTTTTGTTCCCTTCAGTCCATGGTGGCCTTTCTGAAGGACCCTAAAGGTCCCCCACTGTGGGAAGAAGACCCCGGAGCCAAAGATGTTGTCCACATTGGCAGTGAAAAGGTAATTTGTTCCCCATTGGTTCTGGTGGATGCTAGAGCCTCCTGGGTCCTGGGTTTCCCGAGGAGAAGCCCAGGACCTAGCCTATTATTAGATGTCCAGCTCTGGCTCCATACCATAGTCAACAGGAGCTCCTAGATGGCTGCCTGAGAAGTCTCTATTCTCCACTGCCGTATTTAATATGTTTTAACATGTTTAGGTATTCCTTGGCAGAGCATATTTAATTCCTCCTGTTACTGAGTAAGGCGGATGTCACTGAGATTAGTTTTGTTTTGTTTTTTTTCCCCCTTTGAGTCATGTGTAACTTTAAACAAATTGCTTTACCCTCCTAAGGTGCATTTGCAGATTGGCTGGGCATGAGGGTGGAAGGGTGAGCCTTGGGTGTGTTCATTAGTTCTTGATGACTTAAACAAACCTGTGATCAGCCCCACCCTCAGCCTTCCCAACCGCATGTGCTTCTGTATGGCCTCAGACCTCATTCACTGGTGTGGTGTCCTGTTTGTGTAGCCATACCTTCATGAGGGGGGTAACAACATGTACTCTCTCTTAGGTTTCACACAGTCTGAGATAGGCAGCATACACACACACACACACACACACACACACACACACACACACACACATGAGAAAGAGAGAAAGCTTGCTACTCTTTTATTAAATGAAACATAACTTTTATCTTTCTCTTACCTTTCATTTAAAACTATTAACTACTCTTTCTTTTGTGTTTTTTTTGGGGTGTTGTTTTTTATTTTTATTTAAGACAGTGTCTCTATTGCAACCCTTGCTGTCCTGGAACTCACTATGTGGACTCGGCTGGACTTGAACTCCGAGATCCACCTGCCTCTGCCTCTTAGTGTTGGGATTAAAGATGTGGCTAAAATTATTGACTACTCTTAATGCTTATTACCCCAAAGGAAATGATGGCTTTTTAAAAAAACTTCCTGGAGGGTGGGATCATATGTGATCGTTGTGGCCCACCTAAGAATCAGTTCAAGAGTACCAGATGTCCATATTCTGAGGCAGAAAGTTTTGTCACCACATTTGTCTCTTAGAAGGTAAAGAATTTTTGAAAGTACCTGGCATTAGGGGGGCAGGGCAGGGAGATCGAGGTGGAGGTGGCTTGAGAACTGTGCAAAGAACAGCACCCAAACCTGTTGTTCCACCCGGGATGGTAAACTGTGGCTCCTTTGGAAAGCGATTCCTGGCAGCTCCCTAACCTCTAGCATCACATTCCTGAACTTTCTATTACTGTCTTTTGTAACTGTAAGAATATATAGAAGTAGTGTTTATTTGTTTGTTTTTCCACCTCTGTCCATAGTCCTGTTGTTATTCTCTATGCTGTTTTGTCCTTTGCAAAGACATGGCTGCTTTTCTGAAGTGAGAATCCCCATAAATAGCTTAAGGTTAAGTGCTCAAGTTAAACTAGCAGTTTAGTTTGTAAGCTTAGAAATCCACACTTTTCAAGACCTTTCTATTGTAACTCATTAGTAATGATGTGAGCCCAAATTTTTGTTGTTGTTTTCAGGACAGGGTCTCATGACGTAGCTCTGGGTATCAGTATGTAGACCAGGCTGGTCTTGAACTCACAGGGATCTGCCTCCCAAGTGCTGGGATTAACGGCATGTGCCACTACGCCCAATTTTTGTAGGTTAGGTATAATAAAACCTTTTCTTCTCACATCTTTTACTGGGTTTTTAATCTGCAGAGATCCCAGAAGATAATCTTTACAGTTTTTGCATCTTTTAACCCCAGTTATGGCCAAATATCTGTGTGAAGGTTATTGGGATCAAAATGTAGACATGTTTTAAGCCCTAACCACTCCTCAAAAAAAAAAAAAAAAATACAAAGCTGCAAAGGAGGGAAGTCTGATGCACTTGCCCGATGAGATCTAGTGACCAGGGCTCTCCAGAGCTACTTTACAAAGGCTCCCGCAGCCTTATGCAAGGATGCTTCTACGGAGATGTCTGTCCAGCCTGGTACTGACCTCATCTCATTACCCATCTCGAATACCTAACTTACATGATCTTTATTTTACCGCTGAGAGTATCTCCTAACATTATGCCCATGGCTCCCTGGATTGGAGTCTCAGCATCTGCTGCTTCTAAATAAACACCATGATCTTTTACTCCCATTGTTAAGAATCAAACCCAGGCCTTGTGTGTGCTAACCAAACTTCCTCCCACTGAGCTACATCTCTAGCCTAAATACCATGGCTTCTTAAAGCACCCCTCTTCGGTTATTGTTTAGGTTAACGTCCAATTACAGTTCTGTTTTAAAAGAAGTGCCTAATTCCTCTAAGGGTGTAAATAAGAGTAAGCTTTCCAGGGTTTTTTAATACAACGTTCTCAATTCCTGCAAAAATTAAGATCTTGTTTTATCTAGCTGAAAGAAATTTAAGTAATACACATTCACTGTTGAATATTTAGAAAGTATAGCTTATGCATAAAAGAAAACCACATTTCACCCTGTCTCTTTATTGAAAGATGGCCTACTATTGATATTTTTGTAGGCTTCCAGGCTTTTAAGGTAATGCATACATAAATATTTTTACTCAGAAGAATGTCATTGCATTTATATGCTGTTCTGTAACTGCCCTTCCGGTATAGCATCATATCATCTCTCTGTGCCAATCCTATGCCTCTCCACTGTTTTAACGCTGCCGTTGTATTCCATTGTGTGTTA